>AP025045.1:6549296-7149296 GCA_036186865.1 Eustoma russellianum
ATGTGGTTAGAGATAAGTTTCAAGAGGGGGTGATTAAGCCAATGCCAGTCAAAACTGAGTTTCAGGTGGCTGATCTGTTTACTAAGGCACTGAGTTCACAAAGACTGCAATTTCTTACTTCTGCATTAGGGGTCTGCAACATATACAAGAAGTCAGAATTGAGGGGGGGTGTTAAAGATATAGATATGGTGTTGCAAGGTAAAGGAGATAACAAGAAGGAGCAGTTTGTGACATAGGTCTGAAGACATTGGCCGGTGGCTAGTCATGTTCTGTGTTTGGCACGTATGGTTGGCACAGTGTTTAAGTCTTGGCACGTATGGCGCAGATGGCATGCTTGGCTGGGGAGCACGAAGCTTAAGTCTTGGCACGTATGGCACGGATGGCACGCCTGGCATGCTTGGTGCGCAGGACCTTATGAAGTTGGCACGGGTGACATACGGCAGCGTGCCTAGGCGCTGTGCTGCAGAAGTTGCTGCTGCAACATCAAGCCAACTCATTTCTCACGTGTTAATTTATGCTTCTAGATAGTTCTTTGAGTTAGTATAAATACATGTAATGGTAGTACAATAAAGCATTAAGCGAAATAAAATTTCTGAATTCCCTTTCTTCTTCCTCAAGTTGAGGAAGTTGTTTTGGCGCCATAGCCTTCTTCCGCCTTATTCGAATTTTTCTTCTGCAATTGTTCTTTGATCACTATACTCTGATTATATTGATCATTAGCTTTTGAATCTAATACGAATTTTGACAGACTTACTTTACACCTTGTGTAAGAGGCTGTTTCCGCTACTCGAACCCATGACCTCAAGATCACAAATCCGCAACATTCTCAACATTCTAATTCCTAACAGAATGTGAATATATAAACATTTTCAATTGGCCTATTTCATTGTTTTCGTTTCTTCTTCCTTTGTTGTTCCATCTTTTTATTGTTGCTTCCACTTCATACGTTTTCTTTTCTTTCACGACGAGGGACTTTTGATTGGACGAGAAACTAATAACAACCTTTAAAAAAGAAATTGAAAATGATTTGCTTTAGGAAAATATTACTTATTTTCTGAAGAATACATCGATGTTCAACAGATTGATTTTCTGGATCAGTATTTGGAGGCTGAAATCTTTATGAAAATTGCAAAACACCAATTTTGTGCGTTGGAAATAATGGAAAATACACCATTATTCCAATCCCACGTCAATTATGTTTAATTCCTCTACATCAAGGGCACATCTTCAGCTTCATTGCCATTGAGCCTCTCTGGGATTGGGTATAGCCCAGAAATTGGATAATTTATGTATCCTTTTTTAACACGTACTCACTAAGGCGATTATACCACATTCTGCCAGATTGTTTTAATCCATACAAGGATCTTTGTAATTTGATTGAGTATAACCCATGCGTCCTTTGATCATATGCTTCAGGCAATTTAAATCCTTCTGGGATTTTCATGTAAATATCATTATCGAATGATGCATATAAGTATGCGGTAACCACATCCATTAACCGAATATCAAGATTTTTAGTGACTTCCAGGCTGATTAGATATCGTAATGTTATGGCATCAATAACCGGAGAATATGTTTCATCATAATCAAGCCCAGGTCTTTGTGAAAAAACTTGCGCAACAAGACGTGCTTTGTAGCGTACAACCTCTTTTTCTCGTTGCATTTTCGTACAATAACCATTTATGTCCAATAGGTTTTATCCCTTCAGGGGTTTGGACTACAAGTCTAAATACTTTGTGGCTTTCCAACGATTTTAGTTCTGCTTGGATTGCATCTTTCTATTTTGGTCAATCAATTCTGTGTCGACATTCTTCAATGGATCTCGATTCAGGATCGTCATTCAGAATTTCACATGCAATCACATAAGCAAAAATATGATCAATAATAACCTTTTGTCTATCCTAAGATGAGAAAGTTAATGAACGTTCCATGTAATTTCACGGCGTTCTTCAAGAAACGGCACTCTCTCCTCCTAACGAGGGGAAAACTTTCTCATCAAAATGACAATCAACATATCATGTCTTAAATAAATCACCCATCAGAGGGTCAAGATATCTCACAATAGAAAGAGAATCAAAATCCACATATATCCCTAAACGTCATTGAGGACTCAGTTTTGTCCATTGTGATGGGACAATCGAAACATAAATCGCACAACCAAAAATCTTTAAATAGGAAATATCAGGCTGTTGGACCAATACCATTTTCAATGGTGAATATGGTTGAAACGAACTGGTTCTAAGCCAGACTAATGTGGAAGCATGTAAAATCGCATGTCCCCAAGCTGTCGTGGGTAAATTAGATCTTAAAAGCATAGGTCGAGCAATCAGCTGTAAAAGTTTGATAAATGACTCTGCTAGGCCATTTTGAGTGTGCACATGTGTCACTGAATGCTCAACTTCAATCCCAATCAACATACAATAATCATTAAAAGCTTGAGAAGTAAATTCACCGGCATTATCATGACGAATAGACTTAATCAGACCATAAAATAACGAAATGGTCCACAAGGGGGATCAATAGGTCCACAAATATCCACTTGTATTCTTTGTAAAACTGTAGGAGATTCGAAATGAATCTTCATTGGGGATGGCCTCTTGATTAGTTTCCTTCGTGAACAAGCGACACACACGAGGTAAAAGAATCTTCTGGTTCTTTAAAGGGTGTCCATGTGATAATTTACAATTCGACACATCGTTACCAAACCCGGATGACCAAGCCGATCATGCCATAACATAAATAGCTTTATATCATTGAACTTCTGGTTCATCACAATATTAGATCCTACTGGATGCATAGTCGCATAATACAATCCAGATGAAAAAATTGGAAATTTTTCTTTAACAAGCTTCTGGCCTTAATCACTGTAAGTAATACATAAAAATTCCATATTCCCGTCAGACATGGTTTCAAGATGAAAACCATTGAGACATATACTCTTGAAACTCAATAAGTTTCTTTTCGACTTGGTAGAAAATAATGCCATAGTAACCGGGATATGTGTACCATTGGACAATATAATTGTTGCTCTTCCGGAGCCTTCAATCAATGTCGTAGTACCAGAAATTGTATTAACATTTGTTTTTGCCAATTTTAACGTCGAAAAATATTCTTGATCACAATGAATTGTGTGTGTCGTTCTACTGTCTACCAGACAGATGTCGCTACCATTCATCTTGAATAAACGTCTAGCTTGACATATATAATTTTCATTATTAAATTGAATTCGAAATAATCAAGTTAAAAATAGTGAAATGCATAAATAAATTATTACTTGATACGTTTATGTGATATACATGCTTTATATGCTTATATATATTGTTACCGTACTAACAAGCCATGAAGTGTTAAAGGTTACGTCATACGGCAGACATTTGTTGTCTTTGTACTATTTTCAGGTGCCATAATTAATCGACTAAACTAGTTCATTAAGTGGAATGCTTAAGTAAATGAATTAACTAGTTCATTAAATGGAGATATATTTGGTGGAAGTTACATGACAACAAATTTGGAAATGGAAAGTCTCTTCCCTACTTATCTTACACGCATATATATATATATATATATATATATGTATATATATATATATATATTCATATTTTTGTTAAAAAGGCACAATACACACATATTCTGGCGTACTACCGACACATTACATATATTACAAACGTACGTCAATGTGACACCACTATATACACCTCATATTTATGAGTATATTTAGGTCTTATATTATATGATATAAGTCACGGTGATGACAAAATTATAATGCCTCGTTACAAGGTTATAAACCAAAATTGTCGTATCGGGTGACTACCAAAACTTCACCGACGTGTCATGTACTTGCCATATAAAGATGGCTAGCCCATATAAATCAAAAATAGCAAAAAATTTCGTGGCTTGCATGTTGAAATCATCCACTAAATCATTCCATATTGGCACACACAAATCACCCACAATTCATGCTAAATTTGTGGAGAATTCAAACTCAACTTTACTAGTACACATGTGGCATTTTAAGTAAGCTATTGGAGCTGAATATACTCTTTATTTTATGTATATTACGTGTGACATAATATATATCACATTTACAAGAAGTTTGAATTTAATTGGGGAAAAATCGCGTAATCGACGAAAGTCGAAAATTCGGCTTTCTACAAACATAACACATGGAACTTTTTTTGGCATGAGATGTAACATGTATCTAGACACTTTTTACACATTCAGGACATGTTAAAATGTTCTAGAAAGTTTAAAATAGGGTTGATTATTATTCACCAC
Organism: Eustoma russellianum; assembly: GCA_036186865.1. Classification (NCBI taxonomy): domain Eukaryota; kingdom Viridiplantae; phylum Streptophyta; class Magnoliopsida; order Gentianales; family Gentianaceae; genus Eustoma; species Eustoma russellianum. The sequence continues at coordinate 6,553,572 of AP025045.1, forward strand.
ATATGTGTAAATATTGTACATTATTTGACAAAGCTTACAAAAATGAAATTTCAGCACATGTGCAGCTCTATACACACGCCTACTACATCATTTTGAAGTGAAGGTGGAGCTTATTTGACATCTTAATTAGTGGATAATATGCCACACAAGATTAGTGACATAAAGGAGGGCACCACATAAGGAAAGATTTCAAACTACAACACATGCTGAAATTTTTTAGCACATGTTTAGTTGGCCGATTTTGTGGTGTTAATGGCCCTTAATTTGCATCCCAAAATTTAAAGGATTGAAGGTTGGTAGTATGACAATATTTTCACTACTTTTGAGCACATGTTTTGCAAGTTTTTTTTCCAGATTTTACAGCTCATTAAAGGATGCCAAGTTGTACCAATCATCAAGTGACAAGTAAACAAGGTCAAGTCATCCTTCGAATCATGTGGCACCAAGTAAGCAAGATGGTGTCATCTCTACACAAGGCAATCTTACAATGACATTAAAGAGAATTCTCAAGAAAGGAAGAAGCCCTAGGGTGTGGCCACATGTGAATAAAAGGAGAAGAGTAGTGCAAACAAGGCTAAGGCTACAACTCACATTCTCTAAGTGTAAGAAGCTATATTACTTTCTTCTTCTTCTTTTCTTTCTTCTTTTTCTTCTCTCAAGCCTATTGTTCATAAATTCTACATATTGTATAGGCTTTGAATATACCACCCACACTCGTTCATTGTTGTAAAAGGTTGATCAAGGTGTGATCAAACCTTCATTCGTTCGGTGGTGGTGTCCATGATTCATTTGCTTGTTCGTATTGATTGTAAAAAGTGGAGTTAGTGTTTAAATCCAGTCACCCTTGTGATAATGTGTATTTGGTGTTTAGTGATAACCGAGGAAGGTGTCTTCGAAGACTAGAGTAGCTTGATTTAACTGAACCAGTATAAAATTCTTGGTGTTCTTACTTTACTGCACTTTACTTTCAGTTTCTAGCATTCTACATCAATTTCGTTGCAATAGAAAAATAGTAAACGATTTTCAAAATTACAAAATTTTGCAGAAACATAGCCACATATCCTAGCTTTCATTTGACGCAAGTTTCAACTCATTTGGATAAGTATGAGTCAGTCAAATGTGAATAGTTCTGAGACAAGTGCAATCTGATTTTCAGATTTGCAAAGGTTGAGAACATCAACATGGTTGACTTACTTCCCAAAAGAATTTTAAAAAACTGTTTCAACCTATTAAAATATATATCTTAAGGGTCATTTCATTAAATTTTCAGACCATGTTGAGTCACCAATTAATCGGAATAAAATTTCCAAGTTGGAGTACAATTTCTGGCAGATTTGCGCAATCTGACCAAAAATGTAATTTCAAGGGATTAGGAGCGAAATTTTAGTTTGAAATTTTTATGAGATACTTAAAAAATCTGAGAATTCATCCACGTTAAATTTAAATTTTTTGGAGGTCTAAAACTAGGTCTTTTAATTATTTCAAGTCAGGATCTAAAAATAGAAATTGTTTTCAGAGATGAGGTTTTTGGTTCAAAAGTTTTTAAAAACCAAATTTTTCGCACCCACTATTCAACCCCCTTCTAGTGGTGCTATAAAGGTCCTACAAGTGGTATCAGAGATCAGGTTCACTCACTACAAGGAGATCCAACGATCTTTGTGAGATGACATCCACTAGTTATAAAACCGAGCAAGAAGGAATGTCAACCGTAAGGCTTCCTGTTTTCGATGGTGAGTGTTTTATACAATGGAAACTTAGAATGAAACTTTTCTTTATGGCTATTGACATAGACTTACGGTCCATTATAGAAGAATATCCTTTTATTCCGTCTAAATAACTATGATTGATGGTGTTACGTTAAAAGTAGTAAAGCCTAAGCAAGAGTATGCCGTAGATAACAAAAAGAGATTAAGTATGGATGCTAAGGCTATGCAACTTCTTTTAAATGGCTTAAGTAAAAGTAAATCAAGTTATGTGTCTAATTGCTCTAGTGCCCAAGAGATGTGGAGAATTCTTGAAATGAAACATAAAGTGACTAGTCAAGTTAAAGAGCCTAAAATAAATATGCTTATGTCTACTCTTGAGTCCTTCAAGTTATTACCAAACAAATCTGTTGTTGATATGGACTTACGCTTGACTTGTTGAGAAATATGTGTGGATTGTTTTCAAAGTCATGGTTTTAAGTGGTGAATGCATAAAAATGTCACACATGGTGTTATATGTGAATAAAAGTTGAAAAAGTTTAAAACGTAGACATCGATATATCAGGTTGTTGTACTTCGATCGATCGATGTACTTCGATCCTTTACATCGATCGATGTATGTAAGGCAGTGAAAGCTCAAGACTTTACTGTGAGACATCGATCTCTAAACCTGAGACACATCGATCGATCGGTGTATGCATTGAACCCTCACTTCGATCGATCGATGTAGGTCAGAGACTGTAACAACCGGAAAAAAAAAGAAGAAGCAAAGATTAGATATTAATTATGTAACTCCTACATTAATATCTATTATCCTCCACTACATTAATATCTATTATCCCCCACTTTATGTTACATTGCTTAGTGGGGAAAATTGAAAGAATTGAAACTCCCACATTGGGGAGAATTAAAAGGGCCAAACGGCCAAAGCAAAAAAAAAATAATACAAAGTGCCGTGAGTAACCAAAAGGAGAGAAAAGAGAAAGAGAAGGGAGGAGGAAGAAGTAAGCTCACACCACCACTACTACCACATCATTACCATTAGCTTTAGACTACAACCAAGAGGTAGGTGACTCCTCTCTTTTTGAGCCAATTTCATATATGTGATTATTTGTTATTTGTTTAATGTGTATTAGGTGTTTATTTTTGAATCTGTAGAAATATATGTACATGTATAGTGGTTAGATACAAATTATGTAAAAAGAATGTCAATTGCATTTTTGTTGTAAGCTATGGAGGTGTAAACGTTGAGTTCACTTTCGTTATTATGTATGCCTCAGTATGTTTCATGTGAAGCTGAAAGTTTTTGGGTTTTGTTTGGTTTCAGTGGGTTAAGGTGTAAATTGGATGGTTGTATATTTATAGTGTGTAAATGAATTAAGGGAGAAATAAAAATAAAAAAAAAACCCTTGTTATTCGTGAGTCTCCAGGGGGAAAAGTCTTGCAGCGTGGGGTTATGGTGGGGTTGGGGAGGCACTTCCCCTGTAGCGCCCCGCTCCCGAATCCCAGTATCGGAAACGGTGCACCCGTCGTAGTCTACTACGAGAACTACAAAGCGTCGTTCCATTCTCTTACACGTCAGCAGAGACATAGAAAATTTCGCAGCGGAAACGAAATAAATAAAATAAACATTCATTTTATTTCAACATTTCCAAACCCACATCAATAAGTGACATGTCCAAGTTCATTATTACATATCAACATTTGTATGTGGAGATGTCGTTGCGTGTGACACAAGCATGCATCATGACATCGCATAATTGTTGTGGTCCTTTTATTTGTTTACTTAGTTATTCATGTCTATACATGTGCTACGTGCTATTTGTTGCCATATATGAAATTGTTCGAAAGGAGGTGGGAACCTACTGGGTGATATTTCTATATCACTCACCCCTTTATTTTTCCCAGGTGAGCAGGAGTACGACTACATATACATAGAAGACGGAGCTGAGTTCGGGCAGTGGGGTAGTTAGAACAAGAAGATGTCTACTTTGTCAGTTTATTTTCTTTATGTTGATATGTAATAATGAACTTGGACATGTCACTTATTGATGTGGGTTTGGAAATGTTGAAATAAAATGAATGTTTATTTTATTTATTTCGTTTCCGCTGCGAAATTTTCTACGTCTCTGCTGACGTGTAAGAGAATGGAACGACGCTTTGTAGTTCTCGTAGTAGACTACGACGGGTGCACCGTTTCCGATACTGGGATTCGGGAGCGGGGCGCTACAGGTGGTATCAGAGCTGAGGCTCTAGATCCACCTCGGAAACATAGGATTAACTAGATCACTTAGACATAAGCGATGATTTTAGACTTAAGTTATGATCGGGTTAAGGGGTGTGAGGACCGTTAGCTAAATAATTACTGTTTTACTTCTAGAATTTGTAAATTACCAAAATACCATTGTTTTATGAATTTGAATAAATTGTGAAGTGCAGACCGAAATGGACCCAACTGGAAATGCTGGAACAGGTCAGGCTCCAAATGAGAGCAACAACATTGCTGAAGCCTTGGTCACTTTAAAAATATCGTTGCTCACCAGCAACAACAGCTGAATCAGCAGGTACCGCCTCCACCGCCACAGCCGGGTTTGAGGTTCTTTTACAAGGAAATGCAAAATGCCCGAGCTCCTGCCTTCAGGGGCACATCGAAGCCGGAAGAAGCTGAGATATGGCTGAAAGAGATGACAGATCATCTTCGACTTTTGCAGGTTCCTGATGAACTGAAGGTGGAAGTTGTGGTACCTTTTCTGATAGGAGACGCCGAGGTCTGGTGGCGTAGCGTGGAAGTCCAGTTGACTGCACCAATCACTTGGGCACAGTTCCGAGAAGAGTTTAAGAGGTATTATGTGCCAGATAGCGTGGTTTTGCAGCGAATGGCAGAATTTCAGGCTCTGAGTCAAGGGAGTATGTCTATAGCGGAGTATGTTGAGAAGTTTCATGCCTTGGGACAGTATGTGCCGTCGACTATTACTGATCAAAGATTAAAGATGTTGAAGTTCAGAACTGGTTTGAGATCTGAGATTCAGACCAGGCTTGTGAATGCGAGGGCACGAACATTCGATGAGCTGCTTGAAGCGTGTCGTGAAGTGGAAGTGGGGGACTTTAGGAGAGTCAGTGCGGAGGATCGTGGCAAGAGGCCACGGGATGACTTTGGATCTGGTAGATCTGGACGTTGGGTGAAAGTACCCCGACGCCAGCCTATAGGAGTGCAGTTTAGGCCACCGCAGCAGCAGCCGCAGAGAAACTTTGGTCCGCCTCAGGGGAATGCTGGACCACCAGTGCCATGTGCTTATTGTGGCCGAAACCATCCGGGTGAATGCTGGAGGAAGAAGAATGTGTGTTACAAGTGTGGTAAGACTGGGCACTATGCCAGGGAGTGTTCTAAGTGGAAGGTGGTGCCACAGCAGCCACAGGGTGGTCAGGCGAAGGGAATGCCGAAGACGAATGCCAGAGTACATGTCATGACTGATCCTGAGGTGGAACGACAAACGAAGTTGTGACAGGTACCATTTAAATAATTTAGTTATTTAATTGTTATACATGTTCCATTATGTGATAAATATTTGCGTATTTAGTTAACTCTTGAATTGCGGTAGGATCAATATTGGTTAATGAAGTTCCGGCTAACGTACTTTTCGATAGTGGCGCAAGTCACTCGTTTGTCTCGAAGAGATTCGTGAAGTACTTGAACAAGTGTCCGGAATGGATAGAAATTCCGTATCGAGTGCAAGCTGCTGGTGATACAGTGATAATTTCACATCATCAATATAAGGGTTGTGAACTGGAGATTGAAGAACAAATGTTCACTGCTACCCTCATCCCAATTCAGTTGAGTGATTTTGATATCATTCTGGGAATGGACTGGTTGGCAGAGCATCACGCGAATATAAATTGTCGACAGAAACAAGTGAGTATCAGAGGTCCTGATGCAAAAGAAGTGGTGTTTCAGGGGAATTTTAAGTTGAAGAAGGTTCCGAAGAAAATCTACCTGACTGTAGTTCAGGCACAGCAGATGTTGCAGAAAGGTGCCGAGGGATTTCTGGTATACGCTATGGACTTGAAGCAAGAGGTGCCGACGATTGATCAGATTCCGGTTGTGAATGAATTCAAAGATGTATTTCCAGAGGAATTGCCGGGTTTGCCACCGAGTCGTGAGGTAGAGTTTGAGATAAATCTTATGCCAGGAGCTAAGCCTATTTCAAAGACACCGTACCGTATGGCTCCGGCAGAATTGAAAGAATTGAAAGGGCAGTTGCAAGAGCTTCTTGATCGGAAGTTTATCCGTCCGAGTGTTTCACCGTGGGGAGCGCCGGTTGTTTGTCAAGAAGAAGGACGGGAGCTTGAGACTGTGCATCGATTATCGCGAGATCAATAAGATCACGATAAAGAACAAGTACCCTCTACCCCGCATTGAAGATTTGTTTGACCAGCTAAATGGTGCACGGGTATTTTCTAAGATTGACTTACGGTCCGGTTATCATCAGTTGAGAGTTAAGGCAGAGGATGTAGAGAAGACTGCGTTCCGTACCAGATACGGGCATTACGAATTCTTAGTGATGCCGTTCGGATTGACAAATGCACCAGCTGCATTTATGGACTTAATGAATACGGTGTTCAGAGAACAGCTGGACAAGTTTGTGGTTGTTTTCATTGATGACATTTTGGTGTACTCTCCGAGTGATGAGAAGCATGCTGAACATTTGAGGGAAGTACTGGAGACCTTGAGACAGAAGAAATTGTACGCTAAATTCAGCAATTGTGAATTTTGGCTGAAGAGTGTTACTTTTCTGGGTCATGTTGTCTCACAAGAAGGAATTTCTGTAGATCCAAAGAAAATTGAGGCAATTACCGAATGGCCGCGTCCAACCAATGTGACAGAAGTCAGAAGTTTTCTTGGGTTGGCAGGCTATTACCGGAGGTTTGTAGAAGGGTTTTCCAGAATAGCAGTGCCACTGAGTAAACTGACGCAGAAGAAGACAAAATTTGAATGGACTGCTGATTGCGAGAAAAGTTTTAATGAGTTGAAGAAGAGACTGACCATAGCACCAGTATTGGCGCAACCCTCTAGTTCAGAAGGGTTCGTCATATATAGTGATGCATCTAGAAATGGACTAGGTTGCGTGCTCATGCAAGAAGGAAAGGTTATCGCGTATGCCTCTCGACAGTTAAAGCCGTATGAGCAGAATTATCCGACTCATGATCTTGAGTTGGCAGCGGTAGTGTTTGCACTTAAAATATGGAGACATTATCTATACGGAGCAAAGTGCGAGGTTTTCACGGATCATAAGAGTCTAAAATATCTGTTCACACAGAAGGAGTTGAACATGAGGCAACGACGATGGTTGGAATTGTTGAAAGATTACGATCTGACCATCAGTTATCATCCAGGTAAAGCAAATGTAGTGGCTGACGCATTGAGCCGGAAGTCTAGTCATGCAGGCCAGACGCCACTGGAAAGAGAGATGAATGAGTTTGGTCTTGATATTGTTGATTCAACAGCAAGTGTCCTGGCTGCACTTACTATTACTCCTACACTGGTGGAGCAGATTAAGGGGGCGCAGAAAGAAGATGCTGACTGAAAATGGTCCGTGATCGCATGTTGACTAGTCAGGTGGATGGATTTCAAATACACAATGATGGTAGTTTGTGGTTTCAAGGAAGATTGTGTGTACCAAATAAAGAAGAACTGCGGAAGGAATTATTGAAGGAAGCCCATAATACCAAGTTATCTATCCATCCGGGAGCGACAAAGATGTACAACGATCTTAAGAAACATTACTGGTGGAGTGGGATGAAGCGTCACGTTGCGGAATTTATCGAGAGATGTCTGGTTTGCCACAGGTGAAGGCCGAACACCAAAGACCTGGAGGGTTATTGATGCCATTAGAGATACCTGAGTGGAAATGGGAGCATATTACGATGGACTTTGTTGTCGGACTCCCGAAAACCCGTAATGGTAATGATGTGATTTGGGTAATCGTAGATCGGTTGACGAAGTCGGCTCATTTTCTACCTGTGCCGAATAATGCCACTCTAGAAAGACTTGTGACTCTGTATATCGACAACATTATCAGCTTGCATGGAGTGCCAGTAAGTATTGTATCAGACCGGGATTCGAGGTTTACATCTAGATTCTGGACGGCATGTCAGAAAAGATTGGGCACTGAGTTGCGTTTGAGTACGGCATTTCATCCGCAGACTGACGGGCAGTCCGAGCGGACGATTCAGACACTAGAAGATATGTTGCGAGCTTGTGCCCTAGAATTCAAAGGTAACTGGGACAGTATGGTAAAACTGATCGAATTCTCTTATAACAATAGCCATCACAGCGCTATTGGTATGGCGCCGTTCGAGGCGTTATATGGACGCAAATGTCGATCGCCGGTGTACTGGGATGAAGTTGGGGAGCGAACTATCGCTGGTCCTGAATTGGTTGAACAGACGAAAGAAAAGATCAAAATTATCCGTGATCGGCTCAAAATAGCTCAAGATCGGAACAAAAGTTGGACTGATTCGAAGAGACGACCGCTAGAGTTTTCGGTTGGAGAAAAAGTATACCTAAAGGTGTCGCCGATGAAAGGTGTAAGTCGGTTCGGGGTGAAGGGGAAATTGAGTCCTCGTTATATTGGTCCCTACGAAGTACTCGAAAGAGTTGGAACACTGGCTTACAAGTTGGCTTTACCACCGGCGTTAGCTCAAGTTCATAATGTATTCCATGTGTCGCAATTAAGAAGGTATGTTCCGGATCCAAGTCACATACTGGATGAAAGACCATTGAAAGTTAGACCTGATGTGACTTATAAAGAGGTTCCGGTGAAGATCGTAGATCGCAAAGATCAAGAGCTGAGACGGAGGATCATACCTTATGTCAAGGTTCAATGGAGCAACCATACTGAAAGAGAAGCGACATGGGAACTTGAAGAGCAGATACGAGAGAAGTATCCGCATCTATTCACATAAGCTAAGCAAGTTTCGGGGTCGAAACTTATTATAAGGGGGGTAGACTGTAACAACCGGAAAAAAAGAAGAAGCAAAGATTAGATATTAATTATGTAACTCCTACATTAATATCTATTATCCTCCACTACATTAATATCTATTATCCCCCACTTTATGTTACATTGCTTAGTGGAGAAAATTGAAAGAATTGAAACTCCCACATTGGGGAGAATTAAAAGGGCCAAACGGCCAAAGAAAAAAAAAAATAATACAAAGTGCCGTGAGTAACCAAAAGGAGAGAAAAGAGAAAGAGAAGGGAGGAGGAAGAAGTAAGCTCACACCACCACTACTACCACATCATTACCATTAGCTTTAGACTACAACCAAGAGGTAGGTGACTCCTCTTTTTGAGCCAATTTCATATATGTGATTATTTGTTATTTGTTTAATGTGTATTAGCTGTTTATTTTTGTTTCTGTAGAAATATATGTACATGTATAGTGGTTAGATACAAATTATGTAAAAAGAATGTCAATTGCATTTTTGTTGTAAGCTATGGAGGTGTAAACGTTGAGTTCACTTTCGTTATTATGTATGCCTCAGTATGTTTCATGTGAAGCTGAAAGTTTTTGGGTTTTGTTTGGTTTCATTGGGTTAAGGTGTAAATTGGATGGTTGTATATTTATAGTGTGTAAATGAATTAAGGGAGAAAAATAAAAATAAAAAAAAAACCCTTGTTATTCGTGAGTCTCCAGGGGGAAAAGTCTTGCAGCGTGGGGTTATGGTGGGGTTGGGGAGGCAGTTCCTGGGGATTTGGGGTGGTTTAGGTTGATTATTTGATTAGATATATTATATAAAAAAAATAGAATCTTTGAAGAAAATATGTTTCGGTAAATAATACAAAAGGAAAACATGTATATCACATAATAGATAAATAAATAAAAAGAGCAAGTTTCGTTTTTTTTTTCCTAAAAAAATAATAAACATATTAGTAATAATATTAGAATATATTTATATAGTAAAAATGTACACAAACATAAAAGTCTAAAACACAAATAAGGAAACAAATGAAATTTTATCAAGAGAAGTCAATGAATTGACAAAAGGAATTATTATCATTATATTATATTATTATTATTATATTATTATTATTATTATATTATTATATTATTATTATTAAGGAAATAAGGAAAATGAGAAACGTGTTAAGTCAGGGAAGAAGAAAGAAAAATGTGTTATGTGACATAATACATTTGCATTTCATGGCACGTGCATTGGCCCTACGAGGCGTGTGGCCCTACGAGGCGTGTGGCCCTACGAGGCGTGTTGCCCTATGAGGCGTGTTGCCCTACGAGGCGTGTGGCCCTACGAGGCGTGTTGCCCTATGAGGCGTGTGGCCCTATGAGGCGTGTGGCCCGACGGGGCGTGTGGCCTGACGAGGCGTGTGGTAGGATTACCTCGAGGTTCATGCATTGCACGGTAGAGAGACAGGCATTTGTATGTGGAGATGTCGTTGCGTGTGACACAAGCATGCATCATGACATCGCATAATTGTTGTGGTGCTTTTATTTGTTTACTTAGTTATTCATGTCTATACATGTGCTACGTGCTATTTGTTGCCATATATGAAATTGTTCGAAAGGAGGTGGGAACCTACTGGGTGATATTTCTATATCACTCACCCCTTTATTTTTCCCAGGTGAGCAGGAGTACGACTACATATACATAGAAGACGGAGCTGAGTTCGGGCAGTGGGGTAGTTAGAACAAGAAGATGTCTACTTTGGCAGTTTATTTTCTTTATGTTGATATGTAATAATGAACTTGGACATGTCACTTATTGATGTGGGTTTGGAAATGTTGAAATAAAATGAATGTTTATTTTATTTATTTCGTTTCCGCTGCGAAATTTTCTACGTCTCTGCTGACGTGTAAGAGAATGGAACGACGCTTTGTAGTTCTCGTAGTAGACTACGACGGGTGCACCGTTTCCGATACTGGGATTCGGGAGCGGGGCGCTACAGAGACAAATTCTGAAACTTACTGTGTGACATCGATCTCTGAAGTAGAGGCACTTCGATCGATCGATGTCTAGGTTATTTAGAAATATTTTTCTAAAATGTGATAAAGTGATTGTTTTCATTTGTACATGTTTTATATATGTTCATTATGTGATTATTATGTAATTTTGATAAAAATAAATGTCTTCTGACTAATGTGCCTTGGAAGTTTCTACAACTTACCAAAATGGGCAAAATTTGTATTTTGAGTTTTGTAGGAACATGATATGGTGAAAATACTCCAAGGACATATTCTCATGTTATTTATTATGACAACGGTTGTATAATTTTTTTCTGGCCATCGGGGTCATTTCTGGAGTTTTCTCACACTAAGGGCATTTAAGTCATTTCATCTCTAAGGGTATTTTTGGTATTTTCACTCAAGAAAGCTATGGAGTATATCTTATCTTCATTCTGGAGATGACTTATGATTTTATTAAAGATTATGTAGTTGTTTTTATTATTTTTCTCAAATGATGATATTATCAACGGTAGCGGGATATGTGACGAGTTGTGACATCACATTATATTTCTTTCTTGAAGATTCTCTTCTATATGTTATTGGAGTATATATCACATCATATTCAGAGAATATAAAGGTGTTCAAGGTGTGAAAATGATCATAACATACAAGAAGAAATATTGGGAATTTTGGTGTTACGTGTTGATATAATCTTATCAATTATTGTTTGTTAATTTCTTCTTCAAAAATCTCTGAGTTGATATATATATAAGGCCAAGAACGTGTATATACAGGTTCGAAAGGTGGTTTATCTGTTTTATGAGGTTATGACAAGTGGACCAATCAAAAAGAAGCTAGTTGGCAAAAATTGCCAACTAGGAAATTTTAAAATATAGCCAAAAGCTATTCTGATTTTGGCAGAATTGTTTGAGTCAAATGGAGACTTCACACGCCCTATTCTTTTGCAAGGTGTTGAGGGTATCTTGTTGGCATTATCCCTTAGCATTATCTTCATTTTTCAAGCAAAATTCCAAGTCATTTTTTTGACAAACTTCGGCAAACAATGTGTCTCCAAGGTGTACCAATCATTTTGCTTTATGTTGCTAAGTGTACAAGGCCAACCAATGATGTGAAGACACTTAAGGCTGATGATGAAGATGGTGACACATGTGCATTCTTATCTACAAGGCTCAACTCACACTATAAATAGGAGGCCAATGATGAAGAAGAAGAACACACTAAGCTCACTTGAAAGCACTAGTTGATTTGTCTAGCTATCTTCTTCTTGTCATTCTTGTTCCATTCTTTGTAGCCAACGTGTTCTTGTTGTATTTGTTGGAGACCTACAAGCCTCTTGAGCTTCATTTGTAAGATTGATTAGCCAATTCTATAAGGCTACATCAATAGCTGGTAGAGGTGTTGCAACTAAGTGTTGCATAAAAGGTGTTCATCCAAGTCTTGAATAGGGTTGGTGTATAACCCAAGGATCAAGCTTGGTTCTTGTTATAAGTTAATTCATGCCATAGTAAAATCCAAGAAAAGTTGTTTCTTGGGACTGGAGTAGGTCACATTGACCGAATCTGGATAAATTCTCGGTGTTCTTATGTGTTTCTACATTTCTGCATTCTGCTCGTTTTTCACTGTAGTTTTCACACAACTTCACACGTTTCGAAAAATAGCTAAACACTTTCAAAATTTATGATTTTTGGTGGCGTTATACTTCAGATTGTTAACTTTCATTTGCAAAAGAATCACTTGATTTGAGCAAGGGAAAGTTAGTCTTTCATTCTTTGCAAGATAACTGCTCCAATCTGGCTGCAATCTGACCAGTTTTGAGAAAACTTGAATTCTGTTTTAATAAAGAATTGTCTAAGGTCAGGGCCTTTTGGAATCATAAACTAGACATCCTAAGGAGTGTTTTGAAATAAAGATCAACCTTTTTGGTTAAGTATTCAAAGTGAAACATTTTTTCAATTTCAGCAACATTCTGTCCGATTCTTTCCAGATTGACCATCTAATTCTTTTTATTTGTTTGAAGGGACAAGCGATCTTATTTTTATCTGATTTTTGGAAATAGTCTTTTTAACACATTGAAATTACGTTCTAGAAATTTTCATAATTTTTGGAATTGTGTACAAGGATTTTCTAATTTTTCAAAAACAGGTTCTGAATCTGAGATAGTCTTAGATTCTGTTTTCAAATGGGATTTTTACAAAGTGTAGTGTTATCTCTGCTAACCACTATTCACCCCTTTAGTGGTGTTTATTACAAGTGCCCGATCCAACAATTGGTATTAGAGCAAGGTCTACACCACTCAAAGAAGCAAGATTCAACACCATACGAACAACACAAGGCCAAAAAACAATATTTCAAGGTAGCCTGCTAGTCTCAAAACAAAGGTACTTACAATGGCAATAGTTTCTCACAAAGGTAAGTTGGAAGGTATGTACACAAAACGTCCTTCTCTTTTCGATGGTAATAATTTTGTTCATTGGAAACTAAGAATGAGGCTATTCTCAATATCTATAGACATCGATTTTATGGTCTATAGTTGAAGATGGACCATACATTCCAATGAAAATTGTACAAGTTAGTGGAGTCACTCAAGAGGTTGAAGAATATAAAAGTGAATGGTCATCGGGAGATAGAAAATGTCCATGAACGCTAAGACTATGCAATTATTGTTAAACGGACTAACAACCTTTGAAGCAGGATATGTGTTAAACTGCACAAGTGCACACCACATGTGGAAATCATTAAAATTAAAGCATGAAGGTACTAGCGATGTAAAAGAGTCGAAAATAAACATGCTTACGTCTGAACTTGAATCTTTCAAAATCTTGCCGAACGAATCCATAACTTCTATGGATTGAGGATTACTAACATTTTCAATGCCCGTGAAGCTTTAGGAAAATCATTTACCAACATGAGAAGGTTCAAAAGGTACTGCAAAGCCTTCCTGCTGAATGAGATCCTAAAGTCACGACGGTTGAAGAAACAAAATCCATCACAAAAATAGACGAATTGATAGGCTCACTAAGAGTTCACGAGGTAAAACTAAACCAACGGAAGTCTGAGTCATCTAAGCCATCCGGTAAGTCTATAGCTTTCAAAAAAATTGAATCACATGCAAATAATGATCATAGTAATAGTGATAATGAATTAGACAATGACTTAATATTAATAGCTAGAAAACTTAGAAAGTTTTTCAAACATCCTAATAAGATAGACAACGATCTTCTTCTTTTTCTTTTTCTCAATCTAAGAAAAATAACTGTAACAACAACAAATCGTATAATAAAGAGTTAAAGTGTTATGAATGTGGTCAAAAAAGGGCACATCTCTTATGATTGTCCGCAAAGAAAAACATCATCAATAATAATAATAATCATAACAAAACACAAGAAAATGAGACGCAAAATCGAAGGCAAAGGAGACCAAGCCAAGGAAAGGCAAATGAGCAATGAAGGTGAGCACTTGGAGCGACTCATCCGACTCAAAATCTGACACTAAGGAAGCTCAAGTCTGCTTTGTATCCAACGAGGTAAGTTCTTCATCTGATGAAGATTCTGATAATGAAATGTATGAATAATTCTTAAGGATGCATGCTCACTGTAAAAGGCTCTCTAAGGAAAGAAAAACTAATTGAAGAAAATGACAAATTGAAGACGTCCAACTTAGAGTTTCCGATGAATTAGAATCTTTTACACAAGAGTCTACTAATACTCTTGATTCTTTAGAGATTAATATTCAAGTCTAGATATATTGATATCATCACAAAAATATGGAAATTATAAAACTGGATTAGGATATAAACAAGAAGAAGACAAAGTATATAAAAGACTAAGTTTGTATCATCAACTACTAAACAACCTTATAAAGATATAAATACAACTTTGTCTGCTAAATCTTCTTCTACTCCTTCTTCTACTTATTCAAAGATAAATGCAACACGCACCCACAAATGTACACACGTATACGTGCAACTAGACAAAACTTTGCATCTAGACAACCTAGAAATAATGCTATATGTATACTGCAACTAGACATAATAAAGTGCATCCAACTTATTATAAACCTAAGTATAGGAAACACTCATATAAGTCTTATAGAAATGCATATGAACATACATACATAGCACCATATAAGAAACAAAATCATATGCCTTACATAAGCTATCAAAATCGGCCCCAAAAAAGTACATATAAAACCAGGTACAACATGTATAACAATGCATCTTCATGAAATGTATATGCTAGTCCTCCTTATTTTTCCAATTATAATTATGCTAAAAATGTGACAAAAAGGTACATCCATATTTGGATACCCCAAAGGTTATATAAACAAGGATGGTGCCACTAATACTCAAGGACTCAAATAAAGGGTACCTAAAACTTTGTCTCCATTGTAGGAAAATCGCAAGGAATGCAAGGAGGCAAAGTCAAAGAATCTAAAAACTATATGGTTTTTAGATAGTGGATGTTCAAGGCATATGACGGGCAACCCTAAACTATTCACCGAATCGGAACATATTGAGAACGGAGGAAAGGTGACATTCGGTGACAACAACAAAGGACAAGTTGTTGGAGAAAGAACGATTAGAGACCCTAACACATTTCAAATATGAAACGTGTTGTTAGTAAGTAATCTTTCTTACAATTTATTAAGTATTTCTCAACTTATAGATTGTGGATACAATGTTTCTTTTCTTCCCAATTCTTGTGATATAATAAATCAAAAAGGAGAAATTGTATTAAAAGGAAATAGAGATGGTAACATTTACACTCTTACCTTAGATAACATGTTAGATGCTAAAGTTAAGTGTTTAATATCACATGACTTAGATGTGAATTTATGGCATAGAAATTATGCCATATAGGAATTTCAACCGTTAAGAAATTATCTAAAAAGAATTTAATTAGAGGAATGCCTAAGACTTAGATAATTCTCAAATGTGTGAAACATGTATTAAAGTAAAAACACATTAAAGGCTAAAACCGAAACATAAAGTGAGTACTAGTCATGTACTAGAATTGCTTCACTTAGACTTATTTGGTGCAAGTAGGACAAGAAGTCTAAGTGGACACTACTATGTGTGTCATAGTAGATGATTACTCACGCTACACATGGACATTGTTCTAAACACACAAAGACGATGCTCCATTAGCAATCAAACTCTTATCAAGCAACTCGAAAATATTTATGAAGAAAATGTTAAGAATTAGAAGTGATAGAGGTGGAGAATTTAAAAAGTTTTGTGAATTATATGGAATTAAACATGAATTCTCACCACCTAGAACACCACAACTCAATGGATTTGTAGAACGCAAAAATAGAACAATTCACGAAGTTGCTAGAACAATGTTATGTGAAAATAAAATACCAAAATCTTTATGGGCTGAAGC
Organism: Eustoma russellianum; assembly: GCA_036186865.1. Lineage (NCBI taxonomy): Eukaryota > Viridiplantae > Streptophyta > Magnoliopsida > Gentianales > Gentianaceae > Eustoma > Eustoma russellianum. The sequence goes on from AP025045.1 coordinate 6,569,643, forward strand.
TGAAAATTGTGCTTGTTATATTATAAATAGCTTTCTATTAGAAAGAAATTAAATAAAACACCTTATGAATTGTTAAATAATAGACAACCTAAGGTAGATTATCTTAGAGTTTTTTTTGTTGTAAGTGCTTTGTGTTGAACACTAAGGATAACCTATACAAGTTTGAACAAAAGTCTATTGAATGCACATTTGTTGGTTAATCAACTAATTCAAGAGCATATAGGTGTTATATTCCTGTATCTAGAAAAATAATTGAATCTATACATGTGAAATTCTGAAAATGCATGCTTTGAAGTTAGTGCTAAAATTCAACATAAACAAGAAAATAATGTTGAAAATATGTTTGATGATGATGATATTACTTGAGCCTGTACTTGATCATTTAGAAGCAACTCCCCCTAAACAAGACATGCATGAACCCTTAGATGAAATAAATGAAGAGATTTGCAATTGGAAGATAATTTAGTTGATAATCCAATTACTTACGATAATGTTCCTACAAATGAAATGTTTGAACAATATGAGGGTGAACCTAGTCAACCTAGGAATAAGTGGCATCCTAAAGAACTAATCATTGGTGGTCCAAGTGTTAGGGTTAGAACATGTAGAAATATATGTCAACCTGAAGAATATAGTTTAATCTCACACTTGGAACGTAAGAATGTAAAGGAAGCCTTAGGTGATATATCTTGATAGATGCCATGCATGAAAAATTGAACCAATTTACAAGGAACAACGTGTGGGATTTAGTACCTAAACCCGAAAATAAGTCCATAATAGAAACGAAATGGGTGTTTAGGAATAAAATAGATGAACAAGGAAACATCACACGAAATAAGGCTAGACTAGTCGCACAAGGCTGTAATCACAAAAAGGGATAGATTATGAAGAACCTTTGCACCCGCTGCTCGGCTAGAAGTAATTAGATTGGTACTTGATATTGCAAGTCTAAGCAACATCAAACTCTTCCAAATAGATGTCAAGAGTGATTTCTTGAATGGATACATCCAAGTAGAGGTGTTTGTCAAACAAACCCCTGGATTCCAAGATCCAAAGAATCATAACCATGTTTACAAGCTTAAGAAAGATATATATGGTTTGAAACAAGCTCCAAGAGCTTGGTATGATAGATTTGTAAATTTTCTTATTTCAAATAATTATCAAAGGGGATCATAGACAACATATTATTCCTAAGAAGAAAAGATAATGACTTATTAATTGTTCAAAAATATGTAGATGATATAATCTTTGGTTCAACCAACCCTACCTTAATAAAAGATTTCAAAGAGTGTATGAAGTCTGAATTTGAAAAGTCAATGGTAGGAGAGTTGAATTACTTCTTAGGGCTCCAAATCAACAAACCCCTCAAGGAATTCACATTAGCCAACTTAAGTATGTCAATGATATGATTAAAAAGTTTGGCTTTGAAGAGTTGAAACCAACACCTACACCCATGAGTGTTAGCATCAAACTAGTTAAGGATTAAAATGGTAAACCTTTGATGACAAACTATATAGGTCTATGATTGGCTCATTGTTATACTTAACTGCATCAAGACCTGACATCATGTTTAGTGTGTCTATGTATGGTAGGTTTCAATCTTGTCCTAAACTCTCATATTACAATACGGTGAAAAAGATCTTTAGATATCTTAAACACACACCTCACTTAGGACTTTGGTATGATAGAAACGCTAAGTTGGAATTATATGCATATTGCGATAAGTAAGTTGGAATATATGCATATGCGATACTGATTACAGTGGTTGCAAATCAGATAGAAAATCCACCAGCGGTACATGTCAATTCATAGGAACCAACATGATCTCTTGGTTTGCTAAAAAGCAAGCTAGCGTAGCACTCTCTACCCCTGAAGCTGAGTATATAGCCTTAAGCTTATGCACTACCCAAATACTTTGGCTAAAACAATGACTGAGTGATTTTTGCATTAAAATGAATATGATTCAAATTTTATTTGGTAGCACAAATGCGATCAATCTTTCTTAGAATCCACTACTTCATCCTAAGGCCAAACACATTAAGGTAAGATACCATTTTCTTCAAGGTCATGTTCAAAATGGTGATATCATATAGATCATGTAAGAACTGATCACCAAATAGCTGATATCTTCACCAAATCCCTTAATCAAGCCAATTTTGAAAGCTTACGAGGCAAGTTAGGCATGATCACTTATGAAACCATTGCATAATTCTATCTTTTGCATGATTTGCAAAATAAAAGGAGAGATAGAATAAGAACATGATTTTAGTTGGTAAGTCATGATTTGGACTTGAGTTGAATAATATGCTAAGTTTCAATTGGTATAAGTTTGGAGCATAGGTTAAGGGGGAGAGTATAATTTGAGGGGGAGCACATGAACATATTGAGAGTTTTCAATTGGTATAAGTTTTGAGCATAGGTTAAGGGGGAGAGGATAATTTGAAACGAAGCACATGAACATATTGAGAGTTTGAAAAAATGTTACTGGAGTATATTTGTCATCATATTTTAGGAAATATAAAGGTGTTCAAGGTGTGAAATAATCACAACATACAAGAAGAAAAATTGTGAATTTTGGTGTTACATGTTGATATAATCTTGTCAATTATTATTTGTTAATTTCTTCTTCAAAAATCTGGGATGATATACATATATATATATGATGCCAAGAACGTGTATATACAGGTTCCAAAGGTGTTTTATCTATTTTATGAGGTTATGACAAGTGGACCAATCAAAAAGAAGCTACTTGGCAAAAATTGCCAACTTGGAAATTTTAAAACGGCTATGGCTGATCTTGGCAGAATGTTTTGAGTCAAATGGAGCCTTCACATGCCCTATTATTTTTGCAAGGAGTTGAGGGTATCTTGGTGGAATTATCCCTTAGCATTATCTTCATTTTTGAAGAAAAATTCCAAGTCATTTTTGTGACAAAATTCGGCCAACAATGTGTGTCCAAGGTGTACCAATCATTTTGCTTTATGTTTCCAAGTGTACAAGGCCAACCAATGATGTGAAGACACTTAATCTTGATGATTAAAATGATGACACATGTACATTCTTATCTACATGGCTCAAATCACACTATAAATAGAAGGTCAAGGATGAAGAAGAAGAACACACTTGAAGCTCACTTGAAAGCATTAGTTGATTTGTCTAGTTATCTTCTTCTTGTCATTCTTGTTCAATTATTTGTAGCCAAAGTGATCTTGTTGTATTTGTTGGAGAGATACAAGCCCCTTGAGTTTCATTTGTAAGATTGATTAGCCAATTCTATAAGGCTACATGAATAGGTGGTAGAGGTGTTGCAACTAAGTGTTGGATAGAAGGCGTTCATCCAAGTCTTGATTAGAGTAGGTGTATAACCCAAGGATCAAGCTTGGTTCTTGTTGTAAGTTGATTCATACCATAGTGAAATCCAAGGAAAGATATTTCTTGGGACTGGAGTAGGTCACATTGACTGAACCAGAATAAATTCTCGGTGTTCTTATCTTGCTTCTACATTTTTGCATTCTGTCCGTTTTCACTGCGGTTTTCACACAACTTCGCATGTTTTGAAAAAATAGCTAAACACTTTCGAAATTTGTGATTTTTGGTGGGTTACACTTCAGAATGTTAGCTTTTATTTTCAAAAGAATCACTTGATTTGAGCAAGGGAAAGTTAGTCTTTCAGTCTTTGCAAGATAACTGCTCCAATCTGGCTGCAATCTGACCAGTTTTGAGAAAACTTGAATTCTGTTTTAATCAAGAATTGTCTAAGGTCAGGGACTTTTGGAATCATAAATTAGACATCCTAAGGAGTGTTTTGACATAAATATCAACCTTTTTGGTTAAGTATTCAAAGAGAAACATGTTTTTCAATTTCAGCAACATTCTGTCCGATTCTGTCCAAATTGACTATCTGACTCTTTTTATTTGTTTGAAGAGACAAACAATCTTATTTTTGTCTAATTTTTGGACAGAGTCTTTTTAACACATTGAAGTTACGTTCTAGAAATTTTCATAATTTTTGAAGTTGTGTACAAGGATTTTTGAAATTTTCAAAAACAGGTTCTGAATCTGAGGTAGTCTCAGATTCTGTTTTCAAAGGGGATTTTTAGAAAGTGTAGTATATAATTTCTGCTAACCACTATTCATCCCCCCTCTAGTGGTGTTTATTGCAAGTGCACAGTCCAACAATTGGTATCAGAGCAAGGTCTAAACCACTCAAAGAAGAAAAATTCAACACCGTACGAACAACACAAGGCCAAGAAACAATATTTCAAAATAGCCTGCTAGTCTCAAAACATAGGTACTTACAATGGCAATAGTTTCTCACAAAGGTGAGTTGGAAGGTATGTCCATACAATGTCCTCCTCTTTTCGATGGTAATGATTTTTTTCATTGGAAACTAAGAATGAGGCTATTCTTAATGGCTATAGACATCGATTTGTGGTCTATACTTAAAGATGTGCCGTACATTCCAATGAAACTTGTACAAATTAGTGGAGTCACTCAAGAGGTTGAAAAATATAAAATTTAATGGTCATCGGAAGATAAAAAGAAAATGTCCATGAACGCTAAGGCTATGCAATTACTGTTAAACGGACTAACAACCTCTGAAGCAGGATATGTGCCAAACTCTAGGACCTGCAAGGCACCACTAGAAGGGGGGTTTGAATAGTGGGCGCGGAAAATTTGGTTTTTAAAATGTTTTGATCAAAAAACCCAACTTCTGAAAACAGTTTCTATTTTCAGGACCTGTTTTGAAACGTTTGAAAGACTAGGTTACAAACCTTCAAACATTTTGAAATTTGGAGAGATTGTAGTCTCAGACGTTCTGAGTATCTCCTAAAAGTTTGAGATCAAAATTCAACCTTTTACCCTTTGAAAAATTGTTTATGGTCAGATTGCGTAAATCTGCCAGAAACAGCAGTCTGATTTGAAAAATTTATTCCGATTAAACCGTGGCTCCAAATGGTCTGAATATTTAATGAAAAACCCCTTACTATATGTATTTAATTGGGTTGAAACAGTTTTGAAAATTTCCTTTGGGAAGTATGTCAAATACATTCAACTTATCAACCTTTGCAAGTCTCAAAATCAGATTGCACTAGTCTCAGAACAATTAACGTTTGAATGACTTATACTTGTCCAAAAGGGCTGAAACTTGCGCCAAATGAAACTTAGAAGATGTGGCTATATTTTTGCAAAAATGTTACAATTTTTGAAATTCGTTTACTATTTTTAAGATTGCGATGAAATAGATGCAAAGTGTAGGAAACTGAAAGTACTGTGCAGAAAAGTAAGAACACAAGGAATTTTATACTAGTTTGGTTAAATCAACCTACTCCAGTCTTCGAGGACACCTTCTTTGGTTATTACTAAACAAAATAACACCTTACCAAACGGTTTGATGGAGTTACACACCATCTCCAATCCTTTACAATCGAAACAAGCAATCAAAATGATCACGAACACGACCACCGAGCGGATGAAGGTTTGATCGCACCTTGATTAACCTCTTAAAACAATAGGGCGTGTATGGTGGTATGAATGAAGCCTATACAATATGTTTGAATATAGATACAATAGGCTTGAGAGAGAAAGAGAAGAAAGAAATGTAGAAGAAGAGAGTATATAGACTTTTGCACTTTAGAACTTTTGAGACTTGTCTTGCATTTTTTGTTTGCTCTTCTCTTCTTTTTATTGTAGGTTGGCCACCCACTCTAGGGCTTTTATTCATCTTAGAAATTCTCTTTTAAGTCCTTGGAAGAATGTCTTGTATAGATGTGACATCAACTTGCTTACTTGGCAACACTTGATTGGATGATTGACTTGGCCTTGCTTACTTGGCACTCCTAGATTGGATGAATTTCGCATCACTTGATGACTGTACAAATCTAAGAATTACACTTAAAACATGTGCCAAATTAGTAGTAAAAACCTTTCCAGTTATCACACAATTAGTCCCAAATAATTTGGAAGGTAAATTGATCTCCAATAACTCCCAAAAATCGGCCAGCTCTTTGATTCACATGCTGAAATTTTCAGCATGTGCTATACTCTCAACATGTTCAAATTATTGCCATATTAGTATTACATCAATCCCTTGAAAATAGAGAAGCAAATATGTTAAAATCAAGACTCAATTTTCGGCCATACTAATTCACACATGCTGAATTTTTAGCATGTGTTATATTTGTGACATACTTTGAAATATTCCCTTGTGTATCTCCCTCCATTATGTTACATCAAGGCTGAGTAGGCGTGTGAATTGAGCTTGAACATGTGCTGAATTTAGTTTTGTAAGCTTTGTAAAATAGTGTACAATAATCATACACATACGGTATATTCCAATCAGACCTAATTTAAACATTCTAGAACACTTTAGTATGTATTGAATATGTAAAAGGTGTCTAGATACATGTTACATGTCATGCCAAAAAAACCTTCCATGTATTGTGTTCGTAGAAAACCGAATTTTCAACTTTTGTTGATTACGCGATTTTTCTCCGGTTAAATTCAAACTTTTTGCACATGTTATATATATTATGTCACACATAATATACATAATAACTTGAATATTCAGCTCTAAAGGCTGATTAAAAGTGGCGCCCATGTGACAAAAATATTGAATTTGAAATCTCCTCAATTTGGCCTTAATTAGGGGTGATTTGTGTGTGCCAACATAGAATGATTTTATGGCTGAATATACCATGTAAGCCACGAAATTTTTGGCCAATTTTGAAGTGTAGGGGCTGGACATCTATATATGGCAAGTACGTGACACGTTAGCGAAGTTTCAGTAGTCACACAATACGACAATTTTTGGTTTAGAACCTTGTAACGTGTCGTAATAATTTTATCATCACCATGAATTATATCATATGATATAAAACCTGAATATACTCATAAATATAAGGTAATATAGTGGTGTGACGTTGACGTCCGTTCGTAAAATATATAACATGTCGGTAGTACGTTGGAATATATGGTATAGTGCCTTTTAAAAATACTGAATATATATACTATATATATATATATATATTGAATGGCGTGTGGTTTAAGAGGGGAGAGGAGACTTTCCATTCCATGTTTGTTGCCTTTGTGCCTTCTCAAATATTTCTCATTTAACGAACTACTTAGTTCATTTAACTAAGTACTTCACTTAATGAACTAGTTTAGTTCATTAATGGTGGCACCTGAAAATAGTTAAACACAACAAATGTTTGCCATTTGACGTAAGCTTTAAAGCTTATGGTTTGTTAGTACGACAACATTATATATAAAGTATATAAGGCAGGTTTGTTGCAAAAATGTAAGTAATAAAATGTGTCATGCATTTTTAGCATACGTTATTTAAATCTGCATTTTTGTGAATCACTCAAACCCTTTTTCTCAACAATCTCCCCTTTTGATGATTTACAAAATAATCTTAGTACATGATTTAAATTTAATCCTCCCCCTCCAATCGTGCACAAATTCAAATTCGAATTAAATTTTGAATTTTCTCTCCCTTGATTTTTGCAATCAATGTCTCGCTCCCCCTTAAATCATGCACTCTCTCCTCTTTATTTTGGAAAGAAATCAAAAGTGCATGAAATATGGAAAGAAATATCAAATCAAATCAGCAGAAATCATGCCTAATTTAAACGAGATTTTCGTACGTGGCTTGATTTAGGCCTTAGTGAATATGTCAGCTACTTGTGCTTCAGTGCGTACATGATCTATAACAATATCACCATTATTTACGTGATCACGAAGGAAGTGATATCGTACTTCTATGTGCATAGCCTTTTAGAGTGTAGTATGGGGTTCTTAGACAAGTTTAGGGCACTCATACTGTCACAATAGATTGAATACGATTTACCGTGATACCAAAATCAGAAAGTTGTTGTTTTAACCATAGTAGTTGTTCAACAAAGACTAAGTATCATGTATTCAGCTTCGGTAGTAGATGGGCTACACTTGCTTGCTTTTTCAAGAACCATGAAATGAGTGAATTTCTAAAATTGACAAGTGCCACTTGTGCTTTTCTATCTATTTACATCCACCATAATCGCGTCGGTAAACATGCAAGTCAAATTCACAATCTTTATATACCAAATTCCTAAAGTGGAGGTGTGCTTAATATATCGAAATATTCTTTTCACACATTATAATGAGACACTTTAGGTTGGCTTTGAAAACGCGCACACATACAACACTAAACATGAATCAGTCTACTAGTAGTAAGATAAAGCAAAGAACCAATCATAGACCTATATAAAGCATTATCAAAGTCTTTTCCATGTTCGTCTTTATCTAGTTTAGTGTGACACTCATAGTGGGGACGGTTTTAGGTTCTAAAATTGAACTTTTAATCATGTCATTCACATATTTAACTTGACTTATGTGTATACTTTACTCGTTTGTTTAATTTCAAGCCAAGAAAGTAATTCAATTCACCAACCATAGACATTTCAAACTCGGATTTCATGCAAGTTTCAAATTCTTCAACAAGTTTATGAGATGTAGATCCAAAAATGATGTCAAACATAAATTTGAATGATTAGTAAATCGATTTATCTTGTTTCAAGAATAGGGTGCTATCTATGGTGCCTCTTTTAAATCCATTTTCTAAAAGAAAAGTAGCAAAACGATCATACCAAGCCTAGGTGCTTGCTTTAAACCGTATAGTGCCTTTTTAATTTGTACACGTGATCGGGGTATTTCAAATCTTCAAAACCGGTGGGTGTTGCTGATATACTTCTTCTTGTATATCCATTTAAAAATGCACTTTTACGTCCATTTGATAAAGTTTAAAACCTTTCATACAAGCAATATAAAGTAAAAGTGTATGGCTTCTAAACGTGCTATGGGTGGAAATGTTCGTCGTAGTCTATTCCTTCTTCTTGATTATACCCTTGTGCTACAAGTCTCACCTTGTTTCTAACAACTTTACTTCTTCATTCATTTTATTTCTAAACACCCACTTTGTGCCTATTATAGTCTTATCTTGTGGTCGTGACACTAAATCCCATACATCATTTCTTACGAATTGATTTAGTTCATCATGTATAGAACCAATCCAAGAAGAATCACTCAAAGCATCAAAAACGTTTTTAGGTTCAATTTCGGATATTATAGCATGAAATTGGTTTATTTATCCAGATTTATTCTTCTACGTGGTCGAACACCATGAGTGATGTCGCCTATAATAAGATCATGCGGGTGATCCCTATGCCATCTTGGTTGATTATTCTCTAAGTTCTCATGCATTTCTAAGTGATCATGCATTTCTAGTGTGTTCAATTCATCATGCACGCCATCATCCTCTAAATCATCTAACACAGGTTTTAGTTAAAATCATCGTCATATTCTTTATTTTTCAACCTCACCAAATTCATTAAACTTCACATGAATGGATTCTAAAATTTGTCTAGTGATAGGATCGTTACATCTACATGCTTTTGAATTCACAGAATATCCAAAAAAATGCATTCAATTGATTTAGATTCAAATTTATCTAAATTATCTTTCGTATTCAAAAAAAAACATTTGCAACCAAACATACGAAAGTAATCAATTTTAGGCATGCGATTATTTACTATCTCATAAGGAGTTTTATTTATTTTCTTTCTAATTGACAAACGAATAACTATATAGCATGCACAATTTAGGCTTCCGCCCACAAAAATCTAGGCAATTTATTTTCACAAAACATGGCTTAGCGATTTCTTGTAGCGTCCTATTCTTTCTTTTTACTACTCCATTTAGTTGTGGAGTTCTAGGTGGTGAAAACTCGTGTTTGATTCTTTTTTCTTCGCAAAATGCAGTCATGTCCTTATTTTTAAATTCACCGCCTCTATCGCGTCTAATCTTTTTCACATTTAAACCATATTCATTTTCAAGTTGTTTTATAGTTTCCAATCTCAATGTCACTATCATCTTTATTTGCAAGAAATAAGGTACAAGTATAGCAAGAAAAATCATCAATGATAACACATGCATAATGACGTCCACCGAGACTCTTAGTGCGGCTAGGACCAAACAAATCAATATGTAATAATTCTAAAACTCTAGACGTGCTAATTTCATTTTTAGCTTTAAGTGACTCGCGTGTGTTTGCCTCTAATAAAAGATTCACACAATTGAAATTTTTCTAAATCAAGTTTAGGCAATCCTCATTAGGTTCTTTCGTTGAAGTTTTTCAAATGTAGAAATGCCAATGTGTCCTGAAATTTCTATGCCATAAATTAACGTTAGGTTCATTTGATATAAAGCACTTAACCTTTGCGTCTAACATGTCATCCATAAAGCGTAAAAATATTTCCTTCCTTTTTTTCTTTTAATACTGTTTCTCTATTTTATTTATTATATTGCAATATGGACGAGTAAACACACATCAAAACAGTTGTCAACAAACTGTGAGATGCTAAGAAGATTATAGGATAGATTACTTACCAAGAAGACGTTGGAGATTTGAACGGTATTTGGGCTTCCGACTGTACCTTTTCAATGATTCTTCCTTCATTGTTGTCTCCAAAGGTCACCGATCCGCCTTTTGTGACCTTTTTTAACTTTGTGAACAAGCTCAGGTCACTCGTCACATGCCTCGAGCAACCACTGTCAAGGAACCACTTGATAGATGTGTCTTTTGATGTATGGGTTCCCTGCAATGTACATCAATGATTTAGGTACCCTTTTAATTTGGGTCCTTACGAGTTATTTATTCACCTCTTTGTAAAAGTACCTTTCGGTACCCATACTTAGGTGATCCTTCTCGGTCTAGCAAATGGTAAGAATGTATATGAAGGAGCAACATAGTAGACATGGGGTGAGAAAGAATTAGGCCTTTGGCCGAGAATCCCCTTATGCGCATCATATGGTGTGCGTTTTTGATATGTTATATTGTTAGTGTGCATAGTGCGTGATCTAGATGCAATGAATGAATGTTGTGTATGTATCAATGGTTTCTTCTCATATCTATATGGCACATAATTATATTTTGTATGATATAAAGAAGAAGCATGACAAGATGAAGGGAGAGGGGGCCTATGCGTCATCTTAGGCGCCATGTATGCCTTAGGTGTGTCTATTTTCTTAGAAAAAATGAATTTGGTTAGTTTAATTGATGTTTCATTTTTCTCAATGTATCCTAATCCGGTTTTATATCTATCATGCTTTTGTGATACGATCTAGCATGTTCGTTCCCGTGTCAAATTGTTTCATCATTTTCTCTAAATCTGTATTCCTTGCTTTCAAATTTGAAATCTCGGATTTCGTTTCATTATTATATGTAGTTAATGATGAGATCTATGATTTTAATGCATTGATGATGCATGTCGACTCTTCTTTTGAATCTTTTAATTGAGACATAAGATTCGTGTTAGAAGATTCTAACAACTTCTTGTCTTCAATTAATCGTTTCTTTTATTTTGCGAGAGTCTTGGTGAATTTGTGCAATTCTAAATATTGACTAAAAAGATCATCATATGAAGGTTCAGAATCAGAGTCAGAATCAGAAAATACCTTGTTTGATGCTTTGGATACAAAGTATACTTGTGTTGTCTCCTCTTCTATATCTGTAGTGCCCCAACCCGATACTGGACATCGGTACCAGTGCACTCGCCGTAGCATACTACGAGAACTACAAAGCGTCAAAGCAGATTAAGCACACGTCATTCATAACGTAAGATAAATCAGCGGAAACGTCATAGAATTAAAAACCTCAATAACAATAATATCCCAAATGAAACAAAAACATGTTAGGGAGAGTGTCTAAAGTATCCTTCAATACAAAGTTTTAACAGTAAATCCTTCAACTAAAGGATAAGGATGGTAAGCCTGTCCATTTTAGTGATTATCGTCCCAATGAGCCCACTCGCTGATATCTTTTACAAAAATCATCTCGTACTTTGGCTCACCTAAAAAGAAGATAGAGTATTTGTTATTAGCGAAAACATCGCTAGCAAGTAACCCATCTATACACCTTACGGGACCACACACGATGAGTCACCAGTATATAAATCAATGCCCAAAACAAGGTGCTCGGGTTGGCAAATAACATCTTTATAATGATTCATCAATCCAAATAAGCCACATAATTGACAAACCAAATGAAACCAACACATATTGAGCCAAACACACTACATAAAAAGAAAAATATGCTAGTAACATTTCTTGCATGTCAATCTTATGCTTCGCGTAACATGATGCATGTACTTCTTCAAAACCACACACAAAACCCATGCATATGCCTTTTTTCGTAAACATGTCATGCGTGTCATTTCACAAAACTTTTCATAATTCTTCTTATCATATTTTTCGTGTGAGCAGAACTTTATACCCTGTGGGTGATCAGTCCACACAACAGAACTTTATACCCCGTGCTGAAAGGTCCATGGCCCCATAACATATAACTTTATACCCCGTGCTTATAGGTCCATGGCCCCTTAACATATAACTTTATACACCGTGCTGATAGGTCCACGGCCCATAAAATTACTTTATTTTCTGTGCTGATAGGTCCACGGCCCCATAAAATACTTTATACCCTGCTGTTGATTCACAGGTCACGCTTTTATACCCTTCTTTCGCAGTCGTGACCTTTATACCCTGCGATCAACTTGCAGCCACAGTTGCTACTCAAAAACTTTAATCTTGTTTTCAAACTCGTATCCTTTTCGCAAACAAAAACTCATGTCGAAATGCAAAATGTTCATGTCATAATGCAGAATGCTCATGTAACATTATATCAAACGTGTAAACATGCACACACATTTTAGATATCAAGTACAAAGTCCTGAACCTCTATCATACCCTGCTCGTACCATTTCATGTCCTTTTTGTATTACAAAAATCATGTCGAGTTCACACTTAACCTTGTTTATTCATACTTTCTCAAACAACCTTATTCATACAATGTTATGCCCTTTCATATTGCTAAACTCACTTTGAATTCATACCTAGCTTTACTCATTCAAACTTAATGTTTACAACTCAAGCACACCTCATTCGTACCACTTCATGCCCTTTCGTATCGCAAATTCACTTAGAATACATACTTAAACCCTACTCATTCACACTTAATGTTTAAAACTCAAGCACACTTCAAATTACCCTTGTATTTTATGAGCATGGAAAAGAATAAAGGTATATCACACACATGGAGTGCTTAATGGGTCAAAAGGAACTTCCAATATACATGGAACGCCTCAGGAGGCGCCTAAAATGACTTGGAGTGCCTATTCTAGGCGTTCGAAGTGTTCTGGAATGTGCTGGTATACATCAAACGCCTACATGAAGCGCTTTATGTGACATCGAACACCTTTTGAGGTGTTCGAATGTTCTGAAATGTGCTGGGACACATCGAACGCTTACATTAAGCGCTTTATGTGACATCGAACACCTTCGGAGGTGTTCGAAGTGTTCTAGAATGGTCTATGACACATCGAATGCCTACATGAGGCGCTTTATGTGACATGAAGCGCCTAATGTAGGTGTTCGAAGTGTTCTGGAATGCACTAGGACAAATTGAACGCCTACTTTAGGCGCCTAATGTGACATGAAGCGCATAAAGTAGGTGTTCGAAGTCTTCTGACGGTTCCAGAACTGCAATTTTCTGTAGTAACTTCTCCCCATCACCTTCCTCCTTCACCCCTTCCATGTTAAACTCTTCAAGATCTATCTTACCATCTACATTTATCATGCGTAACACACAACTAACATGAATTGATTCTCAAACATGAAAAATAGTATCGACTCTAACCCTCTATCACCCACAACTTTCAATATGTATCTTCAAACTTTCCAACACAACAAGTCTACAACATTCCCATCATTCATCCTTCAACTTCCTGCAAATACTCTCAAAACATCTAAGGTATAGTTAATAAACTTAAGAACTTATAACAAGACAATGAACACATCACGGATAACACTTTTATGGGCATATTTAACAACAAAATCACAACATAACTATTTTCAGAAATTGGCCCAAAGAACATGACTTTACTCAATCAACAACAACAATCACATGTAGTACAACATTTAACATAAACAAATCAAAGTTACTAAAGTGTGATCCGGATTTTCTCTTTATAAGAACATAGGGCCTATCGAATCAAAATTTGCGTAATGCGTATAGAAAGATTACTTTCCTTTGCTTCTAAGTAGTCTTATGAATGCTGGTAGAATCGCGGGAAGGATTAAACCTAGGTTGGCCACACTTTTTTCTTCTTCCTCTCCCTTTCTTCTTTCTCTCTCTCTTTTCCTCTCCTTCTCTCTCCAGCCGTTTCCTCCTGTCCTTTGTGTTTCAAACTGGCAGCCCCTCTCTCTCTTTTGGGGAGTTATACTCAATTGTGTAACTCCCCATCATTTAAGTGGGGAGGGGGTAATTTGGGTATTTCAGCCTAGTTTCTTAATTTCACCCTTGTCCTTATTTTCTCACCTATATTTTATTAATTAAGCCTTTAAACCTATATATTTAATAAAATCATATTTTAAGTTGATTTCTAATTGTTAACAGGTGGACTTAAAAGTTACGGGGATGACAGTATCAGTTTCAGAGTCGGATGTGTCACTCCAAGTGGAGGCCTTGAGAGCTCTTCTCCTTTGTTTAGGTTCTGAGACGAGTCTATTTTTGGCCCGATCATTGTCAAGGTGTTTGTTTGTTTGTTTGTCCTTGTTAGGGCAGTCATAAGATAAATGTCCAGGTTTTCCGCATTCGTAGCACTTCACGTCCTTGTCATTGGTTTTATTTTCATTTCTTTTAGTGGAAGTAGCCTTAGGTTTGTTTTTAAATGACTTTCTCATAAATTTTCTCAAAACTTTTGCCAATAGTATTAAGTCATCATTGTCTGATTCGGAATCACTATCATCTACGTGATCGGAAGAAGTAGAGACGTATTCATTTGATTTAAAAGCAATAGTCTTACCTTGTTTTGATGTTGATTCCGATTTCCTTAAAGTAAGTTTGTTTTCGTATACCTTTAGTGATCCAATTAGTTCCTCCATTTTTATTGATTTGGTTTATTTACTTTCCTCTATTACTGTCACTTTAGGGTCCCATTCGGATGGAAGGCTTTGTAGTACCTTTTGGACCTTTTCCTGCGCAGAGAAAGCTTTGCCAAGAGACTCAACGGAATTATATATGTTAGTCAATCGTAGATCCATATCAACAATAGACTCATTTGGCAATAATTTGAAAGACTCAAGTGTGGACATAAGCATATTAATCTTGGACTCCTTTACTTGGCTAGTCCCTTCATGTTTCATCTCAAAATTCTCCATATTTCTTGAGCACTAGAGCAATTAGACACATAACTAGATTCACTTTTACTTAGCCCGTTTAAGAGTAATTGCATGGCTCTAGCATTCATGCTTAGTCTCTTTTTGTCATCACTAGTATATTCTTGTGTTGGTTTTACAACCTCAAGTGTGACACCATCTACAGTGGATAATTTTGAAGGAACAAATGGACCGTCTTCTATAATAGACCATAGATCAATATCAATAGCCATAAGAAAAAGTTTCATTCTTAGTTTCCATTGAATAAAGGACTCACCATCAAAAAGAGGAGGCCTCTCACTAGACATAACTTCTTGCTCAGTTTTGAAGCTAGTTGTTGCTATCTCACTTAGATCGTTGGATCTTCTTGTTGTGAGTGTGCATGTGCTCTGATACCATTTGTAGGACCTGCAAGACACCACTAGAAGAGGGGTTGAATTGTGGGCATGGAAAATTTAGTTTTTAAAATGTTTTGATAAAAAAATACAACTTCTAAAACAGTTTCTATTTTCAGGACCTGTTTTGAAACGTTTGAAAAACTAGGTTACAGACCTTCAAAAATTCTGAACTTTGAAGAGATTGTAGTCTTAGATGTTTTAAATATCTCCTAAAAATTTCAGATCAACATTCAACCTTTAACCCTTTGAAAAATTGTTTGTGGTCAGATTGCACAAATCTGCCAGAAACAGTAGTCGGATTTGAAAACTTTATTCCGATTAAACCGTGGCTCCAAATGGTCTGAACATTTAATCACAAACCCCTTAATACATGTATTTAATTGGGTTGAAACAGTTTTGAAACATTCCTTTGGGAAGTATGTCAAATACGTTCAAGTTCTCAACCTTTGCAAGTCTCAAAATCAGACTGCACTAGTCTCAGAACTATTAACATTTGAATAACTTATACTTGTCCAAAAGGGTTGAAACTTGTGTCAAATGAAACTTAGAAGATGTGGCTGTGTTTCTGCAATATTGTACAATTTTTGAAATTTGTTTACTATTTTTAAGATTGCGATGAAATAGATGGAAATTGCAGGAAACTGAAAGTACTGTGCAAAAAAGTAAAAAACACAAGGAATTTTATACTAGTTCGGTTAAATCAACATACTCTAGTCTTCGAGGACACCTTCCTCGTTTATCATTAAACAAAATAACACCTTACCACACAGGGTTGATGGAGTTACACACCAACTCCAACCCTTTACAATCGAAACAAGCAATCACAATGATCACGAACACCACCATCGAGCGGATGAAGGTTTGATCCCACCTTGATCAACCTGTTACAAAAATAGGACGTGTATGGTGGTGTGGATGAGGCCTATACAATATGTTTGAATATATATACAATAGGCTTGAGAGAGAAAGAGAAGAAAGAAATGTAGAAGAAGAGAGTAGATAGACTTTTTGTACTTTAGAACTTGTGAGACTTGTCTTGCATTTTTTGCTTGCTCTTCTCTTCCTTTTATTGTAGGTTGGCCGCCCACTCTAGGGCTTTTCTTCATCTTGGAAATTCTCTTTTAAGTCCTTGGAAGAATGTCTTATATAGATGTGACAACTTGCTTACTTGGCAACACTTGATTGTATGATTGACTTGGCCTTGATTACTTGGCACTCCTTGATTGGATGAGATTTGTAATCACTTGATGACGGCACAAATCTAAGAATTACACTTAAAACATGTGCCAAATTAGCAGTAAAAATCTTGTCAATTATCACATAGTTAATCCCAAATAATCTGGAGGGTAAAATGATCTCCAATAACTCCCAAAAATTGGCTAGCTCTTTGATTCACATGTTGAAATTTTCAGCATGTGCAATATTCTCAACATGTTCAAATTATTGCCATATTTGTATTACATCAATCCCTTGAAAATGGAGAAGCAAATATGTTAAAATCAAGACTCAAGTTTCGGCCATACTAATTCACACATGCTGAATTTTCAGCATGTGTTATATTTGTGACATAGTTTGAAATATTGCCTTATGTATCTCCTTCCATTATGTCACTAACCTTGTGTAGTAATTCTTGACCAATCAAGATGCCAACTAAGCTCCACATAAGCTCCATCAAGGCTGAGTAGGCATGTGAATTGAGCTTGAACATGTGGTGAATTTATTTTTTGTAAGCTTTGTAAAATAGTGTATAATAATTATACACATATGGTATATTCCAATCAGCCCTAATTTAAATATTCTAAAACACTTTACTATGTATTTAATATGTAAAAAGTGTCTAGATGCATGTTACATGTCATACCAAAAAAATGTTCCATGTGTTGTGTTCGTAGAAAACTGAATTTTTGACTTTTGTCGATTACGCGATTTTTCTCCGATTAAATTCAAACTTTTTGCACATGTCATATATATTATATCACACATAATATAAATAGAATAATTAGAATATGTTGAGAAAATGGAGTTTGAGTGATTCACAAAATGCATAATTTAAATAACGTGTGCTAATGAAATGCATGACACGTTTTATGACTTGACACGTTTTTGTGACAAACTTGCCTTATATACTTTATATATAATGTTGCCGTACTAACAAGCCATGAAGCTTTAGAGCTTACATCAAATGGCAAACATTTGTTGTGTTTGAACTATTTTCAGGTGCCACCATTAATGAACTAAACTAGTTCATTAAGTGAAGTACTTAGTTAAATGAACTAAGTAGTTCATTAAATGGAGTTATAATTGGAGAATGCATGATGGCAACAAACTTGGAAATGTAAACTCTCCTCCCACCCCTTATCACACGTTATATATATAAATATTATTCAGATTTTTTATGAAAAGGCACATACACATATATTCCGACGTACTACCGACATGTTACATATATTACGAACGTACGTCCACGTCACACCACTATACTTACCTCATATTTATGAGTATATTCAGGTCTTATATCATAGGATATAAGTCATGGCGATGAAAAAATTATAACGTCACGTTACAAGGTTCTAAACCAAAAATTGTCGTATTGGGTGACCACCAAAACTTCGCTAACGTGTCACGTACTTGCCATATATAGATGGCCAGCCCCTACACTTCAAAAATAGCCACAAATTTTGTGGCTTACATGGTATGTGCAGCCATAAAATCATTCCATGTTGGCACACATAAATCACCCCACATTAAGGCCAAATTGTGGAGATTCCAATTTCAATTTTGTCACATGGTTTAGGTGCAACTTTAATAAGCCTTATGAGATGAATATTAAATTTTAATTTATGTATATTATGTGTAACGCAATATGTACAATATGTGCAAAAAGTTGGAATTTAATTAGAGAAAAATCGAGTAATCGATAAACGTCAAAAATTCGGTTTTCTATGTACACGACACATGGAACATTTTTGGCATGGCATATAACATGTATCTAGACACTTTTTACATACTTTATACATTCTAAAGTGTTCTAGAAAAATCAATTAAGGGCTGATTGGAATATACCATGTGTGTATTATTAAATGTGTGCTATTTTACAAAGTTTGCAAAAATAAAATTCATCACATGTATAATCTATTATACACACCTATACCATCATGATGGTGCATATATGGAGCTTTGTTGGCATCTTGATTGGTCAAGAATGAAGCGTACAATGTTGATGACATAAAGGAAGGAGCTACACAAGGTAACATTTCAAACGTATGTCACATTTGTAACACATGCTGATATTTCAGCATGTGCATATGGCTGGCCGATTTTTATCCCTTAATGAGCAATATTTTACTTCTTGAATCAAGTGAATTAATTGTGAGATAGTATGGAAGTATTTTGAATATGATATGAAATTAAAATGGTGATATCTTTGAATATCACACATGCTGAAAATTTCAGTATGTGTGGGAATGTATATGGCCGAATTCTAGGCTGCATTGGTGACAATTTTTATTCCAAAATTGATGAAAATATTGTGTATTAAATTGTGATTGAATTCTTCTTTAATTTCACGGATTAAATCAAAGTAAACTTGGAAATATTTTGAATGAAATGCAAATGTTACACATTCAGAAATTTCAGCATGTGCATAAGGTGTTATGGCCGATTTTTTGGATGGTAATTTGGAGAAAATTGTCTTGCTAATTATGTGGGATGATTATATGCTTTAATGGCTAACTGTCACATGCTTTTTGAGGTGTAATTTCAGATTTATCTAGTCATCAAATGATGACAACCTTCCACCCAATCAATGAGTGCCAAGTAAGCAAGAGTTTAATGATCATCTAATAAGGAGATGCCAAGTAAGCAAGGACATGTCACAATAATGCAATACACTCTTCCAAGGACTTAGAAGATAATTTTCAAAAGGAGAATAGAATCAGAGGGGGGGGCACAATGTTAAAAGGAAAGGAAGAGAGCAAAACAAAAACAAGAACAAGTCTTGCAATTTGAAGCATCAAAACGTGTTCTAGCCTTCTCTTCTACACTCTCTTTCTTTCTTCTCTCAAAAAGCCTATTGCACTTATATTCATATACTTGAATAGGCTTCCCATAGACCACCACATATACTCTTCATCATTGTAAAGATTGATCAAGGTGTGATCAATCTTGCACTTGCAAGGTAGTGTTGTTCGTGTTTATTGTATTCTCATACAAGGTTTGTAAAGGGTTGGAGTTGGTGTGTAACTCCATCAACCCTGTGGTAAGGTGTTATTTTGTGTTGTGTGACTAGTGCTAACCGAGGAAGGTGTCCTCGAAGACTGGAGCAGGCTGTTTATAACCGAACCAGTATAAAATTCCTGGTATCATATACTTTCAGCACTTACTTTCTGTTTCAGCACTGTTTATCGTTTTTAATCACATTCGTAAAAATAGTAAACGAATTTCGAAAACTAAAAACTTTCGAGAATCATATCCATATGTCTCAAGGTTATTTTGGCACAAGTTTCAAACATTTTGGACAAGTATAAGTCATCCAAACGTCCAAAGTACGGAGACTAGTGCAGTCTGATTTTCAGGCTTGGAAAGGTTGAGACTTTGATCACATTTGACTAACTTCCCAAAAGAATTTTTCAAAACTGTTTCAACCCATTTAAATAAAACTAATAAGGGGTTATTCTTTAAATTTTCAGAGCATTTGGAGATACGTACAAATAGGAATTAATTTTTCAAATTAGACTAGCGTTTCTGACAGATTTGCGCAATCTGGCCACCAACCATTTTTCAAGGGGTTAGAGGTTGAATGTTAATATGAAATTTTTAGGAGATACTCAAAACATCTGAGGCTAAGTGTTTTCCAAATTTCAGAATTTTTGAAGACCCGAAACCCAGTTTTTAAAACGTTTTAAAACTGGTTCTGAAAACAGAAACTGTTTTCAGAAGTTGAGTTCTTGGTTTAAAATATTTTAAAAATCACATTTTCCGCACCAACTATTCACCCCTCCCCTCTTCTAGTGGTGCCTTGCAGATCCTACAGAATATTCAGCTCTAAAGGGTGATTAAAAATGGCGCCCCATGTGACAAAATTATTGAATTTGAAATCTCCATAATTTGGCCTTAATTAGAAGTGTTTTTTGTGTGTGCCAACATGGAATGATTTATGGCTGAATATACCATGTAAGCCATGAAATATGTGGCCATTTTTGAAGTGCAGGGGCTGAATATATAACGTGTCGGTAGTACGTTAGAATATATGTGCATAGCGCCTTTTAAGAAAACTGAACATATATATATACATATATATATATTGAATGGCATGTGGTTTAAGAGGGGAGAGGAGACTTTCCACTTCCATGTTTGTTGCCTTTGTGCCTTCTCCAAATATTTCTCTATTTAATGAACTACTTAGTTCATTTAACTAAGTACTTCACTTAATGAACTAGTTTAGTTCATTAATGGTGGCACCTGAAAATAGTTTAAACACAACAAATGTTTGCCATTTGACGTAAGCTTTAAAGCTTCATGATTTGTTAGTACGACAACATTATATATAAAATATATAATGCAGGTTTGTTGCAAAAACGTGTCAAGTCATAAAATGTGTCATGCATTTCTTTAGCATACGTTATTTAAATCATTCATTTTTGTGAATCACTCAAACCCTTTTTCTCAACACAAACTGCACAAGTGCACACGACATGTGGAAATCATTAGAACTAAAGCATGAAGGTACTAGTGGTGTAAAAGAGTCGAAAATAAACATGCTTACGTTCGAACTTAAATCTTTCAAAATGTTGCCGAATGAGTCCATGACATCTATGGATTTGAGGATTACTAACATTTTCAATTCCCTTGAAGCTTTAAGAAAATCATTTACCAACAACGAGAAGGTTCAAAAGGTACTGCGAAACCATCCTGCTGAATTATATCCTAATGAAGATTCGAAATTTATCACAAAAATGGACGAATTGGTAGGCTCACTAAGAGTTTACGAGGTAAAACTAAAACAACGGAAGTCCGAGTCATCCAAGCCATCCGGTAAGTCTATAGCTTTCAGAACAAATTAATCACATGCAAATAATGATGATAGTAATAGTGATAATGAATTAGACGATGACTTAATACTAATAACTAGAAAACTTAGAAAGTTTTTTAAACGTCCTAATAAGAATAGACAACGATCTTCTTCTTCTTCTTTTTCTCAACCTAAGAAAAATAATTCTAACAACAACAAATGGTATAATAAAGAGTTAAAATGTTATGATTGTGGTCAAAAAGGACACATCTCTTATATTGTCCGACAAAGAAAAACGTCATCAATACTAATAATAATAATAATAACAACAAACAAGAAAAAGAGACGCAAAAATCAAAGGCAAAGGAGACCAAGCCAAGGAAAGGCATATGAGCAATGAAGGTGAGCACTTGGAGCGACTCATTCGACTCAGAATCTTACACTGAGGAAGCTCGAGTCTGCTTCGTATCCAACGAGGTAAGTTCTTCATCTGACAAAGATTCTGATAATGAAATGTCATTCGATGAAATATATGAAGAATTCTTAAGGATGCATGCTCACTGTAAAAGGCTCTCTAAAGAAAAGACGAAACTAATTGAAGAAAACGACAAGTTGAAGACGTCCAACTTGGAGTTTTTCGATCAATTATAATATTTTAAATAAGAGTCTACTAATACTCTTGATTCTTTAAAGATTAAAATTGAATCATATAGGAAAAATAAACAAACATTTAAGTCTAAGTTAGAAAGTTGTGAAAATGAGAAAATATGGAGATGATAAAACTGGATTAGGATATAAAGAAGAAGATGACAAAGTAGACAAAAGTCTAAGTTTGTAGCATCAACTACTAAACAACCTTATAAAGCTATAAAAACAACTTTGCCTGCTAAATCTTCTTCTACTCCTTCTACTTATTCAAAGATAAAAATGCAACACGCACCCACATGCACACACGTATAAACGTGCAACTAGACAAAACTTTGCATCTAGACAACCTAGAAAGTATGCCTATATGTATACGAATGCAACTAAACATAATAAAGTGCATCCAACTTATTATAAACCTAAGTATAGACAACACTCATTTAAGTCTTATAGAAATGCATATGAACATACATACATAGCACCATATAAGAAATAAAATCATATGCCTTACATAAGCTATAAAAATCGGCCCCAAAAAAGTACATATAAACCAAGGTACAACATGTATAACAATGCATCTTCATGGAATGTATATGCTAATCCTCCTTATTTTCCAATTATAATTATGCTAAAAATGTGCCAAAAAGGTACATCCATGTTTGGATGCCCAAAGGTTATATAAACAAGAATGGTGCCACTAACATTCAAGGACCCAAATAAAGGGTACCTAAAACATTGTCTCTAGTGTAGGAAAATCGTAGGGAATGCAAGAAGGAGGCAAAATCAAAGAATCTAAAAACTAAATGGTTTTTAGATAGTGGATGTTCAAGGCATATGACAGGCAACCCTAAACTATTCACTGAATTGGAACATATCGAGAATGGAGGAAAGGTGACATTCGGTGACAACAACAAAGGACAAGTTGTTGGAAAAGGAACGATTAGGGACCCTAACACATTTCAAATACAAAATGTATTGTTAGTAAGTAATCTTTCTTACAATTTATTAAGTATTTCTCAATTTATAGATTGTGGATATAATGTTTCATTTCTTTCCAATTCTTGTGATATAATAAATGAAAAAGGAGAAATCGTATTAAAAGGAAATAGAGATGGTAACATTTACACTCTTACCTTAGATAACATGTTAGATGCTAAGGTTAAATGTTTAATATCACATGTCTTAGATGTGAATTTATGGCATAAAAGATTAGGCCATATAGGAATTTCAACCATTAAGAAATTATCTAAAAAGAATTTAATTAGAGGAATGCCTAAGTTAGACTTAGATAATTTTCAAATGTGTGAAACATGAATTAAAGGAAAACACATTAAAGAAACATTAAAATCAAAACATGAAGTGAGTACTAGTCATGTACTAGAATTGCTTCACTTAGACTTATTTGGTCCAAGTAGGACAAGAAGTCTAGGTGGACACCACTATGTGTGTATCATAATAACGCTACACATGGACATTGTTCTTAACACACAAACACGATACTCCATTAGCAATCAAAACTCTTATCAAGCAACTCGAAAATATTTATGAAGAAAATGTTAAAAGAATTAGAAGTAATAGAGGTGGAGAATTTAAAAAAATGTAATCAAGTTTTGTGAATTACATGGAATTAAACATGAATTCTCACCACCTAGAATACAACAACTCAATGGAGTTGTAGAACGCAAAAATAGAACAATTCAAGAAATTGCTAGAACAATGTTATGTGAAAATAAGATACCAAAATTTTTATGAGCTGAAGCTGTAAGTTGTGCTTGTTATATAATAAATAGGCTTTCTATTAGAAAGAAATTAAATAAAACACCTTATGAATTGTTAAATAATAGACAACCTAAGGTAGATTATCTTAGAGTTTTTGGTTGTAAGTGATTTGTGTTGAACACTAAGGATAATTCAGACAAGTTTGAACAAAAGTCTATTGAATGCATATTTTTTTGTTATTCAACTAATTCAAGAGCATATAGGTGTTATATTTCTGCATCTAGAAAAATAATTGAATCTATATATGTGAAATTCAATGAAAATGCATGCTTTGAAGTTAGTGCTAAAATTCAACATAAACAAGAAAATAATGTTGAAAATATGTTTGATGATGATATATTACTTGAGCCTATACTTGATCATTTAGAACCAACTCCCCCTGAACAAGACATGCATAAACCATTAGATGAAATAAATGAAAAGATTTTGCAATTGGAAGATAATAGAATTGATAATCCAATTACTTACAATAATGTTCATGCAAATGAAACATTTGAACAAGATGAGGGTGAACCTAGTCAACCTAGGAACAGGTGGCATCCTAAAGAACTAATCATTAGAGATCCAAGTGTTGGGGTTAAAACACGTAGAAATATAAGTCAACCTGAAGGACATAGTTTAATCTCACACATAGAACCTAAGAATGTAAAGGAAGCCTTAGGTGATATATCTTTGATAGATGCCATGCATGAGGAATTGAAATAATTTACAAGGAACAACATGTGGGATTTAGTACCTAAATCCGAAAATAAGTCTATAATAGGAACAAAATGGGTGTTTAGGAATACAATAGATGAACAAGGAAACATCACACGAAATAAGGCTAGACTAGTCGCACAAGGCTATAATCAACAAGAAGGGATAGATTATGAGGAATCCTTTGCACCCGTTGCTCGGCTAGAAGCAATTAGATTGTTACTTGCTATTGCAAGTCTAAGCAACATCAATTTCTTCCAAATGGATGTCAAGAGTGCTTTCTTGAATGAATACATCCAAGTAGAGGTGTTTGTCAAACGACCCCCTGGATTCCAAGATCCAAAGAATCCTAACCATGTTTACAAGTATAAGAAAGCTCTATATGGTTTGAAACAAGCTCCAAGAGATTAGTATGATAGATTTGCAAATTTTCTTATTGCAAATAATTATCATAGAGGGACCATAGACAATATATTATTCCTAAGAAGAAAAGATAATGACTTGTTAATAGTTCAAATATATGTAGATGATATAATCTTTGGTTCAACCAACCCTACCTTAGTAAAAGATTTTAAAGAGTGTATGAAGTCAGAATTTGAAATGTCAATGGTAGGAGAGTTGAATTACTTCTTAGGGCTTTAAATCAAACAAACCCCTCAAGGAATTCATATTAGCCAACTTAAGTATGTCAATAATATGATTAAAAAGTTTGGCTTTGAAGAGTTGAAACCAACACCTATACCCATGAGTGTTAGCACCAAACTAGTTAAGGATGAAAATGGTAAACCTTTTGATGACACACTATATGGGTCTATGATTGGCTCATTGTTATATTTAACTACATCAAGACCTGACATCATGTTTAGTGTGTGTACGTGTGCTAGGTTTCAATCTTGTCCTAAAGTCTCACATTACAATGTGATGAAAAAGTTCTTTAGATATCTTAAACACACACCTCACTTAGGACTTTGGTATAGTGGAAACGCTAAGTTGGAATTATACGCATATAGCGATGGTGATTATGGTGGTTGCAAATCAGATAAAAAATCCACTAGCGGTACATGTCAATTCATAGGAACCAACATGATCTCTTGGTTTTCTAAAAAGCAAGCTAGTGTAGCACTCTCTACCCTTGAAGCCGACTACATAGCCTTAAGCTTATGAACTATCCAAATACTTTGGCTTAAACAGCGACTTAGTGATTTTGGGATTAAATTGAACATGATTCCAATTTTTTGTGATAGCACAAGTGCGATCAATCTTTCTCGGAATCCGGTACTTCATTCTAAGGCCAAACAAATTGAGGTAAGATACCATTTTCTTCAAGATCATGTTCAAAATAGCGATATAACCATAGATCATGTAAGAACTGATCACCAAATAGCTGATCTCTTCACCAAATCCCCTAATCAAGCCAATTTTAAAAATTTACAAGGCAAGTTAGGCATGATCACTTACGAAACCATTACATAATTCTATCTTTTGCATGATTTGCAAAATAAAGTGAGAGATAGAATAAGAACATGATTTTAGTTGGTAAGTCATGATTTGGACTTGAATTGAATAATATGCTAAGTTTCAATTGGTAGAAGTTTTGAGCATAGGTTAAGGGGAGAGTATAATTTGAGGGAAAGCACATGAACATATTGAGAGTTTTCAATTGGGATAAGTTTTGAGCATAGGTCAAGGGAGAGAGTATAATTTGAGGGGGAGCACATGAACATATTGAGAGTTTGAAAACAATTGGTATAAAATTGATGAAACAACTGGTAAATGGTGAGTTTTTCAAAAAATTCAATTGGTTTAAAATTGGTTGATTTATGATAAACAATTTGTAAAGAGTTGTGATATTAAAATCATGTTAGGTTATTTTGAAAATCATCCAAAAGGGGGAGAATGTTGAGAAATATGTTTGGATAATTTTCAAAGTCATGATTTTAAGTGGTGAATACATAAAAATGTCACACATGGTTTTATATGTGATTAAAAGTTGAAAAGTTTA
This sequence comes from Eustoma russellianum, assembly GCA_036186865.1. NCBI lineage: Eukaryota > Viridiplantae > Streptophyta > Magnoliopsida > Gentianales > Gentianaceae > Eustoma > Eustoma russellianum. The sequence continues at coordinate 6,596,428 of AP025045.1, forward strand.
AAAAGTTAATATCGATCTCTCAGGTTGTTTCACTTGGATCAATCGATGTATTTCGTTCCCTCACATCGATCGATCTATGTAAGGTAGTAAAAGTTCAAGACCTTACTGTGCGACATCGATCTCTAAACCTGAGACACATCGATAGATCGGTGTATACATCGAATCCTCACTTCGATCGATCGATGTAGGTTAGAGACAAATTCTAAAACTTACTGCGAGACATCGATCTTTGAAGCTGAGACACTTCGATCAATCGATGTGTAGGGTTTTTAGAAATATTTTTCTAAAATGTGATAATTGATTGTTTTCATTTGTACATCATTTATATATGTTCATTATATGATTATTATGTGATTTTGATAAATATAAATGTATTGTGACTAATGTGCCTTGGAAGTTTCTACAACTTACCAAAAAGGGCAAAATTGGTATTTTGAGTTTTGTAAGAACATGATATGGTGGAAATACTTCAAGGACATATTCTCATCTTATTTATTATGACAAAGGTTGTATAATATTTATTTCTGACCATCGAGGTCATTTCTGGATTTTTCTCACACCAGGGACATTTTGGTCATTTCACCCCTGAGGGTGTTTTTGGTATTTTCACTCAAGGAATCTCTTTAATATATTCTTATCTTCATTTTGGAGTTGAGTTATGATTATCTTGAAGATTATATGGTGGTTTTATATTATTTTTCTCAAATGATGATATTATCAACGGTAGCGGGATATGTGACGAGTTGTGATGTCTCTTCTATATGTTATTGGAATATATTTATCATCATATTTCAGGGAATATAAAGGTGTTCAAGGTGTGAAAATGATCACAACATACAAGAAGAAATATTGAAAATTTTGGTGTTACATGTTGACATAATCTTGTCAATTATTATTTGTTAATTTCTTCTTCAAAAATCTGAGTTGATATACATATATATGAGGCAAAGAACTGTATATACAGGTTCCAAAGGTGGTTTATCTTTTTATGAGTTTATGAAAAGTGGACCAATCAAAAAAAAGATGCCAACTAGGAAAATTTAAAATATAGACAACGGCTATGGCTGATCTTGGCAGAATTTTTTGAGTTAAATGGAGCCTTCACATGCCCTAGTCTTTTTCAAAGAGTTGAGAGTATCTTGGTGGAATTATCCCTTAGCATTATCTTCATTTTTCAAACAAAATTCTAGTCATTTTTGTGACGAAATTTGGCCAACAATGTGTGTCCAAGGTGTATCAATTATTTTGCTTTATGTTGCCAGGTGTACAAGGCCAACCAATGATGTAAAGACACTTAAGCTTGACGATGAAGATGGTGACACATGTGCATTCTTATCTACAAGGCTCAACTCACACTATAAATAGGAGGCCAAGGATGAAGAAGTAGAACACACTTGAAGCTCACTTGAGAGCATTAGTCGTTTTGTCTAGCTATCTTCTTCTTGTCATTATTGTCCTATTCTTTGCAGCCAAGGTGTTCTTGTTATATTTGTTAGAGAGCTACAAGCTTCTTGAGATTAATTTGTAAGATTGATTAGCCAATTCTATAAGGCTACGTCAATAGATGGTAGAGGTGTCGCATCTAAGTGTTTCATAGAAGGTGCTCATCCAAGTCTTGAATAAGGTAGGTGTATAACCCAAGTATCAAGCTTGGTTCTTGTTGTAAGTTGACTCATACCATAGTGAAATCCAAAGAAAGGTGTTCCTTGGGACTGAAGTATGTCACATTGACCAAACCAGGATAAATTCTCGGTGTTCTTATCTTGTTTCTACATTTCTACATTCTGTCCGTTTTTCACTGCAGTTTTCAAAAAATTTCACACGTTTTGAAAAATATAGCTAAACACTTTTCAAAATTCGTGATTTTTTGTGGCATTATACTTCAGACTGTTAGATTTCATTTTCAACAAGAATCACTTGATTTGAGCAAGGGAAAGTTAGTCTTCCAGTCTTTGGAAGATAACTGCTCCAATTTGGCTGTAATCTGACCAGTTTTGAGAAAACTTGAATTTTGTTTTAATCAAAAATTGTTTAAGGTCAGGGCCTTTTTTAATCATAAACTAGAATTGCTAACGAGTGTTTGGACAAAAATGTCAACCTTTTTGGTTAAGTATTGTAAGAGAAACACGTTTTTTCATTTCAGCAACATTCTGTCCAATTCTGCCCAGATTGACCATGTGAATCTTTTTATTTGTTTGAAGGGTCAAACGATCTTATTTTGGTCTGGTTTTTGGATAGAGTCTTGTTAACACATTAAAGTTAAGTTCTAGAAATGTTCACAATTTTTGGATTTGTGTACAAAGATTTTTGAATTTTTCAAAAATAGGTTCTGAATCCGAGATAGTCTCAGATTCTGTTTTCAAAGGTAATTTTTACAAAGGATAGTAATGTAATTTCCGCTACCCACTATTTACCCTCCCTCTAGTGGTGTTTATTGCAGGTGCATGGTCCAACATAACTAACATCTACAATTCTCTTGAGTTTCATGAAAAAGATTTTTCGACAAAGGAAAAGGTTCAAAAAGGTGCTAAGAAGTCTCCCATCCGAATAGGACTTCAAAGTCACAACGATTGAGGAAAGTAAAGAAACGATATCAATAAAAATGGAGGAATTAATCAGATCCTTAAAGGTATATGATAAAAACATACTGTAAGAAATTCTGAATCTACCTCTAAACAAGATAAGGTTATAGCATTTAAATCAAATGAATACGTTTCTACTTCTTATGATCGCGTAGATAATAGTAGCACAGATTCCGATAATGAAGATCTAATCACGTTGGCGAAAAGATTAAGAATGATTATGAGAAAATCGATTAAAGACAAACCGAAGCCTACTTCATCTAAGAATCAAAGAAATAAAAATAAAGATATAAAGTGCTATGAATGTGGAAAACTTGGACACCTCTCATATGACTGCCCAAACAAGGACAAACAGACAAACCGTCACAAGGATTGGACAAAAAATAGACCCGTCTCAGAACCTAAACAAAGGAGAACAAGAAGAGCCTTCAAATCCTCCACATGAAGTGACTCATCCGATTCAGAGACTGAAGAAACCGAAGAGGAAACGGCACAAGTATGCTTTACATGCAAGGCATCAAATGAGGTATCTTCTGACTCTGATTCAGATTCCGAGCCTTGTTATGATGATTTATTTTGTCAATATCTTGAGCTGCATATGTTTTCTACGGCTCTTGCAAAAGAAAAGAAACGTTTAATTGAAGACACAAAATTGTTAGAATCTTCTAACTCGAATCTTGTATCTCAATCAAACGATTCAAAAGAAGAGTCGCCTTGCATGATAAATTCATTAAAATCTGATATTTCCTCCTTAACATCTGAGAACACGGAGATGAAAGTCGATATTTCAAATTTGAAATCAAGAAACGCTGAGTTAGAAAAGACAGTAAAACAATTCGATTCGGGTACGAGCATGCTAGATCTTCTCATTTCCTCCTAAAAGCATAAAAATGATAAAACCGGATTTGGGTATGTGGAAGATAATAAAATACAAAATAAGTCAACAAAATTTATTTTAGCTTCATCCAAGAAACCGCATGCAACTATACAACGTAAGAAGACGATTAGTACACCTCTCATCTCATCTCCTCGTGCTTCTTATTCTTCATATCATATAAAATACAATCATGTGCCGTATAGATATGAAAAGAAAGAAACTATTGATGCATATGCGACAATCATACAGCACAAATGCATTTAGATCACGCACTATGCACACGAACACAAATGCATATCAGAAACGAGAATCTTATTATGAGCATGATGGCATTCTTGGCCATAAGCCAAACGGATTTGCACCTAACATCTATTGTATTACGTCTTCATCTCTTTTCTCACCTTTTGGAAGACCTAGGAAGGTTACCCAAGTTTGGGTACTAAAAGGTACATCTGCCAAGAGTTGAATAAATAACCCTTAAGAACGCACTTGAAATGCATGATTTTTGTTTATATACTACAAACTGCTATTTCTTTCTTACATGTATTTTTTATGACATTTACAAAACAAAGGGGGAGAGAAAAGCATAAGTTAAGGGGGAGCAAGGAAATTCAAATTTTCAAAATTCAAAATTCGAATTTGTGCATAATTGGAGGGGGAGCAATCACATTTCAATCATGAACCAATGTTATTTTGTAAATCATCAAAAGGGGGAGATTGTTGAGAAAAATAGTTTGAATGATTTACAAATGCATGATTTAAATGGTACAAGTTTACGAAATGCATAAATAAATTAATAATTGACACGTTTATGTGATATACATGCTTCATATGGTTATATATATTGTTGCCGTACTAACAAGCCATGAAGAGTTAAAGCATATTTTCAGGTACAACAATTAATGAACTAAACTAGTTCATTAAGTGGAATGCTTAAGTAAATGAACTAACTAGTTCATTAAATGGAGATATATTTGGTGGAAGCTACATGGTAAAAAATTTGGAAATGGAAAGTCTCCTCCCTACTTATCTTACACGCCTATATATATATATATATATATATATATATATATATATATATATATATATATATATATATATATATATTCATATTTTTGTTAAAAAGGCACAATACACACATATTCTGGCGTACTACCGACACGTTATATATATTACAAACATACGTCAACGTCACACCACTATATACACCTCATATTTATGAGTATATTCAAGTCTTATACCATATGATATAAGTCATGGTGCTGACAAAATTATAACGACATGTTACAAGGTTATAAACCAAAAATTGTCGTATCGGGTGACTACCGAAACTTCACCGACGTGTCATATACTTGCCATATAAAGATCTGAGAGTTCATTCGCACCAAATTTCACAATTTTTAGAGGTCTACAACTAGGTGTTTTAATTATTTCAAATCAGGATCTGAAAACAGAAATTATTTTTAGAAGTGAGGTTTTTGGTTCAAAAGTTTTTAAAAACCAAAATTTCCGCATCCACTATTCAACCTTCCCCTTCTAGTGATGCTACACAAGCCATACACCTAAGTCTACTTAAACCAAGAGAAATAAAAATAAGAATAATGATAAAGATATAAAAGGCTATGAATGTGGAAAACTTGGACACCTATCATATGATTGCCTGGACAAGAACAAACCAATAAAAAAACTGTGACAAGGATCAGACAAAAACTAGACCTGTCGTTGAACCTAAACAAAGGAGAACAAGAAGAGTCCTTAAAGCATCCACATGGAGTGATTCATCCGATTAGGAAAGTGAAGAAGCAAAAGAGGAAATGGCTCAAGTATGCTTTACATCCAAAGCATCCAGTGAGGTAAATTCTGATTCTGAGCCTTCTTATGATGATTTATTTTGTCAATATCTTGAGCATAATTCTAAGGATCTTGCTAAAGAAAAGAAACGCTTAATTGAAGACAAGAAATTGTTAGAATCTTCTAACACAAATCTTGTATCTCTATTAAACGATCCAAAAGAAGAGTCGCCTTACATGATAAATTCATTAAAGTATGAAATTTCATCACTAAAATCCAAAATAAATGAGATGAAAGCCGAGATTTCAAGTTTGAAATCAAGAAACACGAATTTACAAAAAATGGAAAAATAGTTCGATAAGGGTGCAAGCATAGCAAATCGTTTCGTTTCCTCCCAAAAGCATGAAAATGATAAAACCAGATTAGAGTTGAAGAAAATAAGGTACAAAACAAGTCTACAAACTTTGTTTTATCTTCTGAAAAACCTCATGCATTTAAGACAAGTGTACAACCAAAGAAGATGTGTAGCATACCACCCATTATATCTCATCGTACTCCTTCTTTTTCATCACATACAAAGTATAATCATGTACCATATAGATATGAAAGAAATCCATTGATACATATGCGACACTCATATCACACTAATGCATCTATACCAAGAACTATTTATACAAACCGAAATGCATATCAAAATCGAAAATCACATTATGCTTACTATGATGATTTAGGCCATAGGACAAACAGAAATGCTCCCAACATATATTATATTGCTTCTTTATCTTTCTTATCACCTTTTGCAAGACCAAGGAAGGTCAACCAAGTTTGTTTACCAAAGGATGCGCTTGTAAAGGATTCAATCAATAACCCTTAAGGACGCACTAGAAATGCATGATTTCTGTTATAAATTGCTCTTTCTTTCCCTTTCTACTAACTCTTTTGATGTGATTTACAAAATAAAAGGAGAGATAAAAGCATGATTTAAGGGGGACGAGAGATAAAGTTAAGGGGGAGCAAGAGATGAAATTAAATATATGCATGATTGCAGGGGGAGCGATCACATTTAAATCATGGATAGAGGTTATTTTACAAATCATCAAAAGAGGGAGATTTTTGATAAATCGAAGTTTGATTGATTTGAAAATGCATGATTTAAATATTACGTGTTTACGAAATGCATGAATAAATTTTTACTTGACATGCTTATGTGATAAACATGCTTTACATGTTTATATACATTGTTGTCATACTAACGTGCCATGAAGTATTAAGACTTACATCATATGGCAAATATTTTTTGTCATTATACTTTTTTCAGGTGCCATAATTAATGAACTAAACTAGTTCATTAAGTGAAGTTGTTAATGAAATGAACTAACCAGTTTATTAAATGAAGACATATGTGGGACATATTTGGAGAGAGCTATTTGCAACAAATTTGGAATGTAAAGTTACCTCTCCATACTTATATATATACGGCATACATATATTATATAAATATCTGTGTTTTTTTACGACAAACTATATACTTATATTCCGACGTTCCACCGACACGTCATATATATTATAAATGTACGTCAACCTCACACCACTATATACACCTCATATTTATGAGTATATACAGGCCTCATATCATATATTACAAGTCATATTGCCTTCAAAATTATAAAGACATGTTACGAGGTCATATATCGAAAATTGTCGTATCGGGTGACTACCTAACCTTCACTAACATGTCATGTACTTTCCATATAAAGATGGACAGCATATATAAACTAAAAATACTCAAAAATTTCATGCTACACATGTCAAATTCTGACCCAAATTCATACCACGTTTACACACATCAATCACCTACATTTTGGCTTGAATTCTGGATAATTCAAACTCAAATTCTTTTTAGCACATGGTTTTTTTTCCTCAGCCATTGGAGCTGAAAATACATGTTATTTTATGTTTATTATGCGTGACATATTATATATTACATTTCTAAGAAGTTTGAGATTAGTCAGAGAAAAATCGTATAATTAACAAAAGTCGAAAATTCGGTAATCTACACCTCTACATACATGGGATGGTTTTGGTGTGTATATAACATGTATCTAGACACTTTTTATACATTCAAGACATATTAGAGTGTTCTGGAAAAATCAATTTAGGGCTGATTGAAATTTACCATGTGTGTGAAGATTGTAAATCATTATGTGACAAAGTTTACCAAAAGAGAATTCAGCACATGTGCAGCTGAGATCACATGCCTATTTCAGCCTTCTTGGAGTCTAGGTAGAGCTTTTTTGACACTTTTATTGATGAAGGATAAGAGACACATGATTGGTGACATTGAAAAGGGCAACAAACAAGGAAACATTTCAAAATACAACACATGTTGAAATTTTAGCACATGTTTTTGTGCTGGACGATTTTTACCCTTTATTGTCTTCAATTTTATTCAAAATTTTAAGGGGGATCATATCATGATTAATTGGAAACTAACCACCTTGATTTTAAGCATGTGTTTCATATTTTTAAGGGGAATTTCCAGCTCATCTAAGGGGTGCCAAGGTGGATTAAAGATGGCCAATCATGAAGTGACAACTAGGCGAAGACAAGTCATTCATCCAATCATATTGCGCCAAGTAATCAAGGGTGTGTCACCATTTTATACAAGAAAATCTTCAAAGGCATTCAAGACAAATTTTCAATGGAAAAACTCAGCTAAGGGGGGAGGCCAACACACTATAAATAGAGGCAAGTGCACAAGACAATGGCAAGCTAAAGTTCATAGTCTTACAAGATCACGCAAGACTATTCTCTTATTCTTTTCTCTTACTCTTAGCCTCAAGCCTATTATTCTTATATTCCATATATTAAATAGGATTTGTGTATACCACCCACATACGTTCATCTCTTGTAAAAGGTTGATCAAGGTGTGATCAAACCTTCATTCGATCGGTCGTGGTGTTCGTGTTGTTGTGTTTGTTTGTTTGAATGTTAAAGGGTGGAGTTGGTGTTTAAATCCAGTCACCCTTGTGTCAAGGTGCTATTTGTGATTAGTGAATACCGAGGAAGGTGTTCTCAAAGACTAGAGTAGGTTGATTTAACCGAACCAGTATAAAAATCTCGGTGTTCTTACTTTTCAGTACTTTTACTTTCAGTTCAAGGTTTTTACATCGTTTTCATAGCCATGGTAAAAATAGCAAACGGTTTTCGACAATCACCAAACTATGCAGGAACATAGCCAAACGTCTGTGCTTTCATTTGAGAAAAGTTTCATCGAATTTGGATAAGTATAAGTCATTCAAATGTTCATAGTTCTGAGACTAGTGCAATCTAATATTCAGATTTGCAAAGGTTGAGAACATCAACCTAGTTGACATACTTACCAAAGAAATTTTTTAAAAACTGTTTTAACCCATTAAAGTACACATCTTAAGGGTCATACCATATAATTTTCAGGTCATTTAGAGTTGCCAATTAATAGGAATAAATTTTCATTTTGAAGAACTGTTTCTATAAGTCATTCAAATGTTCATAGTTCCTCACCAAATTTTATAATTTTTGGAGGTCTACAACCAGGTCATCTAGATAATTCAAACCAGGATCTGAAAACAGAAACTGTTTTCAGAAGTGAGTTATTTGGTCTGAAAAGTTTTAAAACTGAATTTTTCGCACCCACTATTCAACCACCCTTCTAGTGGTGCTATATAGGTCCTGCACAGGAGGCAAAGATCAAAGAATCTCTGCACTCTATTGGGAAGGACAAAGCACCTGGACCTAATGGCTATTCCTCTCAGTTCTTCATCAAAGCCCAAGAGCTAGTAGAGGACGACTTGATTGCTATAGTGGTGGAGTTCTTTAGGAATGACCTATTGCTTAAACAGGTCAATCACGCTACCATTGCTCTGGTCCTCAAGGCTGCTCATGTCACCAGAGTTGAGGACTATTGACCTATCTCGTGCTCCAACATGATCTACAAGATAATCCCTTAAGATTCTTGCAATGTGAATGACGTCAGGCATGACCTTCCTCATAGATCCTGCTCAGGCTGGTTTTCTCAAGGGCAGATACATGATATAAAATGTCTTCTAGTTCAAGAGCTGGTCAGAGACTATGGGAGAACAAAGACAACCCCAAAATGCATATTTAAGGTGGACATCAAAAAAGCTTTTGATTCCATCAGTTGGTCCTTCCTCAATGAAATGCTTCTTGGACTGAGATTTCCCTCTATCTTCACAGGCTGGATCATGGAGTGTGTGAGCACTGCCAGCTACTCCATTTCTCTTAACAACAGGCCTTATGGGTTCTTTTGGTGCATATGTGGCTTGAGACAGGGGGAGCCTATCTCCCCCCTTCCTATTTGTAATTGGTATAGAATATCTACCAAGACTACTTCGTGGACTGTGTCATGATAAGGAGTTCTATTACCATGCTGGCTGCGGTGGGTAGAAAATAACTCACCTCTACTTTGCGGATGATCTTATCCTATTCTTTAAAGGGTATGACAGCTCAGTAAAGAAAATTATAGATGCGTTGTCTGACTTTGGTGACTATTTTGGACTCAAAGACAACCTGACAAAATCCTAGTTCTTCCACGTAGTCATTGGTGGTGCAACCAGCTGGTTGCAGGTCATCACAAGGTTCTCAAAAGGAACCATGCCTTTCAGATAATTGGGCACACCTATAGCAGGTCGCAAGCTGCAGAGCTTACACTATGCACCTTTCGTCAAAAAACTGATGGACTAGGTAGGGCTATGGAATGCATCAAGTCTCTATATGTTGGTAGACTACAAATAATCAGGTCAGTTCTATAGGGAGTGAACTATTTTTGACTAAGTGCGTTACCTATTCCAGCAACAGTTAGGACTCTGGTAAACAGGATTTGTCTGCACTTCTTATGGGAGAGTTCCTCACTAGGGTCCGAAAAGGCCTGGATTGCTTGGTCTCAGGTCAGCCTTCCTAAAGAAGAAGGTGTTCTAGGAGTTATCCAATTGAAGGCGTAGAATTTTGCACTGCTATCCAAGCACATGTGAGATTTGCAACACAAGAAAGACAAACTTTGGATGCATAGGATAAATCATAAGTATAGACTATAAGGTACGATATGGTAGAGGACGTGGCGCAGCTCGGACTCAACCTTCTTAAAGAAACTTATGGAGATCCGATGTCAGTTGTTGGTTAGGGAAGGCTCCTGCAGCTCAGCAGTAGAGGTAATAACCTCATGGACAGTGGAAGATATCCTCAAACCTCGTTTGGCGTATGAGTATTTCAGGGATAAGGGCAGTAAGGTCAGTTCGGGCAGGATTGTATGAGACTCGGCAGTTACCCCTAAACACTCCATCACACTATAGCTTGCTAGGCAGAACAAGCTTCCCACCAAGGAACGTCTCGTTTATCTAGAAAACAGAGAATGTGACCTCTGCTCGGCTGAGCAAGAAATGCTGCAACACCTCTTCTACTCCTGCTCAGCTACCAAACAATTTGACTAACTATCTCAATATGGCTGGCACTCCCATAGAGATTCCACTCTATAAACAGGATATTGGCATGGAGACCGAGAGGACTCAAAGGGAAACCGCTGAAAGCCAAGGCAGCGAAAACTCCCTTGGCTGTGATGGTGTATTTTATTTTACAAGGTCGGAACAAATATATATTTGAAGGACAAGCATTTGTATCTCGGGATGTAGCACATAGAGTACGCACTCATGTATATAGAGTAATGTATATGCTCTACCCACATATCTTAGACATAGGCGCTGCTCATATGGTTTAAGATTGCTATACATTACTAAATAGAACATGTAGGTCGGCATGTGGACCTACAAATAGTGCTATTGTATAAGTCGCATCCCCTTGATGCCTTGATTTCTCTGGTTAATATTAGTATTTTAACCAAAAAAAAGTGTGATGGCGAAGCATATAATTGGAAAAATAAAAGGAAAATCATTTTTTGCCCCCATGTGCTATGGTCATTCGGTCGATTACCCCCCTGATGTTTAAAATTACATACATAACCCCTCTGTGCTTTTGGATTGATAAGAAAATGGCATTTCTGTAATTTTTTCCTGCCGGAATTTGTTGTAATCCGTCTTTTAAGTGGGTAATTTAGAATGTAAATTAATCTTGCTTAATCTTAAACTAATATACCCCTCCCCAACATAACTTTTTCTTCCCATCCTTCTCCTACTATCATGCTCGAAAGTTCTCTCCTCAGAGGAACATACATCCCATCTCGATAGAAAGACTGCTACAGAGGCAGTAGAAAGACTGCTTGAGCATGTTGCACTTGGCCCTTCTTCTCAAAAGAAGATATTACCAATACACTCACATCCTAATCAGTTGAGAGACCATTACAAATACTAGATACGAATGTAAAGACCTTTATTCTTGTGCGAACAGAAGTGACTATTATCGATAACTGTCTTTCCCATCTCGATAACTGCCTTTTCATCTTTCTTGGGTTCCCCTCGATTTTTTGCGGGGTTATTGTCTAGGAGTATTTTCTGATGAGATTTCAGCAAGCTCCACTTTCATTTTTGACGACAAACAATTTTGTAATTACCTCAAAAATCCCTTTGGGTGTGGTAAATATTTGTTCAAACCTTTCCCAATTAGTAATGCATCGTCACCTGACAATAATGAACATCCAGAGGGCATCGGACTTTGCTCTGATTCATTCCATGAATGATAAAAAGAGACAAGATAATGGTGATAGTTTTCCAAGCTTAACACCAAGATGGTTCTTTTAAATTGAGATTTATATGTTCGCACTTTGAGATTGATTATTAAATTGGTTTTGTATTGCAGATATTGTTTCCAGGTCTTTGGTTGAGAAAATGCCATGGCTGAATTACTGGGAAATATTTTTTCCGTATGGAGAGAAAAGAGAAAATGGGGAAAGAGAAAAAAAAATTTAATGAGAGGGCTATTTGTGTCTTTACAGCATGTCCGATAGAAAAAAAATTACAGAAATACCATTTTCTCACCAGTCCAAAAGCATAGGGGGGGTTATGTATGTAATTTTAAACATTAGGGGGACAATCGGCCGAATGACCATAGCACAGAAGGTAGGCCTGTAAACGAACCGAGCGAGCCGAGCTTTGCTCAGTTCGAACTCGGTTCGTTTATATAGTCAAACGAGCCGAGCTACTCGGTAAAATAAACGAACAGATCTTACCCGATCGTACTCGGCTCGTGATGGTTCACGAGCCGCTCGGTGTCGGCTCGGTAGGCTCGGTAAGATATAGCTGGGTGCTGCTACTCGAGCCGAGCTCGATTCAAACGAGCCAAAATACTCGAGCGGCTCGGTTTGCATCCCTGCTTCTACTAAAATGTTCAGAAACATGTGCGGTGATTCTTATACACTTGTCCTTTTTTATTTTAACGCCCACTTGTGTGTCCTGACTCTTGACTGCTGATGGATTTTCATGCATGAACCACTTGCAAAAGCTATGGAAGAGTAAATAAACATCAAAGCACATAAAAGGAATACCAAAAGAAACACATAAGCACTGCAATCACAATTAATCAGTGAACTACCTATACCATGCTAGACAACATAAGGTGCCTGGGTTAAGTCAACACCCCCAATCATGCACTAAGTGCTACTGCTAAGACAATGGAAAATATGCTTCCAAATATTCCTCAAATACTTTCTTCCAATTAAGCAATTCAAGGTGCTGGGTTTTTCAGAGACATCTGTGACTCCATAGTCCATACCATCAAACTAAAGCATTACCATCAAATTGCCCATCCCGTGAGCAAATGGAACTAAAGCATTACCATCAAATTCCTCATCTGTGACTCCATACCATCAAACATTCTCAAGGGTGCATTAAGGCTTCGCACAGTGGGCTTTTCTTTCACCAATCCATGCTTTCCAAATTTCAAGTCGACCGCAGACCTGACAGCAAGTCAGCAATGTAACAAAATTAGTGAGTATCCAGCTTTGACACACTGATAATTTACTTGAACTTGAAGAAAGTGCAACAGAAGAAAGTGCTTACATTGCATTTACATATTTATTATCAATCCGGTAATATAATCTCGCATGCATACTGATCATCCGTGTCCGCCTAAAAAATAATGAATAGTTATAACAAGTATTATAACATATTAAGTAAACAAAATATTACAAATAATAGTATAATTTACCTTCTTTGCATTCCTCGCTTGTCGTACCCAATCGCCGGCACACAAGAGCATCTCCACCGTCTCCACTGATAGACTGGATCGGTAATCATCTATGATGCGTCCACCAGCGCTGAAGGTAGACTCTGAGGCAACAGTACTAACCGGAATAGACAGAAGGTCACGAGCAACCTTAGAAAGAATACTAAATCGGCCACTGTTCATTCTCCACCACAACAACACATCTAAATCATGTTCGCCCTTTAATCTCTTCTCATTCAGATAGATGTCTACCTCAGAAATAGTACCATATGATTCATCGTCGCTTAGATCATCGATCTCCCCAAGCCCTTCCCAACACATTCCAGATTTACGTACGCCACTAGATGAAGCAACACTCAAACCTCTTTCTGACGACGAAAGTGTTGCTGCACTTACACTTGCATCTGTAACCCTGTATTCTTCAAAAAATTCCTTCAGCAGTGCAACCATGTCATCCACATGCTTTTGATATGAATTTTCCCGAAAAATAATTTTGAAACAATGCGTGACAATATCTTTCTTTAGCCTAGGATCAAGAAGAGCAGCCAAAGAAAGCAAGACATTGCATTCCCCCCAGTATTTATCAAACTTCATTAACATCACATTAGCCATTTCCTTGATACTATCAGAGCCATCATGCTTCTTCTCATCCAACAACCTTTTAATCCGAGCCAATTCTATAAGAAACATATTCGAGGTAGGATATGCAACAGCAGAAATAGTATTGGTTATGGAATAGAAAAGCTTCAGAAATTCACAGACCTCGCCAACTTTGTCCCACTCGCACATAGATGATGCAAACTTCTCAAACCCTTTATCCACACCAGCATATCTCCCAAAGGCAGCTTTAACAGGTAAAGCAACAGCCAACACATATATGTGCTGTTCCATCGGGTGGGACAATCCAAAATAAGTTTTTTATTAGCAACATTGTATTGCTTCACAATGTTGCCAAAACCTCGAAGACGAGACTCTGACGCATTCAGATATTTCACTGCATCTCTAATTGAGTCAATTATATCCTTGATCTCCTCCAATCCATCTTGGACCAACAAATTGAGTATGTGCGCACAACAACGCACATGGAACAGCTTACCGCTAATGGGAAGGGCTTTCCGCAACATGAAATCTCTTTTCAAATTTCTTATGCATTTGTCATTATAGGAAGCATTGTCCACCGTAATGCTAGAAAGCTTGTCATTAAGATCCCAATCACTTAAACACTTTGCCAATGCTTCAGCAATTAACTCTCCAGTGTGCGGGGGTGGCACATTGCAAAAGTTCAACACCTTCTTTTGCAACTTCCAATCCAAATCTATAAAATGTGCCGTCACAACCATGTATTGTGTCTTCTGACATGACTTCCACAAGTCAGTGGTGATGCCAACTCTACCAACATGTTTTAATGTATCCATCATCTTCTTCTTTTCTATATTGTAAACCGTAAAACAATCTTCCCTCGCCGAGTTCCTACTAATCTTTATGTACCATGAACAAGCAATCTTCATGACATCATTGAACCCCACATGCTCAGCTAAGTTGAATGGATACTCATGCATAAGAATCATACGAGCTACAGCCTCTCGTACCTTAGAATGATCGTATTTGAAATTGCTAACTTCATTCTCATCACTCTTCCCTCCCTCTTTAAATTGCAAAATTTGTTGCGTACTTCCGGAAGAGCCCGCATCCTTCTTTCCAACACCGAGACACCTATTCAAGTGCCGACTAACTTGTGTAGTAGTCCCGTCCTTATTCTTCCTAAGGTTTCTCTTGCAATGCTTGCATTGCACCATATCGACGCCGTTAACCACAACCTCTGTCATGTGCTCCCACACTTTAGAGGTTTTCTTTCTCTTCTTCTTTTCAAATCCTTCATCACACTCAACATCAACAGCTTCTTCACCCCTCCTTTGGGGGCTGTTTACTTCTTCCGACATAACATCAGCGTTGTCAATTTCTCGTTCAATACTATCAACACTTTGTGCTTCACGTGATGACATGATTATATAATCTATAAAAAGTATGTAAATGTTTATATCAAACCATAAACAACCCAGAAGTAGCTTGGAAGTAATGTAACTATTATACAACTCATTTACAGTGACGGGGTGAAGCTAACCATTACATCAAATTGCATGCTCAATTGGTGTAGCAATTCAACTGCAATGTGTTATATGTCATATATGGTTCTTATACTCATTCTTTCACATATAAATACAAGTGAGACTCATTCATTCACCTTCCTTCAAGGATATCCTTCGACATGATTGCTTTGGGGCTCTAAAACAAATTTGCCCATGATTTAGAACAAACGAAAATATTCCCTATGAGTTTTCAACTGGAAAATTGGGAAGAATGTCTAGGAAAGGGTTTGCAAGTTCTTATCAATTCTCGCTGATGCTATGTCCTGTTGTTTCCGTGTGGGACTGTATTGTTCGCAAAATGAGGTATTCTTTTAGTCCCGAGTGGGTGTAGGTGCATTTTTCGCTGTAAGATTCTGGTGTTATACTAGTAGTCTCCAGGGTGTGTGTCATCTTGTTTTATTTTGGCGTTCGAGAATTGTTCTTTACAGAAGCAGCGGAAATTTATAGTTGCAATGGTGATGTATACATCCTAGGGAAGTTCTCTTTGAACAGAAAATAACCTTCCTGAAGGAAGCTGTGTAGAAAGCCTAAGTCCTCATTCTTATATTGGGTAACATGGATGTTCCTAAAGGTGCATCTGGGGTCAGAAAGTCAAAGAAAAAGCAGGTGAAAGATGAGATGGATCGTATCAAGCAAGCTGAGAAGAAAAAGAGACGCTTGGAGAAGGCTCTGGCTACTTCAGCCGCTATCCGTTCTGAGTTAGAAAAGAAGAAACAGAAGAAGAAAGAAGAACAGCAGAGGCTTGATGAAGAGGGTGCTGCAATTGCAGAGGCTGTTGCTCTGCATGTCCTGCTTGGTGAGGACTCGGACAATTCACGTAATGTTATACTCAATAAGGATGAAGGGTTCAATCAGTGGGACAACTTCGATATGTTTTTAGGCAGAAAGGAAGAAGTGGTAGATATTCAACTGGATTCACAGAGTGTATCTGTGAATCCAGTTGAGAACCTATAAACCTAACAATCAAAGTTGAACCAACAGAATGAGAAACAACTCGCATAAGCACAAATAAATTACACAGTGATCGAAAGGTCAACCAACAAAGGAATAAGAAACCAGAAATTATTGAGCACACAACTATGTTTTGTTTTGGGGAAAGTCCCATTCGCATTCGCATTCGCAAACCAGAAACCAGAAATACTAATTTTGCATCTCGGTGAAGGTATTGATCATAAGAAAGGCAAAAGCTTAAATTAAATCAAAAGACCTGGCTGAGAGTGCAATGAAAAACAAGGTTTCTTTGCTTTTGAGATCAGAGAGGGAATCCTGTTACTATAAGTCTGTAACTAACGGAACCCTAGAAATCAGAACAAAGAAGAACAAATTAGAACAAAGAAGAAATCAGCAGAACAAAGAAGATATCAGAACAAAGAGCAAACCTACGGTGGCGGCGCTGTGGCTGATTGACTGACGAAATCAGAAATTCCTTTGGGTTTTGCTCTGGTGGCGGGGAAGGGGAAGGGCTTGACCGCTTGAGGAATGAGGAGGAGTAAGGACGACGAAAACAAAGTGTGGGCTGGTGCCTGGTGGAGGTGGAAATTGTTTAGTTAAAATGTGAAATTATGGGGGGTGTTTTGGTAAATACAACTGAACGAGCCGAGTTGTTCACGAGCAAAGCTCGGCTCGTTCGAATATTAATCGAACACCAAACACCGTTCAAGCTCAGGTTCGGCTACCCTTACTCGAGCCGATCTCGAGCCGATCTCGATCCGAACGATCCGAGCCTGCCGAGCCGCTCGGATCATTTACAGGCCTAACAGAAGGGGCAAAAGGTGATTTTCCCAAAAATAAAAGACAGAATTCTAAGAGCCCTTAAACTGTTCATGCGGAAATACATGAATATTTTGTTCACATATCTTTTGCATATAAACATGTGTATTATTTACGTATGAATAAGCTAGTTTCTTTAATTTTGGAACGTATATCTAAAAACAATTCTAAAGCTTCAAAGCAGCAGCATTGAATATTGAAAAGCTTTGTGTTTTTTTTTTCAATTCCTTAGATATTTAGCAATTCAAATTCCTTCAAGACCAATTTGGGAACCTAATTTATTGTAGAATGCCCCTAAGATGGGGAGAGAGGTAGAAAATATATATATTTTTATTAAATTCAAAGCATGTGTATTGTGATGTCACAGCTATTTGTTTGCTGTTGTGAACCAGTCTTCCTTTTGCTATAGAAACTAAAATTATGCATAACGAAGTTTTTGCAGGCCAAATATACTTCTCTGACCATTCGGCATTTCAATTTTCAACACAAATTTTGCTTTCTAGTGTGCAGTTTTCATCGATTATAACAAGTACTTCGCCGCTTTGACACTTTTTTCTATTATATGTACGCAGGGAAGATACATGTGTTTTGAACCTGATTTTCATGAGAAATTGTAATTACTCAACCAAAAAGTTTAGAATGATTAAAATTTATCTCTTGGTGGGCAATTTTCCTCATTTTTTTACGGAATAATTATTTTCTTTCTTTCTGTGGTTAGACGTAATTATTCTTATATTCTTTCTATTTTTGAAATTAGACCTTTACGTGTCTTGTGTTTTTGGATTACAATAAAAATGAGAGTTTTCGGGGTACATTTAACGAAAATTATAATCTCCTGAGCCTCATGTGGTTTGAAATATGATGTTTGACACTCCTTTGGTTTTAAAACTTTTTACCTTTATACTCTTTGTAGTTTTAACTAAAAGATAATTTTTATTAACACACAGATGTAAAGGTAAAGTTTTAAATTAGAAAGAATTTAAAGATAATGTATGTAATTGTCTCTTGCTTTAATTTAAAAGTTCTAGATTGCCCCGTTTTTTTGTTTTCAACTTTGCGTCGTTAAATGTTTGGATGAAGAAGAATATTTCGAGCAATGTGTCACATAAAAGTGAGACGTTTGACGCCAACGTCATATCCCAGAAGATTAGAAAATCTGATGTTTCATGACATAGTCCAGTTGTTATTTAGATTAAGATTTGGTTCAAAGGTTCAAGAATTTGAAATAAGAGACGCGCACAGTGTAGATGCACTACTGCGTAAATCTTCATCCAACATAGGAGACTGCTGAACACCTGATTTTCATCCTATACATTGCACTTTATAGCTGGGCGGAGCAGACAAAGTCAGAGAATGACCTTTTGATTACATATTAGAATCTGACATCGAGTAAGTTAATTTTTTGATGGCAAGGTGAACCTTCTTTATATTTATCTTAAGACTTTATTCAATTTGGCATGATTCATATATAACAATCGTCGCTATGTTATTTCAATCAGAAGACTTTTTGTTTTTTAACTCGACATTAATCACATAAGAATCATCGTTATCGGATATCACCATCATATCCAATGACAAAGTAAACGCATAGATGTCAACTATTTGTAAAATACAGAGCTTCAAGGCATAGAGATCAAGTTGATTTTGCTCATTCACAGCAGTGCAGAGCAAAAGACTTGCAAATATACTTACCCGATATCAATTTGTTCGGGCAAAATATCTGGTCCAAAGGCTTTCTTGGTGCGAATGGCAATTCTCACTCTTGTTCTTGTCACGTCAATGGCTGAGGAAACTGATCAACACAAGAGGGTTGCACGCAGTACATTTGCCCCTCCGATTAATTTATGCATTGTTTCTTATATTGGAATATGATGTAATAAAGCAAAATGATTCACTAAATTAGCAACGTTTCTTATATTATGAAGTAGCAGTTGATCGACATAACTTGACGCAATTTTCATTGGTTCATCGAGAAACAACCTCTATGTGTTTCTAACACATGAGTATTGTTGTATACATTCGACTCACATATTCCGTTATAGACGGAAGCCTCTAAAGCAATGGGGTAACGTTGTTGTTGTTTTTTCTTATTTTGTAGCACCATCTTGTCACCTGGTATTTTCGTTACTCATTGAGATTTTTACAGTTTTAATTTCGCAAAATGAAAGCAACAATGTTAAAGAGAAAATGTTTACATCAAAATAAGATAATACTTTTACAACCAGTTAGATCATATAAAGAGTGAATCACACTAAATAAGATTGGATGAAACAATTGCCACCGTCATTTGATACAATTCCACCTAAAATCTATTTTATCGATTGATCAAATATGCCCCTTCTTGGAGGACAACAAGAGAAATCCGCCGGACTAAATTCATATGGTTCTTTGAACAAAAAGGCAATATAAACTAAGATAAACGTGACACTCGACTCGGTTGATATATTAATTTTTTTTATTTGTGTATATCTTATTAGTGAATACATGATGACTACTGATCATGTAAAGATTATTACTTTTGTCCCAGCTGTTTGTCTAGTTTAACTTGCATAAACTTTTGGGAAAAGTTGTCAAACTGTTGTTCAACTCTGTATTTCTCAATTTGTCATTAAAAACTTGCTTTCATTTTCAAAACTGTTCACTTAATTAAGATAAACTATTAAAGTCATTATATTTATTTTGCCATTTTAAAGAAAGTGATTGGAGAATATGAAATGGAAGAAAAGCAAAAGATAGATAAACAAAATGCCACGTGGAGAGTATAATATAACAGATCCCTCAAACATATTTTAGGAGTAAGATCCGCTGACCATACCTCGCTGATCAGCGTCGTGATCGCCAATCACAAGGCATCACGTTAAGGTTTCGAGAAAAAGGTTTTTGATGAGGTATCGAAACGTTTTTTGATTGGTGGTCACAGTATCGGTCAGCGTGCGACAGTTCAACAAATCTGTCCCCAGATTTTATGATGTCTCAAAGTTATCTCTCTACTTATATTTGTAATCATGATTCACGAGGACCACTTGCTTTGCAGCTGAAGCAGCAAATAAGGGAAGATATGTCTTAACAGAAACAAGGGGCCTGCAGCAGCAGATTATGTTTAGGAAGTTGTTAGAAGATCCTTGTTCAGTGTTCTATTGTGACGGCAATGCCAGCTGCGATTATCTACTTGACATGCAGTGTACATGTATTGTTAGCATGTTTACCTGCGGCTACAGAAATCATAACGATTAATATGCTTGTGATCATTTCACTTGTGAAAGGAAGGTGTAATTACACGGAAGAATATGGCCTTACTTGCTGGTGTGACGCCAGCTCTGGAGATTGCATTCTAACACATTCTTTATTACATCTTCTAAAGATTGTTCAAGTACGTGAAACTTGTCGAATTACTTGAAGTCTACAGCATACATGCCGTTGAAAACTAAGGGCAATGGACAAGTGTAAAGTCTTAAAAATTGTTAAGGCGTGGCAATTATAATATATATGAAACGAACTTCATCAACCTGCATTTTTTTGTGGTTAAAATGTTAATTGTATTAACCAAGATCATAGCATCAAGGGGATGCAACCCATACAAAATAACAACTTGTCAAAACAGAAACAAGCTTCCTATCATTGTTCCTAGATCCTACCAATGTTTTAAGACCCTATATACATGTGTTTTTAATTTGTGATTCAGATTCCTTGCATTAGTTTCCTTGCCTTCATGGAGTGCATTGTTCCTGCATTGCCAGACAAAATATACCGCAGCAGCCAAGCTGATCTTCCACGCCTTGTTTCGCTTGTTATTCTTTTTAAGAATCTCTACCCCAGGCTAGGATCCTGGGTATGCAAAGAAGAGAAGAGGGAATACTTAACCAACCTGTGACCCCTTTCCAGATGTCTTTAGTTACCTCACATTAGAAGAACAAGTGTCTTGTAGACTCTTGTTCATTGCAGAAAAGGCATGTAGTCTCTTATATGAATGACATATTGTCCTTTGTGCTGAGTCTGTTATGAGCCACCAACCATAGTATAAATCTATGTTTTGGAGTAATACATGGATCCCATACCATGAAGCTCCATGCAACATTTTCCCGTTTGTCCCTAAAGAAATGATAAGCAAGGCCTAGCAGTATCTTACCAGATTTCACCCAAGTTCCCATTAATATTCTGGCACCAATAATGTCACCTTGGCTTGAGGTAAGTGAGTCCCGCAAATTAAGTAATGCCTTCATCAAAGGAGAGTAAAACTTCTTTCCATCCATATTCCACAGAGAATGCATTTTGTACCTGGAATGTATCCATTTAATCCAAAGAAGGTCTTTTTGTAAGTGAAGATCCCATAAGTACCTTACCAGTAGTGCCTTGTTCCACGCCCTGAGTTGGATCACTCCAAGGCCACCTTCTTCTTCTGGCAAGCATACTTGTTTCCAAGAAACCAAAGCTCTTTTGTGCCATTATTGTTGCAACCCCATAGGAAGTGAAAACAGATTCTATTCACCTTGTCCATCAATGAAGCGGGAACTCGGAAAGCACTGAGCCAAAAACACAATATTCCTTGCAAGACAGATCTGATGAGAATAGGCCTTCCAACATACAAAAGATGAGCATTCTTCCAGTGATTCACTAACTACATAATTTTGCTCAGAAGAGGAGAAAAATGTGCTAAATACAGTCTGTACCCAGCTACAGGTACACCATAAGTAACTGAATGGCAAGTCCCCCAGAGAAAAAGAAAATAGAATGGGACTTTGCATAATATTGCTGCATCCAGCAATGAAGATCTTAGATTTGGCCTGGTTGAGTCTAAGACCAGATACAATACTAAAATCAGTTAGTTTTTGTATAATCAGGTTAGCAGATATGCTATCACCTCTACAAAAAAGCATAAGATCATCTGCAAAACTCGGATGAGTAATCTTTTGTTCCATGCACTTGGGGTGATAATTAAAGTCTGAATAGCTCCCTAGCTGATTCAAGGACCGTGAGAGATATTCAATTTCAATGACAAAAAGGAAAGGAGACAAAGGGCATCCTTGTCTCAGACCTTTCCTCCCTTGAAAGTATCCAGTTAATGACTAATTGATGGCAATAGAGAAGGATGTAGTACTAATACATTGCATAATCCATTGGATGAAGAGAGGTGGAAATTTGAATCCAAGAAGAACCTGTTGAATAAATGACCAGCTAATGCTGTCAAAAGCCTTGTGTATGTCTATTTTAAACATACACCTTGGAGAAGCATTTGATTTTCAATAGTCTCTCAGTAACTCTTGAACCAAGAATACATTATGCATCATGGATCTTCCTTCTAAAAAACCAGACTGAGACTTATCCATAAAGTCTCCCATAACAGCAGCAAGTCTTTTGGCCAATATCTTCGCAATGGTCTTATAGATGACACTGCAACAAGATATTAGACGAAAATCATGCACTCTGGTAACCTCAGAAGATTTTGGGATAAGCACAATAATTGTATGATTCAATTGCTTGAGGATCTTACCATTCCTAAAGAATTCTTGTACAGCATTAAGGACATCTTCCCCAACAATGCTCCATGCTTTTGTAGAGAAGAATGAAGAATAACCGTCTGGTCCTGGTGCCTTGTCTTCTGGGATGGAGAAAAGTGAGTCCTTAATATCTTTATCTAAGATTGGAGCTACCAAGGATGCAACACTCACACCAGAGAGGAGGTTCTCCTGCTGGATTATTGAACTTTGTATTGGAAGAAACTGGCAAGGTTATCAAGAAGTTTAGAGTAAAACGATACAAACCGGTCCTTCACCTGATCAAGAGATGTAGTAAAGGAACCATCCGAGATTTGTATGGAGGAAATGCTCCTTCTTGCAATGTTCCGTTTTATCATGGCATGATGGTATTTTGAATTCCTATCTGAGGCCAACTGGGAGACGTATAAACTTTTGCATTGAGCAATGCATTTGTCTTTTTCTTTTGCATTTCAATCTTCTCACCAATATCAGTAGGAGCATTGGCCAGGTTACCCAATTCCTGCAAGGAGTCTAATTCCTTTTCTGCCCTTTCCACTCTGGATGAGATATGAGAAAATTCTTTTTTGTTTAGTTCCTTAAGTGGCTGTTTAAGCCTCTAAAGTTTCTTTCAAAGTGCAAATATTGCCGTGCCATCTATGTTTTCTTGCCAAGCCTGGTAAACTGTTGGGAGAAACAAGTTATGTTCAGTCCACATGTTGTAGAACTTCAATGTAAAAGTTCCTTCCACTTTAGGGAAAAAGTGAATAACACATGGAGA
Organism: Eustoma russellianum; assembly: GCA_036186865.1. Lineage (NCBI taxonomy): Eukaryota > Viridiplantae > Streptophyta > Magnoliopsida > Gentianales > Gentianaceae > Eustoma > Eustoma russellianum. Next base: position 6,620,016 of record AP025045.1, read on the forward strand.
ATGATTTGAAAGGCATCCATAATTTGGAAAGGTTGCATCTGCACTGGGAAAGTTCTCCTGGAATTCACAATTGGCCATCACCCTATCCATCCAAGACTTGACTGAACCATTGTCCCATGTGAATTTAAACCCTGAGTAACCCAACTCAATCAAGTCACAATTCATAAAGCAATTAAGCTGATCCTGTAACTGGCTAGTAGTAACCATTCTGCCTCCAATCCTTTCATCACCAATAAGGATGCAGTTAAAGTCTCCCAAAACTGCCCAAGAGGGGCCTGTCGTCTGGTAATGAGATTCCAGTTCCAACCAAAGAGATCTTCTGTCAACCACAGAGTTTTAAGCGTACACAATGGTGAAAAATAACATCCTTAAGGATACCAAACACTTGGCATGGAAAAATAAAGCTTGAGCAGAGGTAGAAATAGTATTAATAGTTACAAAAGAGGGATCCCATAGTATTAAGATCCTTTTCCCAGGATGATGGTCAAAATTTTCAGTATGATGCCAACCCTTAAACTGAAACATCAACTGAGAGAACATCCTGGGATTGAGCTTTGTTTTTAATAGGGCTAATATGTGTAATCTATCTTTCTTTACAAAATTTACCAAGCATATTTGCTTAGTGGGCTTGTTACAAGCCCTCACATTCCAGCAGATGAGTATTATTGATGGGTTTGAGTCATAAGACCCCCTATAGGATCATCCATATCCTGCTTTCTTCTATTCATTTCCAGTTTCCTTTCCTGCGTGGCTTCATTTTTGGAGAGCGCTGTGGTGAATTCATTGTTGTTTTCCAGCTCCTTAAGTCTTTGTACATGAAAGTGGTTATACACCTGAGAGGAACCATGGGCAATGGGGTTGTTACTCATTGAAAGAGGTGGATCAAAGGCAGCAAAGAATGTGTCCTGCTCCACCGTCGTGTGTTGAGCTTGTCTTATTTGTTCCTTTTCCAATGTGTTATGTGCCTCACCCCCTTTCAAGGGTGCCCCCACTGTAGACTGTTGTTGCTCCATGACTGCAGCAGCTCCCTTTTTTAGCTTAGAATTGGTGGTTTCATTGTTAACATGCCCCTTAGGGTGTTGTGTGGCTACTGACCACTTCTTGTTATAATTCATTGCCTCCCTGTCATTAAACTCCTCCTCTGAGGCCTTGGCAGTGTGAACATATTCAGAATGTCCAATCTGCATAAACGTTCCACAAAATAATGGCAATCTTTCATATTCCACCACTTATTAATGAACTTCCCATTTGAGAGATGAATGCCAATGGTTTTTAGGAGTGCCTTGCTCAAGTCAACTTCAATTAGCATCATGGCATAGCTCCGAATTTCTCTCCTTTTATGAGCAAATATACCATAAGCGGTTTCCTCAACTGATGACTGATCTTGGAGGGGTATTCCTTCTTCCAGAGGCTGACTGGGAGATTTAGGAACTTAACCCACACTGGCACTATGGCCATTTCCTCAGGGCCAAAGTCAAAAAACAGTGGCATCTTTTTAAAGATTAGCAGCCTACCGCAAATGAAGTAAGGGCCTGACTAGAGTACTTGCTCAAGTTCTCGCACTGTCTGAAATTTGAATATAATCAAGCCAGAGGGATGAAATTCTGCTCTGTGTTTAACTTTCCAAGCCTTTTCCAAGGAGAACACTGCTTGTTTCCTTGGAAAACGACCTGTACAGCATCCTATAAGTCTTGTGTGGAGGTCTTCTTCTAGGACAAGATTATCCACATTCAGATGCACCTCTCCAGACCTAACATCCTCATGCTCTTTCAGCTTCATGCATCAAGTATCCTTTCTATTGGATGGAAATAGTGAATTGTAGGATTTGAATCGTGAGATCTCCTTATTTTCGAGTTGGCGAAGAATCTTTTAACTACTAGTTATTGCCTGGCTCAGTATCCAAGACAAGGGGAGTTTCCTGTCTATCATCAGTAAGGGAAATGTGTTTGCTGAGGATTTTCTCTCTCTCATGTGAGCCAGCCTGTTCCAATTGTAATGTCCCATCTTCACCTAATCTTCTCTGCTCTCGAGGAATCAAAGAAGAAGAAAGTGGATCTTGATCATCCGCAGAAGAATCATCAACCTGCTCCTTCCTCACTTCGTCTCCAAGATCTGCGTCCAACGGAGGCTGCTTACCATCAAGATTTGAACATGCAACCTCCTCAACATCATGAACTGAAGCATGCACTAGGAGAACTATCTGTAATCCACCAATGTTATATGCATCTGCCATTTCTACACTCAAAACTTCAGTACAGCATGCGGCAGCTGATTCTCCTTCGTCTTCAGTGTCCCCTTGGAAGGAGAAGGAATCACTAGGGTCATCTTCAACTGATTCAGATGACAATGCTTTCTTGTTTGTTTTAGAGACCACGACCACATCCTTGTTCCTTTTCTTCAGCTCATTTGCTTTTTCTTTTGTATTGTCTTGTCACGTCCCATCAGGTAGAGGTCATGTAGATGGAGATAAAGCCGCCCTTTAATGATAAACGATTGATAATAGAAAAGGTGCTCAAAAGAAGCTCAAGAGAGAGAGGGATGGTATTGTTGTGAGGAGAAATTTGCAGACCAACTCAGTGAAGTAGACTTGACAAGCTAAGGGCAAACGGGAAATTGAAAACTTTTCTTAGAAAGAAGGGAGAGAGTTTTCTCTCTCTAGACACATTTCCAACTCCATCCTGCATTTGTTATTTGTGCCTTTAAGCTATAACTGTGGAACTGAAAGTTTTGAACCTTCAACTACCGTTAGTAGAATCCTTGTTCACAGAATTATGGCTCACCTCACTCTTCTTTTGTCACTTTGGTGAAAAATATGTAAATATTGGAGAACTAGGTACTGTTAATTTCCCCTTGCATTTAACCAGCTTCTTCATTCTGAAAGGCAATAGAGTGACAGTGTAGACGGATCGTATTGTTGACTACGAAAACAGCAAGATTGAAGTAGAATTTCTTACGCTATTTCAACTTCATCTTCTGCATTAGCTGTAGACGGATCGTATCATCGATAAAATGGTGATTCGTGTTCCTTAATTTTTGTACCAAACATTTTTTAATGTAATCCAAATCAAGGTCATAATTTTTAATATCCATACAAAGGTCGGAATGATTTGGTTGGGATAAAGACGAAGCAAAAGTCATGACATTTTTTTGATATAGATAATAAATTGAGATAGATAATGAAGGAAATAACTGATTACGGTTATAACCGCAACTGTATAAAAATTATGAAGTATTCTAATCATAATTCACTATCTCAATAGTTATAAATGAAGAAAAATGACTTGGTAAATGAAACACAAGGAATAGTGAGTATTTATTGAAGTGAAAAAAAAATCTGTTGGAACCGACTGCTTATACCATTGGAACCAACGGTTCAATAGTTCCTATGGTATAAACTTATCAAGGTTATATTTTTATAATATTTTTGTGACTAACGATATAACATATACACACACACATACATATATATACACACATACTATATACATATACACACACATATATATACATACATACATACATATATATATATATAGAGAGAGAGAGAGAGAGAATTACATCATGCAATCAAATCTTTACGAGCTTTTTCATAAAATATACAAACTTAATTTCGTATAAGTTTTATCCAAACATTCTAAGAAATGTCTCACAAAATGATAGGTGACCTGCTGATGACCTGTAATTGCAGGTTGCCACATCTTTATATCCTTCTGCTTTCCTTCTTCCTCCTCCCTCCTCCGTTGTCCACCCACCCTTTGATCGCCCTCCAACCACCATCGCCAATCCAATCCCATCCTCACCATCCACGACGCCGCACTCCTCTCATCCTTTTGCCCCCACCCCTGTCCATCATCATCTTCACCAGATGGCCGTCCTTACTATCCCCCACTTTGCCTGTTGCAGCACATTGTTTCCTCCTCTCTCTTCCATTTCAACAACCTACCTCTCCTCTAGTAACCCTCTTATTCCTACCCCTTTCCATATCATCCCTCCATGCCCTCAATTCTAAATAATTTTCGGCCTCTTGCCCTCACCACATACATTTTCACAGTACGATCATCTCAAATATGTTCCAGTAATAAATAAAAATAGAAAAAAATAGTTTTTCTTGAGGATTCTTGCTATTTGAATTAATAATTCTTGTTATTTTGAATATGTTTTGACATTTAAAACAAATTGTTTGGTTTTAATTAAACTTGTATGAATTAAACAAATTGATTTATTGGAGCGGCGCGGTTGAAGAGTAGGAGATAGGTGTTGAGATATAAAATGTTTTGATGAAATAAAGATGTTTTAAATAAGTTGAATTCACACTTGGGATTTGATGCAAAATGAGAAACACACACTATGTTAGAAATGGTTAAGGTTAGAACTTTACTGTCCGACATCGATCTCTGAAATACTGGAACATCGATCGATCGAAGTTACTTCAGTCTCTAAAGGTGAAACTTCGATCGAACGATGTGGCAGATGTTTAGAACCAGAAACTCTCTGTCAGACATCGAACCCTCAAGTTTGAGGACATTGATCGATCGATGTCACTTAAGTCTCTCCAACAGAGACTTTTATCGATCGATGTCAGGCAGTTTCAAATCAAAAACTTTCTGGAAGACATTGATCTCTCAGTCCATGAGACATCGATCGACCGATGTCACATCAGTCTCTCCAGGGGAGACTTCAATCGATCGATGCCAAGCAGGTTCAAAACTAGAAACTCTCTGGAGGACATCAATCTTTTAGCTCAGACACATCGATCGATCGATGTCTCCCAGAATTCAAAATTTTTTGATCGTTGGAACAAAATCCAAGGAAAATTGATAGTGTTTTCTCTTTCAAATCTTGCTCAAATTTCTTGTGGATTTTTCTCTAACATAATACATGCTTTCTTGACTATTATATCCACAGGGTGGCTAAAGACTAATTAGACATTGTCTTGACATTTGATGGAGTTGAAGACATAGTGGAGGCTCCAAAACGTGGTAAACACCTCCTATAGTTGGATGAAGCTCAGATTGAGCAAATACACACTTTCACAATCATCAAGCTTCATTCTTCATTGTTGTATATTTCTCTCATATATTTAAAATTGCTTAAAGCTTGTTAAGCCTTTCATTGTTCTTCATTGTTGTATATTGAGAGATAGTTAGTCTAACACATGAGAAACCATAAATACTTGATTTCTAGCTTGTGTTTAGACTAGTGAGAAAGTGTGACTCCCACTAGTTCTTTTCACTCATTATAGGAAAGTTCTTGAGAGAACTTTGTTGATGTTGTGAGGTAGCAAGAAGTTGTTCTTGCTTACAACTGAAGTTGTTGTAGTTATACAAAGGTGTTTTGTGCAAGTAGATGTTGTTGCGGTTGCTTACACTAAGTTGTTAGTGTAAGCATTGCTATTGTTGTTCTTATTATTTCTAATAAGAAGAATAGTTATTGAAAATACACTTTGGGAGCAAAGTGGTAGTGGAGTAGAATCATTTATTAATTGGACCACTCTATATTCCGTGTACTCATTGTCTCTCATCTCCTATTCTTGCTTTGATTTTGAATTTCATTTGAGTTGAGCCAAATAAGAAAATTCTGCAAAATTGCCCAACACTCTATTCAACCCCCCTCTAAAGTGTGTTATAGACTTAACAATTGGTATCCGAGCCTAACCTTGTTTACTTGGCTAATATTTGCAAGTAGCAAGTTTAAAGATCATGGCAATGACAACCTCTTCATCTTACACCTTAACTTTCAAGCGAACTGCAATATTCTCAGGATCAAACACTTAAGGACCTATGTTTGATGCCCAAAATTATTCTTTGTGAAAATTTCGAATGATCAATCACTTGAAAGGCTGTGGATTTGATATATAGAGAAATGTTGTCAAAGGAATTGAAGTTCTTATGATTACCAACTCAAAAGGAGAATCAATGTTCAAAGATGAGGATACCTACACCGATGAAGAGAAGATAAACTTTGCTATAAATGGAAAGCAAATGAAGAACCTGTCGCAAAACTCCTCAATTCTTTGCTAAGAGAATGGACACCTAAATTCGCTGCCATCACCGAATCAAAGAATCTTGAGACTCTAAACCTTGATGAGCTATCTGGTAATCTTCTTAATCATGAAATTCTTATTGATGAACAAAATAGGATGAATCCTATCAAGCTCACACAAGCATCACACAAAGGATTGTTGGTAGAGTCCGATGAATCAGATGAGGAAATTGGTCTTCTAGTGAGAAAATTTAGAAGAATGGACACAAGAAACAAGGCTGAAGTAAGGAAGTTTTTCAAGAGACCACCCAAGGATAAAGAAGCATGTAAAAATTGCTATAGGTGTGGTCGACCGAGTCACTTCATTGTCAATTGCCACGTTAAGGAGCCATAAAAGCAAGAAAAGAAGGTCTTTCCTGAAAAGAAAAAAAGCCCTAAATACAGAGGTAACCACGTGGGATGATCTGCTCTCCGAATCAGAAGGAAAAGAAAGTGAAGACAAGGATGTTGAACTTGTTGCAATAGTTGAGAATCTAAAAGCACAACATACTTATCTCATTGCAATTGAAAATGACCTTGAGGTAAAATCTAACTCTTCACATTTGTAAGATGAAATATGAGATTTACATGATGAGTTTGAAAAACAGAATTTAAAATATAAACACTTGAAGAAAGAATTTAGAAACCGTAGCTCTTGAAAGTTTTGATGTATCAAGATCATGACATTATACTCCCCATGCATAAAACCGTAGCTCTTGAAAATTTAGAAATTAGAAAAGAATGTGGGAAATTGAGAATAGACTTACAAAAACTAACCGATGGTAAAAATAATCTAGACAAATTACTTGGAAAACAAAGGACTGGAAATGATAAATCCGGTTTAGGATTTAATTCATCACATTCTTCCATTAAGCCTAAGTCATTAAAGAAAAAACAAAATAAGAGAAAAACACAATATGTCTCATCATTTTAGAAACCAAGGCATGTATCTACTTGTTTTCACTATAACAAAGTAGAACATGTGAAAAATGCATGTAGCGCTAGAGATGATAGTATGTATGTTCGGAAGCCTAATGGTCGACAAGCTAACCCTAAAGGACCCAACCAGTACCAATGCATAAATTTCTTAGTTTTGTAGGCTCTCAACAAAATGGAGTAGCTAAAGAAGAAGGAACCAAATGGCTTATGGACAGTGGATGTTCAACACACATGACCAGAGACAAAACCTTGTTCACCAAACCCAAGTTCCAAGATGGTGGAAAGGTGCATTTTGGCAATGGGAGAGTCAAAATCCTTGGACATGGAGAAATTGGTAACTCTTCTTTCACTATTAATAATGTATTATATGTAGAAGGGCTTAAGTATAATTTGATAAGTGTTAGCCAAATATGTGATGCTAATTTTAAAGTTGAATTTGTGAAAAGAAAATGCATTGTGAAAAAGAATGATAAAATCACTTTTGAGACTATAAGAAAAATTGGTGTTTATAAATTTAGCACACATGATTTGATATCACAAAAGTTTTCATGTCTAGTTGCCAAAAATGATTTGACTCAACTATGGCATAAAGAATTGGATATATTAGTTTAAAAATTTTCAAAGAGATTTGCAAAAATGAAAAGGTCCAAGGTCTTCCAAAAGTAAATTTCGAAAATCATGGCTTATGTGACACTTGTCAAAAGGCAAAGCTTGTTAAAGCAAGCTTCAAGCCCAAAAGTAAAATCTCCACCACCAAACCTCTACAATTGCTTCGTATAGATTTGTATGGGGATATTGGTACGGCAAGTCTAAGTGGAAAACATTACACTTTTATAGTGGTAAATGACTTTTCTAAGTATACTTGGGTCATGTTTTTAAACAAAAAGAAAGATGCATCCCAAGAGTTTATAAAACTTTGTAGAAGATTAGAAAATTAAAAAGAAGACACAATTAAGGAAATTAGAAGTGATAGAGGTGGTGAGTTTGACGGTGGGTTTCAAAAATTTTGTGTATCCAAAGGGTATGGACAAAATTTCTCAGCTCCAAGAACTCCTCAACAAAATGGTGTTAAAGAAAAGAAAAATAGAACATTTCAGGAAATGTGTAGAGCCACGCTAATTGAATTTGAGCTACCCAAGTATTTTTAGGCTGAAGCGGTAAATACCGCTTGTCAAGTAATAAATAGAGTTTACTTGAGACCATCTCTCAAAAAGACTCATTATGAGCTTTGGAAAGGTAGAGTACCTAATATTGGTTATTTCAAGATATTTGGTTGTAAGTGTTTTATACTTAACACCAAAGATAACTTGGATAAACTAGATTTTAAGGCGAATGACAGAATCTTTATGGGATATGCTCAAAATAGTAAGGCATTTAGTGTATATAACAAAAGGAGTATGAAAGTTGAAAAATCAATTCATGTTAAGTTTAGTTAACTCCTTGAGGATGAACCATGCATAAATAATGAAGATGATGAAGAAATAATTGAAGTAATTCATATAAAAACATTTGAGAATCCAAAAGGAAATATTGTTATTGATCTTAGGATTACTTGAAAATGAACCTAGGTTGAAGATGAAGAATCGAGAGGAGACATTTCAAATTTACCGGATTCATATAAATATAAGAAAGACCATCCAAGAGAGTTAATATTGGAGAAACGAGTCAAGGCATATTGACTAGAACAAAATTTAATGAAAATGCCTTCATTTCACAAGTTGAGCCTAAAAATATAAAAGAGGTTATAAATGATGAAGATTGGGTATTATCCATGCAAGAAGAATTAAATCGATTGAAAAAAGTGATGTTTGGGAATCGGTGGCTAAACCTAGTGATCACCCCATAATTGGCACTAAATGGGTATTTAGAAATAAAATGGATGATAAAGAAAACATCACTTGATTCAAAGCTAGGTTAGTAGCTCAAGGATATAGACAAGAAAAGGGTATAGAATATGATGAGACTTTTACCCCCGTAGCTAGATTGGAAGCTATTAAGATGGTATTATCACATGCATGCTATAAAGATTTCAAACTATGTCAAATGGATGTGAAATCCGCCTTTTGAATGGAATAATTCAAGAAGTGTGTGTAGTTCAACCACCGGAGTTTGAAAATCATTATTATCCGAATCATGTATTTAAACTCAAAAAGGCCCTTTAAGGACTTGAACAAGATCCTAGAGCATGATAAGAAAGATTAAGTAATTCCCTACTGGAAAATGTGTTTTCAAGGGGAAAATTGGACACTACTCTTTTTATTAAAGAACAAGAAAATCATCAATTGCTTGTCCAAATTTATGTGGATGACGTTATATTTGGTGCCACTAATGATTCCCTTTGTGAGAATTTTGCTAAATTAATGGAAGGAGAATTTGAGATGAGCATGATGAGTGAACTCAATTACTTCCTTGGACTTCAAATCAAGCAAACTCAAGATGGAGTATACATATCCCAAATGAAGTACACCAAGGATCTACTCAAGAAGTACAAGTTCGAGGATGGAAGAGGTGTGAGCACACTAATGAGTACAAGTACAAGGCTCGACAAAGACAAAAAAGGACAGCCGGTTCCGGTTACCAAATATAGGGGCATGATTGGTTGTTTACTTTATTTAACCCGTAGTAGACCGGATATTTTGCATGCTGCGTATTTATGTGCTAGATTTCAAAGTATGCCCAAGGAATCACATCTAGTTGATATTAAACGTATCTTTAGGTATTTGAAAGGACTTTGAACTTTGGGTTATTTTATCCCAAAAATGAGTGTTTTGATTTAAGAGGGTATAGTGACTCCGACCACGCCGGAGACCTAGTCAATAGAAAAAGCACTTTTGGGACATGTCAATTCCTTGGAGATTGCTTAGTTTCTTGGTTATGCAAGAAACAAAATAGTGTGTCACTTTCAATGACAGAATCTGAATACGTGTCGGCCGCTTCATGTTGTGCCCAACTACTTTAGATGATAAACACCTTGAATGATTACAATGTCAAGTTTGACGAAGTTTTTATCCTATGTGATAACACATCAGCCATAAGTATAGCACAAAACCTGGTACATCGTAGTAGAACCAAGCATATTGAAATAAGACATCACTTTATAAGGGATTGTATGTAAAAAGGATTAGTATATGCTGAATTTGTTCCAATAAATACCAACTATAGAAATAAGAGGGTTTGAGTGATTTCAAAATAAGAAATTTGAATGCATATATATATATAAACGTTGAATGCATATATATATATATATATATATATATATATATATATATATAAACGTGCATAAGTGTACATGTATGCATGATAACTTGCCATTACTTGCCTTATTTAGCTTATATATTATGTTGTCGTACTAACGAGCCATGAAGCATTAAAGCTTACATCATATGGCAAACATTGTTGTGTTTATGCTATTTTCAGGTGCCACCATTAATGAACTAAATTAGTTCATTAAGTGAAGTACTTAGTTTAATAAACTAAGTAGTTCATTAAAGGAAGATTTATTTGGAAAAGGCACAAAGGCAACAAGGCTAAGGAAGGAAATTTTTCTCCTCCTCCCCACATTTAATTCACACGCCTATACATATATAAATATATATATTTTCAGATTTTTTGAAAAAGGCACATACACATGTATTCCAACGTACTACCGACACGTTATATATCTTACGTACGTACGTTAACGTCACACCACTATACTTAACTCATAATTATGAGTATATTCAGGTCTTATATCATATGATATAAGATATGGTGATGACAAAGTAAATACGACACGATAAAAGGTTCTAAACCGAAATTTGTCGTATCGGGCGAATACCGAAACTTCGCCAACGTGTCACTTACTTGCCATAAATAAATGGCCAGCCCATATACATCAAAAATTGATGATAATTTCGTGATATACATGATTTATTCAGCCAAAAATACTTTCCATGTTGGCACACACAAATTACTCCACATTTAGGCCAAAATGTGAAGATTCCAATTTTAATTTTGTCACATGTTAATGGTACCACTTTAAACCAGCCAAGTGCTGAGATTTAAAGTATATATTATATATATTATGTATAACATAATATATATATCATGTGCAAAAGTTGGAATTTAAATTAGAGAAAAATTGGGTAATCGATAAATATCGAAAATTCGGTTTTCTACGCACATAACATGGAACGTTTTTCTTGAACATCATGTGACACGTATATAGACAATTTTTACATATAATATACATCTTAAAGTGTTTCTAGAAAATTAAATTAAGGGCTGATTGGAATATTACATGTGTGTATTATTAAATGTGCACTATTTTACAAAGTTAACAAAAATAAATTTCAGCACATGTATATACATCTTCCAATGCACATCCAGCTGAGATGGAGCACATGTGGAGCCTTGTTGGCATATTGATTGGTCAAGGATCAATCATACAATATTGATGAATCAAAGAGAGAAGCTACAAAAGGTAAGTATTCAACATATATCTCTCTTATGTCACATGCTGAAAATTTCAGCATACTAACATTATCATGGCCGATTTTTACATGTTTAAGGTGACATATTTTGTCATCTTTTATTAAAAGATTAATTGAAGATGTTATGGAAATGATTTGAATTTTATGTAAGGTAATAAAGTGTGATATTCTACATATCACACATGCTGAAATTTTTCAGCATGTGTGAAGTGATGGTGGCCGAATGTTAACCTATTTTGTGTCCAAATTCATTTCTCAATTGATAGCAAGACTTACCATGTATTTTTGATTCATTTTTATGGTGAAAAATCAAAGAATAATAGGTATTATCTTGGATAAAAATGGATGATGTAAATGCTGAAAATTCAGCATGGAAATTATGCTTTATGGCCGAAATTTTGAATGGAAAAGGAAGAGATTTCTTGTCTTGCAATTTATGATGGAATTTGTGATTTATGGTATGAATTTATGGTTGATTTTTTGGCACATTTTAAGTGATTATTTCAGATTATTTCCATGTCATCTTGATGACAACATTGAGCCAATAAAGAGGTGCCAAGTAAGCGAAGACTAAATGATGATCCAATAGAATGATGCCAAGTAAGCAAGGCATTGTCACCATGATGTCTTACACTCTCTCAAGCACTTAAAAAGAAATTTTCAAGAGGGGAGAAGGCATAGGGGGGACGGCTGGACTTCTTAAAAAGAGAAGAGGAGAGCAAACAAAAACAAGAACAAGAATTGCATTCTAAAGTGATCAAATTGCCAAGCTCCTTTTCTCCTACATCTTCTTTCTTTCTCTTTCTTGTAAAAAGCCTATTGTTCTTTATATCTTCCAATCTTGAATAGGCTTTATATAAACCACCATTCATTCATCTTTGTAAAAGATTGATCAAGGTGTGATCAATCTTCATTCTTGCGAGGTGGTGGTGTTCGTGCGAATTGTACTTACAATACAAGGTTTGTAAAGGGTTGGAGTTAGATGTAACTCTATCAACCCTGTGGTAAGGTGTGTTGTGTGTGTGAATAGTGTGAACCAAGGAAGGTGTTCCTTGAAGACTGGAGTAGGTTGTTTATAACCGAACCAGTATAAAAATCTCGGTGCAATTTACTTTCAGCATTTACTTTTTAGTTTCTGCACTGTTTATCCGTTTTGTTCACGTTCGTAAAAACCGTAAAAGATTTCCAAAAATTATAAAAATTTCCAGAAACATACTAGCACGTTCTAGGGTTAATTTGGCACAAGTTTCAACTCTTTTGGACAAGTATAAGTCAATCAAACATCAAAAGTTCTGAGACTAGTGCAGTCTGATTTTCAGACTTGCAAAGGTTGAGACTTTGGTTGTATTTGACCTATTTCCCAAAAGAATTTTCCAAAACTGTTTCAACCCATTTCAATATAGTGTGTGAGGAGTTATTGATCAAAGTTTCAGATCATTTGGACGTTCACACAAATAGGAATTAATTTTTCAAAACCATCTACCGTTTCTGGCAGATTTGCACAATCTGAGTACCAACGGTTTTTGAAGGGGTTAAAGGTTGAATTTTAATTTGAAATTTTTAGGGGACCCTCATAACATCTGAGGCTAAGTTCTCTCAAAATTTCATAATTTTTGGAGACCTCTAACCTAGTTTTAAAAACGTTTTAAAACTGGTCCTGAAAACAGAATCTGTTTTCAGAACTTGAATTAGTTAGGTTTAAAGAAATTTTAAAAACCATATTTTCCGCACCATCTATTCAACCCCTCCCCCTTCTAGTGGTGCCTTGCAGATCCTACACCAACTAGCTGATATTTTTACCAAATCTCTTCCACCGAGATATTCAAATCCATTAGAATAAGATTAGGAATGATGAACAATTTTAGAGGGTAAAATTACAAAAAAGGCAAAAATCAGCATACATCGATCGATCTGTGTAGCTATTTCAGAGACTGATGTGAATCAGACATCGATCGATCGAAGTTGACGACATCAATTGATCGAAGTCCCTGATATCGATCGACTGATGTCGACAACGGACACTGGGGATATAAAAGCTGTGAAAATCAGAAATTCCTCATTTCTTCATCCAGTTCCTCGCGACTTCAGCCTTAGAAACGCGTTCTTCTTCAAAAATCCGACCTTTTTGCCTCAAAATCTCTACAACAAACATCATTTTCTCCTCAACCTAATTGATTTCGACATCACTCTCATAGTTTTCTTTCGTCTTACTGTATATGTTTGTGCCCTAACCCTCCAAATGGCCTCAAAAATGAAAAGTACCTACAAAAGGCAGATAATCTTTCATGAAGAGGAAAACATGCCTCAACAATCTCATCCGCAAGTCCCAACTAGGTCTTGAACATAGGGACTTAGAGAGAAAACTGACACTTCTCAAGAAAGCATGTTGAGGGAGGTGAGGAGAAAGCTTGTACTCAATAATTTTCCATGGCTAAAATTCAGTGAGTACGAAAATGCTCTAGAAGAACCATTGGGTCCAAGAAAATTCATATATATCTCACTTCGGGCTCAATTTTTATTTGATGAATGGGAAGAAAAGAAAAGGTCCACCATTTCTTTGAAATTGATCAAAGTTCAAGATATTTTGAGCAATGAGGAATTGAGACCGATCATCAATTGGTTTGATGATAAAAAATGGAGGCTATTTGGGAGTCTTTGAAAATGGATTACATGTCTAACTGTTACAGCTGATTATTCTATACTAACCTATGTGTAAAATACCTTAATAGGATGCCATTTTCATAGAATTCGGTTATAAGTGGTCAACACAAAAAATAAATAAATAAGCTTCTTGGTGTCCCGGATGAAGGTTTAAATGATTTTGATCCGTGGAAATGATACAAGTATAATTGTAAGGTGACCAGAGATGAGGTAAAAACCTTCCTTAGCTTCCATCCCACCCGAAAGACTAACGATATGCCTTTAGTATATCGTGTCTTGCTTGTTGTTGTCACCTTTTGTGTTAATGGTAAGTCGGGTAAACTCCCAAGTAATTTAGATTTTTACATTGCCTATCGTATAGCCATGAGGGAACGCCTGAATTTCAGAGAGATATTCTTTGTGAATGTGTTGGAGGCGGTCACTAAGAAATAATAAGCGCTCCCTTATAGCAATTAAATTTATATATTTTTAAGAAAGGCGAATGTGGTGTTAGATGAGAATTACAAAGAAAAGATAGCAACCAAAGACTATTACACCAAGACCAACATCCAACACATCCACAAATCCCGGAAAGAAGCCCAAAGAAGAGGCAGCCAAAATGAACCGGAAGAGAAAGAGGCCAAAAATATTCCGACCGAAGAACTCATTCCTCCAACACATCCCATCGAGACTCTCACTGAGCCTCAACCACACCATCAAACTCAACCAAGCCCTTCCTCCCGAGTGGATAAGGGAAAAGCCTCGATGAAGGAGGGTAGTGGTTCTGAGTTACCATTTGATGTTGAGGATGAGGTTAGCAAGCTTCATCACTTATTAAATCAAGTCGATGAAAACATAACAAAGGAACAAATTCGGATTGACGACCTTGAAAAACAAAATACAAGCCTCAAGAAGCGAGTTTCCACAATCGAGAGTAAATACAACAAGATTAAGACAAAACTCAAGGCGTGCATTCCTGGGTTCGCTTTCTCTTCCGACGAATAATAGATCTCCGAGCTTTCTCTTCCGACGAACAATTTGGATTTGTTCCAACACATGACCAACTAGCAGATATTATTACCAAATCTCTTCCCACCAAGACCTTTAAATCAATTAGAACAAGATTAAGCATGATAAATAATGCTTGAAAAGTCAGAAAAATAAAACTCCAGAAAAATGGGTATATCGATTGATCGATGTACCTATTTGGGAGATCGACGGATCTCTACATCAATCGACCGATGTCAGCGGGTTCAGAAACACTGAAACTCGCTTAAAAGGACAAAATCCATCCCTCTTTCTCATTTAAATCAAATTATCAACCCTAAGCAACCTCTCTGGTGATTTTCTTCCAAAAATCCGTTCACCCCTATTTGATTTATTGCGGAATTCTTCACTTTCTTACAATAAGTTGCAAATTTGTCAGCCACATCTCATCTTCTTCATCTTCATATCCGGTTTTTCACTCTATTGAACCATAGAAACCGAAATTGAAAAATGAAAAGGTCCAAGAACACTTCTAAGAGGTCTACAACCTCTCAAACTGAGGAACGAGGGTCTATCCAATTTAACTAGGCCAAACTTCAAGGTCTCAAGTGCCCACTCAACCTAAAACACTAGCACCTAGGCGTATGCATGTTGATTTCGGTCCAGCTGATGAATTGGCTAGAATTCGGATTGGTCTCCCATACAAGAATTTTCCTTGGATCAAAAGAAACATTCAAGGTGTATTAGAAGAGCCCCTTGGAATAGATAAATTTGGCTGTATTTCTCTTAGGGCTCAGGAATCATTTATGGAATGGGATAGGAGTGAAAGATCTATTGTGCCCCTTAAGTTTTGGAAATAAATGATATTGCCTCGGAAAATGAATTGAGTCCCATTATTGAATGGTTAGATGCACAAAATTGGATGCCTATTTGGATGGGAAGTGAGATGAAAAAGATGTCCAAGAGATATATTATGCTATTTTATGCAAACTTATGGGCAGAGTACTTAAATGGTTTTCCTTTCTCCCTAAATACAATAATTGATGGACAACATGTTGAATGGTCGGTAAAAACAATTTGTGAGCATATTGGAGTTCCAAATGAGAGGTTGGGTTCATTTGAAGTATGTGAATAGAATGAGTACAAGTGGAAAGTAAATGAAGAACATGTCAAGCGCTTCCTTGGAGTTTAGCCCAATAAGAATATAAATGACATGCCATTGGTATATAGAGTGTTAATGGTAGTAGTTACCTTTTGCATCAACGGAAAGTCGTCTAAACTCCTTAGCAACCTTGACTTTTACATTTCCTACCAAATTACTAAAAGAGAGCAACTGAACTTTGGAGAAACCTTTATGGCTAACGTCATAGAGGCAGCCGCTAAGAAATCAAAAGCCCTTCCACGCGCCAACCTAATCTACTATATGCTTGTAAAGATAAGGGGGTTTGAGTGATTTCAAAATAAGTGTCTTGAATGTATACATATGTATAAACGTGCATAAACATATATAAATGTGTACATGTATGCATGATAACTTGCCATTACTTGCCTTATTTAGCTTATATATTATGTTGCCGTACTAACGAGCCATGAAGCATTAAAGCTTACATCATATGGCAAACATTTGTTGTGTTTATACTATTTTCAGGTGCCACCATTTTAGTGTACACGCCACATATACATAAAAATTATATATTTTCAGATTTTTTTTAAAAAGGCACATACACATGTATTCCAACGTACTACCGACACGTTATATATTTTACGTACATACGTTAATGTCACACCACTATACTTAACTCATATTTATGAGTATATTCAGGTCTTATATCATATGATATAAGATATGGTGATGAAAAATTAAATACGACACGATAAAAGGTTCTAAACCGAAATTCGTCGTATCGGGCAAATACCGAAACTTCGCCAACGTGTCACGTACTTGCCATAAATAAATGGCCAGCCCATATACATCAAAATATGATGTAAATTTAGTGCTACACATGACATATTCATGCAAAAATACTTTCCATGTTGGCACACACAAATTACTCCACATTAAGGCCAAAATGTGAAGATTCCAAGTTTAATTTTGTCACATGTTAATGGTACCACTTTAGACCAGCCAAGTGCTGAGACTTAAAGTATATATTATATATATATTATGTATAACATAATATATATAACATGTGCAAAAGTTGGAATTTAAATTAGAGAAAAATCGGGTAATCGATAAATATCGAAAATTTGGTTTTCTACGCACATAACATGGAACGTTTTTCTTGTACATCATGTGACACGTATCTAGACACTTTTTACATATGATATACATCTTAAAGTGTTCTAGAAAATTAAATTAAGGACTGATTGGAATATTACATGTGTGTATTATTAAAGGTGCACTATTTTACAAAGTTAGCAAAAATAAATTTCAGCACATTTTACACATCATATAACGTTACATACAGCTGAATTGGAGTACATGTGGAGCTTTGTTGGCATATTGATTGGTCAAGGATCAATCATACATTGTTGGTGAATTGAAGAGAGAAGCTACAAATGATAAGAATTCAACATATATCTCTCTTATGTCACGTGCTGAAAATTTCAGCATACTAACCTTAAGCTGGCCGATTGTATGGTGTTAAATGTGACATATTTTGTCATCTTTTATTAGGTGATTGATTAGAAGAAGATATGGTAAGATTTTGAATATTATTTAAATAAATAAATGGTGATATGTTACATGTTACATGCTGAAAAAATTTCTCAGCATATGTATGACCTAGCTGGCCGAATTTTAATACTAAAATGTGTCCAAGTTCATCTTTTAATTGGTAGTAATACTTACCATATATTGTTGATTCACTTTTATGATGAAAAATCAAAAAATAATTGGTATTATTTTGAAAGAAAAGGAAGGTTGCACATGCTGAAAAATTCAGCATGGCAAGGGTGTAATGGCCGATTTTTTGGCATAGATTTGGAAGACTTTCTTTGTCTTAAAATTTATGGTGTATCTCTTGACTTATGGTATGATTTCATGTTTGATTTTTGGCACATTTTAAAGTGTATATCTCAGATTTTTTCCATGTCATCTTGATGACAACGTTGAACCAATAAGGAGGTGCCAAGTAAGCGAAGACTAAATGATGATCCAATAGGAAGATGCCAAGTAAGCAAGGCATTGTCACAATGATGTCTTACACTCTCTCAAGGACTTAAAAGACAATTTTCAAGAGGGGAGAAGCCCTAAGGGGGGATGGATGCAACTATAAGGAAAGAAGAGGAGAGCAAACAAAATACTACAACAAGCATTGCATTCTAAAGTGATCAAATTGCCAAGCTCTTCTTCTCCTACATTTTCTTTCTTTCTCTTTTCTTGTAAAGCCGATTATTTTTCATATCTTTCATTCTTGAATAGGCTTGAGATAAACCACCATTCATACATCTTTGTAAAAGATTGATCAAGGTGTGATCAATCTTCATTCTTGCGAGGTGGTGGTGTTCGTGCGAATTGTACTTACAATACAAGGTTTGTAAAGGGTTGGAGTTAGATGTAACTCTATCAACCCTGTGGTAAGGTGTGTTTTGTGTGTGATTAGTGTGAACCAAGGAAGGTGTTCCTTGAAGACTGGAGTAGGTTGTTTATAACCGAACCAGTATAAAAATCTCGGTGCAATTTACTTTCAGCATTTACTTTTCAGTTGCTGCGCTGTTTATCCGTCTTTTTTGCATCCGTAAAAATATTAAACGATTTTCAAAAATTACAAAAATTTCCATAAACATACTTATACGTTCTAGGATTAATTTGGCACAAGTTTCAACCCTTTTGGACAAGTATAAGTCAATCAAACATCAAAAGTTCTGAGACTAGTGCAGTCTGATTTTCAGACTTGCAAAGGTTAAGACTTTGATTGTATTTGACCTATTTCCCAAAATAATTTTCCAAAACAGTTTCAACCCATTTAAATATAGTATATAAAGAGTTGTTGTTGAAATTTTCAGAGCATTTGGACGTTCACACAAATAGGAATTAATTTTTCAAAACCATCTACCGTTTTTGGCAGATTTGCACAATCTGAGTACCAACGGTTTTTGAAGGGGTTAAAGGTTGAATTTTAATTTGACATTTTTAGGGGACTCTCATAACATCTGAGGCTAAATTCTCTCAAAATTTCATAATTTTTGGAGACCTCTAACCTAGTTTTAAAAACATTTTAAAACTGGTCCTGAAAACAGAATCTGTTTTCAGAACTTGAATTGTTCAAGTTTAAAGAAATTTTAAAAACCACACTTTCCGCACCATCTATTCAACCCCCCCCTTCTAGTGGTGCCTTTCAGATCCTACAATTCTTACAAAGTCAGATATTGATCTTGATGACTCGGATGTTGAAAACATCTCACAAAATGATTATTATGACAAGATGAACATTCAACAAATCCACAAGTCAAGAAAGAAAGCCCGAAAAGGAATGGGGCAAGAAGAAGAAGGAGATGAAGAAGAGAATGTAGATCTGATACCCACAGCCGAAGATGGCACGAGCACTAGGTTTAGCACTAGCGTCACGGGACTACAACAACAAGTTGTAGAACTATAGCACAAAGTGGGTACCTTGAAGAACAAGCTTGTGAGATTCAAAGACAGAATGAAGGCGTGAATTCCTGACTTTTCTTTCTCATTGGACGAGGACTAGGATAAATTTTCCCTTCATCCTTATTTCCCTTTCTAACTTTAGGTCCTAGCGTAGGATGAATCAAGTACTTTTATCATGTATTTGCTAACATTATTTTGTCACTTGTTGATGTTTAATGAAATCTTTGGTTTTACCTTTCATTGTTCATTTTGATGATTATAAAAAAGGGGAGAATATGGTATAACATGGTATGCTTATGCTTGTTAATGTGATATACTTGTTAGACCTACTTGGTATGCTTGTTGAACATAATGAAGCTTGACTTGCTATGGTTGGATGCATGAAGTTTAGCCTGCTTGCATGCTTTATGTGGAAATTGGAAACTTTGCATAATTGGCATATATGTTGAATGCTTAATGTAAATAGGAGAATATGCCATGATGCATATATGTTGCACTTACAATTGATGCATCTTCTGGTTGAGGGGGAGTTTGAAAAATTTTCTATCACATCTATTGGCTTTGGGAGGATTATATGTTGAGGGAGAGATTTGGATACATTTTCATGTTCATATATTGAGGGAGAGCTTTAAAAAGCTTTGAACTAATTTGGGGCATATTTTACTAAAGGGGAGCATAAAATGCATTGATTAAGAGGGAGATATGAAATTCCAAGTTTTGAAACCTTTAGCTAACTTAAATATAGTTTTTGAAACAAAAACATCTTTTAAAAGCCTTGGTTTTGAAATCATCAAAATAAGAGAGATTGTTGGAATATAAATTGTTTCGATGAAGTTAAAAGATGTTTTAAAAAAGTTAAGAAATGTATTTTATAATTGAAATTAAAGCAAAATGAGAAAAACACACTATGAGACATCAATCTCTCACATTGATCGATCAATGTATATATTAGTTTCTCAAGAAGAGACATCGTTCGATCTATGTTAGTATGGTCCAAGATTGGAACCTTACTGTGAGACATCGATCTCTAAGTTTGCAACACACCAATCGATTGATGTGACATTAGTCTCTAAAAGTAGAGGCACCAATCGATCGATGTAATGAAGGTTCAAAGTTGAAGCCTTACTGAGAGACATCGCTCGATCAATATATATACCAGTCTCTCAAAGAAGGGACACTGATCGAGGCGATGTATGAAAGGTGCAAAATCGGAACCTTACTAAAGGACATCCATCTCTCAATACTGACACATCAATCGATCGATGTCATCCAGGATTCAATATGTTATTATAGTTGGAACAAAATCCAACAGAGACCTAAGGTGTTTTCTCTCTTCAATCATTCTCAAATTTCTTGTGGACTTTCCCCGACATTAATCATGCTCCCTTGACTATTGTATCCATGTCTAATATTTTCTAGGGTGACTTTGGAGGATCAAATTAATCCATAGGATGTCTAAAGACTATTTGGACATTATCAAGGCTTATGATTAAGTTGAAGACTTGTGAGAGGTTGCAAAAACATGGCTCACACCCTCTATAAATTGAAGAACCACTGATGAGGGTAGACACACTTTCATCCTCTTCAAGCTTCATATTTCATTGTTGTAAAAATCTCTCCTTTGTGCAGAAATGCTTAAATCTTGTTAAGCCCTTGTTTCTTGTTTTTGATTGTTGTAATTGAAGTGAGTGCAAGCCCGACACAAATAGGAACCATTCATAGTTGATCTCTTGCAGACTAGTTAGAAAGTATAATCACCACTACTTCCCAAACCCCACTATGAGAAAGTTCTTTGAGAGAACGTTGTTAAAGTTGTTAGGAAGCAAGAACTTGTTCTTGCTTATAGCTAGAGTTATTGTTGTACAAAGTTTTTTTGTGTAAGAAGTTGTGGTTGTGATTGCTTACACCAAGTTATTAGTGTAAGTGTTGATATTGTTGTTCTTATTAAGAGTAATAAGAAGAGTAGCTGCTGAAAAATTCACTTTTGAAACAAAATGGTAGTAAAGTAATCATTTAAGAGTCGAACCACTCTATATCGGGTGTATTCATTCATTATCTCTCATCTCCCATCCCTATTTTGATTTGGAGTTCATTTGAGTTAGACAAAAATGAGAAAATTCTACAAAATCGCCCAACACTCTGTTCGACCCTCCTTTAGAGTGATTGTCACAGATCTAACATACATGAGATCAAGAACTGGCTATGGAACCTTTTTATGGGAAAACCAAGTTACTTGGTGTAGTAAGAAACAACCAGTCGTGTCTAGGAGCAGTGCAGAAGCAGAGTTAAAGGCGCTTGCATTAGGTATATGCGAAGGCATCTGGCTTAGAAGAGTACTTGAAGATCTTTTCATGAAAATACTATTACCCATCAAAGTATTCTGTGATAGCGTATCATCTACAAGTATGACCGAGAATCCAATTCAAGGTGAGAGGTCAAAACATGTTGAAGACGACATGCATTTCATTCTAAAAAAAATTGAAGGTCATAAGATCAGCCTAGACCATATCTCCACCAAACATCAAGTTGCTGACATCTTAACAAAACCTGTTTCGACAAATTTTTTCACTTTATACTACCCAATCTTGGTTGTATAAATATATACAACTAAGCTTGAGGGAGAGTATAGAAATAAGACCATCCGAGGTGTGTCTAGCTCAATCGAGGTACGTCGGCCTGAATATATAAGTGACCATGCTGGGGGAAATAAGACAAATGCCCAAAGTAAGTCAGCCGAGGTGAGTTGACCTGAATATAAAAGCGGCCGTGCTGAGGTATAATGGAGAAAGTGATGCTGTGCTGAACTAACAAAGTATTATTGCTGTTCTGAGGTGATCAATGCAGAGAAAGGAGGAGCTAGGGTAAAGAGGAGCACAGATTCTAAGACTAGCCAGGTGAAGAAGGGTAGCAACACTGACATGGAATAAAGATGTGCTGAACTGAAGTGACGAGGTGAAGCACAAGTTAGGTAGTAAAGCTACGGCCGAGCTGCAGCAGTTAGTCATGTATACATAATAACTTATGCCTTTTACTGTATATATGTCCGAGCAGACCAGATAACTAGTTGTTACCTTTATAGCCTTAGTAGTCATATCAGGTTAATGTAGATAAATAGAAAATACTGTAAGATAGAAATAAAGCCTTAAGTGGCAAAAATGAACTCATAAAAGGAGAAACACTTTGTAATTTTCAACTAACTTGAATGAATTCCGAATTCTTTCAATCTCGACACTATATTCGGTTCCTTTTCAGTTAAATTTCACTAAATTTCAAAGTCCCGTATAGGAGGTCATGAAAAATTTCTAAACTAGCAACTAGAAAGACACAATTTTTGTGCTTGTAAATCCCTTACCCTCAAATTGTTAAGTTGTTACCATAATCTAATATTGTATCTTGCTGAAGTTTAATGAATGGCTTTCAGTTTCATATAAAGAAAGGAAATAAGTGATTGTGTGGAAATCTCTTCACGGAAAATGCAGGGTTTTTTTTTCACAGGTAACAACCAGGTACACTATTGTGAAAGCGTAATCTCAAAATAGTGAAAGCAAATAACATATAAAGAAACGTGAAAGAGAAGGGCGCCTGACTTTGTCATGATAAAGTTTTCCCTTATGCACAAATTTTTTAAGAAAATTAAAAGGAATTATGTTTGATATAGGATATGACACATAAATTATATTGGTTGATACATTTCTCTTTAAAAAAAAAAAAAAGCTACAGATGTCAAAAAGGAAAAGAAAAAGGAAATTAAAAAGAAAAGGATTGGATGTTACCTTAGCATTAGAGATAAGAAAGAAAATAACGATAGGTTAATTAAGAATACTAGTCTGAGAAATATTTTTAGATTAATGTCATTTAATGAATAGATTTAAAAATTAATACTAGTTTGGCAGTTAACTCAAACGCTGTATATGCTCCGAATGGCATGAAAACGTAAATAATTAAACAACTATGAAAACGTAGCAATACGCGCGCATATGTGTGTCTATATATATATATATATATATATATATATATATATATATATATATATATATATATATATGTATATGTATATATAATTTTTTTTGGTTAAGGACGGACGGTACCATCCGACATTTTATTAATATTGAGAACCCTCACTTGTAGCGGAGGAATACCGTGGTTACATTTAGCCCCTCAAATCTACGGGAGATTCTCCTAATGAATAAATGAATGACATAAATCATAACTATAAAGAAATTATAGCCTAGTAATGTAAATACAAGTATTGGATATAATCTTGAAAGGTAAGCATATAGAGACTGCATAAGCTTGTTGATCAACCGCTGGCAGCAAGGTAGTGTACGCCTCATACGCACATGGCACACCAAAGAAAGATCAAAGGAGAGTGATTAGCAGGGAAAGCACAGAAGAAACAAATGCCGTAGGAGATAAAAGCAGCAAAGTAAATGATGAAATCATACCAGTGTCGCCTGCATTCCAAAAAATACAGGCGAATACATTCAGAGCAACATGATGTATTATGAGGTCGTCTGAAATCAAAACCGTAAAACCGGAGTTAAGTCCGAGTTATAAAATCCTCGAGCTGCTAGCGGTAAAGAAATTGTAATAGAGTAATGCACCGTCAAAGGATGCAGCATGTTATGTTGTGCAAGATGATAAGCAACCATGTTAGCTTCACGAGGAATATGATGCAATGTACTTCATGTAAGATGCAGCAAAGTGTGAAGGCGTGTGTAATCCTCCAAGTGAGATCCAAAAGACGCCAACTATAGCTGAACAACCGAAAGGCAGTCAGTTTCAACCAACATGCGATGATGACGAAGTCCAAAAGTACATGACACTGTATAATACCGCCTGTAGTTCCGCTAGTAAAGGCGGAAGACATGGGAGAGCGAAAGAAAGTGCTCCAATCATGTTACCTCTGTGATCCCTCAAAACGGTACCAGCTGATGCACGGTTTCTGCTGACAGACGCGTCAGTGTTTAACTTGAATTTGCCCGATGGAGGTAGTAGCCGTCTAACCACCATAACCTTGCACGGCTTTAGAATTGGAGATAATGCGTGTGCAATTAAGTCGGAATTGTTAATTGCATGTTTGGTACCCGAAAGCGTCGATGCTCATATATAACAAGACTGACGAGCCAGAGCGTATATGGTTTGTCGCGCGCATAGAGGCATATCTTTGCCCACTCTGCGCTCACTTCAAGAAGTCAACGACTGCATACAAGCATGTGAGTTGCAGAAAAATGTCTTTCCAAGGCTCTTTATTTACTTAGTGTGATGGAAGGGGTCTGGGTCGAGTTTGGCGCTGGCTGGATCGGTTCTTATGCAATGCAACATTTTTCGATATGTTTCCAGTTACATAGGTTCAACATCTTACACGGGCTACATCATGCACCATTATTTTTAACGTCTGACTTAGACAGTCCTCGGTGTAGAGAAAAAGGGGTTTGAGTGATTTCAAAATATGTGATTTAAATGAATGACATAAAACGTGCATGATATAAACAAACGTGTGCATGATATTGCTTATTACTTGCCTTATTTAGCTCATATATAATGTTGCCGTACTAACGAGCCATGAAGCGTTAAAGCTTACATCATATGGCAAACATTTGTTGTGTTTACACTATTTTCAGGTGCCACCATTAATGAACTAAACTAGTTCATTAAGTGAAGTACTTAGTTAATTAAACTAAGTAGTTCATTAAAGGAAGCTACATTTGGAAAAGGCACAAAGACAACAAGGCTAAGGAAGGAAAGTCTCCTCCTCCTCTCCTTATTAAATATACACGCCATACATATATATATAAATACATTTTCAGATTTTTTTTTAAAGGCACATGCACATGTATTCCAACGTACTACCGACACGTTATATATTTTACGTACGTACGTTAACGTCACACCACTATACTTAACTCATATTTATGAGTATATTCAGGTCTTATATCATATGATATAAGTCATGGTGATGACAAATTAAATACGACACGTTAAAAGGTTCTAAACCGAAAATTGTCGTATCGGGCGAATACCGAAACTTCGCCAACGTGTCACGTACTTGCCATAAATAAATGGCCAGCCCCTATACTTCAAAAATATCTATAATTTTCGTGCCTAGGGTGATATTTTCAGCCATAAAATCTTTCCATGTTGGCACACACAAATCACCCCACATTAAGGCCAAATTGTGGAGATTCCAATTTTAATTTTGTCACATGTTAATGGCGCCACTTTAGACCAACCAAGTGCTGAGATTTAAAGTATATATTATATATATTGTGTGTAACATAATATATATAACATGTGTAAAAATTTAGAATTTAATTAGAGAGAAATCGGGTAATCGATAAATATCGAAAATTCGGTTTTCTACGTACACAATACATGGAACGTTTTTGGCACATCATACGACATGTATCTAAACACTTTTTACATATGTCATACATCTTAAAGTGTTCTAAAAAATTAAATTAAGGGCTGATTGGAATATAACATGTGTGTATCATTAAATGTGCACTATTTTACAAAGTTAGCAAAAATAAAATTTCAGCACATGCATATACACTTATCAACGCCCCTACAGCTGAGATGGAGCCTATGTGGAGTATTTTTGGCATATTGATTGGTCAAGAACCAATCATACAATGTTGGTGACATAAAGGAAGAAGCTACACAAGGTAACAATTTGAATTTTTGTCACAATTGTAACACATGCTGAATTTTCAGCATGTGTGCTAATGATGGCCGAATTTGTCATCCATTATGAGTGATATTTTACTTCTTAATTAAGTTGGATTAATTGGAAGATATTTTGGAAGCATTTTGAATAAGTTTCAAAGCCATAAAGTGTGATATCTTATATATTACACATGCTGAAATTTTTAGCATGTGTGGAATGTACCTTGGCCAAAATTGAGGGCAAGTTGGTGTCTAAATTGTATTTCCAATTTGATAAGGATATTTGCTATCAATTGATGATTTATTTTAAAAAGAAAAATCAAAGAAAAATTGAAGTATTTTGAACTCTAACACAATGTACCACATGCTGAAAAATTCAGCATGGTAATCACTCATTATGGCCGATTTTTAACCTTGTGTGGGAGGAATTTTGTATTGCTTAATTTATGTGACAATCTTGTGGATTATGGAAATTATTGTATGTTGATTTTGGCACATGTTTTGAGTGAAATATTCAGATTTTCCAAGTCATCAAATGATGACAACTTTCAACCAATCATGAAGTGCCAAGTAAGCAAAGATTAAATGATCATCCAATGAGAAGGTGTCAAGTAAGCAAGACCATGTCACAATGATGTCTTACATTCTCCCAAGGACTTAGAAGACAATTTTCAAGAGGGGATAGCACCATAGGAGGATGGCTGAAATGTGCTTAAAATGAAAGAAGATGAGCAAAAACAAGGACAAGAACAAGCATTGCATTTTCAAGTGATCAAAAACGCCTAGCCTCTCTTTTTCTACACTCTCTTTCTTTCTTCTTCTTGAAAGCCTATTGTACTCACATTTTTAATCTTGAATAGGCTTGTAGTATACCACCACATACTCTTTATCTTTGTAAAAGATTGATCAAGTTGTGATCAGTCTTCATTCTTGCAAGGTGGTAGTGTTCGTGCGAATTGTATTCGTCGTACAACGTTTGTAAAGGGTTGGAGTTGGTGTGTAACTCCATCAACCCTGTGGTAAGGTGTATTGAATGTGTGTGACTAGTGTGAACCAAAGAAGGTGTTCCTTGAAGACTGGAGTAGGTTGTTTATAACCGAACCAGTATAAAATTCTCGGTGTCATTTACTTTCAGCATTTATATTCTGTTTCTGCACAGTTTACTCTTTTTATTTGCGTTCGTAAAAATAGTAAACGACTTTCAAAAATCACGAAAATTTTCAGAAACATAGCCACACGTATTAGGGTTAATTTGGTACAAGTTTCAACCCTTTTGGACAAGTATAATTTGATCAAACATCAAAAGTTCTGAGACTAGTGCAGTCTGATTTTCAGACTTGCAAAGGTTGAGACTTTGATAGTAATTGACCAACTTCCCAAAAGAATTTTGCAAAACTGTTTTAACCCATTTAAATATAGTATATAAGGAGTTAGTGATTAAAATTTCAGAGCATTTGGACTTATACACAAATAGGAATAAAGTTTTCAAAACCGTCTACCGTTTCTGGAAGATTCGCGCAATCTGATCACCAACGGTTTTTGAAGGGGTTAAAGGTTGAATTTAAATTTGAAATTTTTAGGAGACCCTCATAACATCTGAGGAAAAGTTCCCTCAAAATTTCAGAATTTTTGGAGACCTATAACCTGGTTTTAAAAACGTTTTAAAACTGGTCCTGAAAACAGAATCTGTTTTCAGAAGTTGAGTTGTTTAGTTTTAAACGAATTTTAAAAAAAACCACACTTTCCGCACCACCTATTCAACACCCCCTTCTAGTGGTGCCTTGTAGATCCTACAAGTGGTATCAGAGCGAGGTCACGGGTTCGATTCCCAGCAGGAGCAATTGATGAGGGGGAGATTGTTAGGTGCAGCAATTGTCCCGTGGCGTAGGCCGGTGGGCGTAGGCCGTGTGGGCTAAGTCACAGTCGAATGCCATGGGCGCTTGTGTGCTGAATGCACTATAAGGCTAGGTTATGTGCATCTCCTATCACCAATTGGTTTTGGGAGAGATGGTAGCGCATGAGGTCCTATAAGTGGTATCAGAGTGTAGGAAAACTCACTACAAAGGATCCAACGATTCAGTGAGATGGCAACCGCAAATCTCAAAACCGAACAAGAAGGTATGTCGAGCCAAAGGCCTCCACTTTTTGACGGTGAGTCGTTTATTCAATGGAAACTAAGAATGAAGCTTTTTCTTATGGCTATAGATATAGATCTTTGGTCGATTATTGAAGATGGTCCTTTTGTTCCATCTAAGTTATCCACAGTAGACGGAGTCACACTAGAAGTTGCCAAACCTAAACAAGAATATACAAGTGATGATAAAAAGAAACTTAGCATGAATGCTAGGGCTATGCAATTGCTCTTGAATAGATTAAGTAAAAGTGAGTCTAGTTATGTCTCAAATTGTTCGAGTGCACAAGAAATGTGGAAGATACTAGAATTGAAACACGAAGGCACGAGTCAAGTTAAAGAGTCAAAGATAAACATGCTTATGTCTACACTTGAGTCGTTTAAACTATTGCCTAATGAATCTATTGTTGATATGGATCTTCATTTGACTAACATCTATAATTCTCTTGAGTCTCTTGGTAAAGCTTTTACAATGCAGGAAAAAGTACAGAAAGTCTTACGAAGCCTTCCGTCAGAATGGGACCCTAAAGTAACTGCAATAGAAGAAACCAAAGAAACAAACTCAATAAAGATGGAAGAGTTAATTGGATCTCTTAAGGTGTATGAAAATAAACTCACCATACGGAAATCGGAATCATATAAACAAGGTAAAGCTATTGCTTTTAAATCAAATGAATACGTCTCTACTTCTTCCGATCACGTCGATGATAGTGATTCTGAATCGGATAACGATGACTTAATTCTATTGGCTAAATGCTTAAGAAAATTTATGAGAAGATCATTTAGAAACAAAAATAAGGGCACTAAAACGAAAAGAAATAAGAACAAGTCAAATGATAAAGATGTTAAATGTTATGAATGTGGCAAACTTGGACATTTATCATATAACAGCCCCAATAAGGAAAAGCAAACAACTAAATACCCTGATAAGGAGCGGAACAAGAATAGACCCGTCTCAGAACCCAAGCAAAGGAAACGTGCTCTAAAGGCCTCCACCTGGAGTGATTCATCGGATTCCAAGACTGAGACCGAAGAAGAGACTGCTCAAGTATGCTTTGTGTCAAAAGCATCTAATGAGGTATCATCTGATTCTGATTCTGACTCTGAGCCTTCTTATGATGATCTTTTTAGTCAGTATTTAGAATTGCATAAATTCACTAAGACTCTCGCTAAGGAAAAGAAGCGATTAATTAAAGATAAGAAACTGTTAGAATCTTCTAACGAGAATCTTGTCTCTCAATTAAACGATTCAAAGAAAGAGTCATCATGCATCATCACTGCATTAAAGACAGAGATTTCATCATTAACCACTCAAAATAACGAAATGAAATCCGAGATTTCAAATTTGAAATCAAGGAATATAGATCTAGAGAAAATGATGAAACAGTTTGATACGGGATCTAACATGCTGCATCGTATTAACTTATCTCAAAAGCATGACAGTAATAAAACGGGTTTGGGATATGTTGATACTAATGAAGTATCAACCAAACCAACTAAGTTTGTTGTGTCTAAGAAAGTAGACACCCCAAAGCCTCAAGTGGCGTCTAAGATGACGCAAAAACAGCCCCTTTCCTCATCACACCCCACTTCCTCTTCACATCATGTGAAATAAAACTTTGTACCATATAGATATGAAAAGAAAAGAGTAATGCATACACGACATTCATATCATCCACGCACTACGCACACACACACAAGGACATATCAAAAACGTCCTTCATTTAATGAGTATAAAGGAGTTCTTGGGCAAAGGCCCAAAGTGCATTCACCACATGTCTAGTATATCGCACCTTCATCTACATTCTTGCCATTTGCTAGACCGAGAAGGATCACCCAAGTATGGGTAACGAAAGGTACTTTTACCAAGAGGTGATTAACTAACTCGAAAGGACCCAAAGTTAAAAGGGTACCTAAATCATCTTTGCACATTGCAGGGAGCCCACACATCGAAAGATACAACTATAAAGTGGTTCCTTGACAGTGGCTGCTCGAGGCACATGATGGGTGACCCAAGCTTGTTTACAAAATTAAAGAAGGTCACAAAAGACGGAACCGTGACCTTTGGAGAAAACAACGAAGGCAAGATCATCAGAAAAGGTACAATAGGAAATCCAAGCACTCTTCAAATCTCCAACGTCTATTTGGTAAGCAACTTATCTTACAATCTTCTTCGCATTTCTCAATTTATTGACAATGGCTTTGATGTATGCTTCACTCACCCTTACTGCAATATAATAAATAAAAATGGAGAAACTGTTTTAAAAGGAAAACGAGAAGGTAACATTTTTGCGCTTTCTATGGATGATGTGGTAGACGCTAAAGTTAAGTGTTTTATGTCAAATGAACCCAATGTGAATTTATGGCATAGACGTTTAGGACACATTAGTATTTCCACAGTAGAAAAACTGAAAGAACTTAGTACGAGGATTACCTACCCTTGATTTAGACAATTTCAGTTGTGTGAATCTTGCATAAAAGGCAAACAAACACGTGATTCACTTAAGCCTAAGAATGAAATAAGCACGACTAGAGTCTTAGAACTACTACACATTGATTTGTTTGGTCCTAGTCGCACTACAAGCCTAGGTGGGCGCCACTATGCATGCGTGATTGTTGATGATTTTTCTCGTTATACTTGGACTTTATTTCTTGCACATAAGGATGATAGTGCCGTTGAAATTGCAAAATTAATTAAACAACTTGAAAATCAATACGGTGTCAACGTGAAAAAGATAAGAAGCGATAGAGGAGGTGAATTTAAAAACAAAGACATGATTTCATTTTGCGAAGAAAAGGGAATTAAACATGAGTTTTCGCCACCTAGAACTCCACAATTAAATGGAGTAGTAGAAAGAAAGAATCGAACATTACAAGAAATAGCTAGGACTATGTTATGCAAAAATAAATTGCCTAGATTTTTGTGGGCGGAAGCCGTAAATTGTGCATGCTATATATTAAATCGTCTATCTATAAGAAAGAAAATAAACAAGACGCCTTATGAGATATTGAATGATCGCATGCCTAAGATTGACTATTTTCGTGTGTTTGGATGCAAATGTTTTGTTTTAAATACAAAAGATAATTTAGATAAATTGGAATCCAAATCAATTGAGTGCATTTTTGTGGGATATTCTATAAATTCAAAGGCATATAGATGTTATGATCCTCTAACTAGACAAATCATAGAATCCATTCATGTGAAATTCAATGAATTCGGTGAGATTGATAAAGATAAAGAATACGACGATGACTTTGAACTGAAACCCGTGTTGAATGAAGATGATGGTACATTTGATATGCATGACATGAATGACACACTAGAAATGCATGATCACAGAAATACATGATAACATAGAAAATAATCAACCAAGATGGCATAGAGATCACCCACATAATCTCATCATAGGCGACCTCACTCACGGTGTGCGACCACGTAGAAGAATTACTTTGGATGAAATAAATGAATTTCATGCTATGATTTCTGAAATTGAACCCAAAAATGTGCATGATGCTTTGAGTGATTCATCTTGGATTGATGCCATGCATGATGAGCTTAATCAATTTGTTAGAAACGATGTACAAGATTTAGTACCACGACCACAAGACAAGACCATAATAGGCACAAAGTGGGTGTTTAGGAATAAAATGAATAAAGAAGGAAAGGTCGTTAGGAATAAAGCTAGACTTGTAGCACAAGGCTATAATCAAGAAGAAGGAATTGACTACGATGAAACATTTGCACCCGTAGCACGTTTAGAAGCCATACAACTCTTACTTGCTATTGCTTGCATGAAAGATTTCAAATTGTATCAAATGGACGTAAAAAGTGCATTCTTAAATGGATTTATACAAGAAAAAGTATACGTGAAGCAACCACCCGATTTTGAAGATTTGAAACATCCTGATCACGTGTACAAACTAAAGAACGCACTCTACGGACTAAAGCAAGCACCGAGAGCATGGTATGATCGTTCTGCTACTTTCCTTTTAGAAAATGATTTTAAACGAGGTACTATAGATAGTACACTATTTTTGAAACAAGACAAATTGGATTTACTTATTATTCAAATCTATGTTGATGACATTATTTTCGGTTCTACCTCACATAGACTTGTTGAAGATTTTGAAAATTGCATGAAATCCGAATTTGAAATGTCTATGGTTGGTGAACTTAACTATTTTCTTGGCTTGCAGATTAAGCAAACGAGTAAAGGGATTCACATAAGTCAAGCAAAATATGTCAATGACATGATTAAAAAGTTCAACTTTGAAAATTTGAAACCATCCCCCACCCCTATGAGTGTCACCACTAAATTGGACAAAGATGAACATGGTAAAGACTTTGATAATGGCTTATATAGTTCTATGATTGGTTCTTTGCTATACTTAACTGCCGGTAGGCCTGATATAATGTTCAGTGTATGAATGTGTGCATGTTTTCAAAGTCAACCTAAGGTGTCTCATTATAATACGGTAAAAAGAATCTTTTGCTATATCAAGCACACGCCCACTTTAGGAATTTGGTACGATAAGGATTCTGAATTTAACTTACATGCTTATACTGATGCAGATTATGGTGGCTGCAAAATAGATAGAAAGAGCACGAGTGAGACTTGCCAATTTATAGGAAACTCACTCATTTCATGGTTTTCCAAAAAGCAAGCAAGCGTTGCTTTGTCCACTGCTGAGGCTGAGTACATGGCACTTAGCCTTTGTTGCACACAGTTGTTATGGATAAAACAACAACTCTTGGACTTTAGAATTACCGTAAATAGAATTTCTATATATTATGATAGTATGAGTGCCATTAATTTGTCTAAGAACCCCGTGTTACACTCTAAGGCTAAGCATATAGAAGTACGCTATCACTTTCTTCGTGATCACATAAACAATGGTGATATCGTCATAGATCACGTACGCACAGAAGCACAAGTAGCGGATATCTTTACCAAAGCCTTAAATCAAGTCACATATGAATCTCTTCGTTCTAAATTAGGCATGATTTCAGGTGATATGATTTGATTTGACGTGATTTGATTTTCTTTTCTTATTACAGGAATCTTTTGATTTACTTTCCAAAATAAAGGGGGAGAGAAAGCATGATTTAAAGCACGATTTAAGGGGGAGAGAGATACTAATTGATACTGATTGCATAAATCAAAGGGGAGCGATTTGATATTTTAAATTCAAATTTCAAATTTATGTATGATTGAAGGGGTAGCGATAGCATTTAAATCATGTACATAAGTTATTTTGAAAATCATCAAAAAGGGAAGATTGTAGAGAAAAAGGAGTTTGAGTGATTTCAAAATATGTGATTTAAATGAATGACATAAAACGTGCATGATATAAACAAACGTGTGCATGATATTGCTTATTACTTGCCTTATTTAGCTCATATATAATGTTGCCGCACTAACGAGCCATGAAGCGTTAAAGCTTACATCATATGGCAAACATTTGTTGTGTTTACACTATTTTCAGGTGCCACCATTAATGAAATAAACTAGTTCATTAAGTGAAGTACTTAATTAATTAAACTAAGTAGTTCATTAAAGGACGCTACATTTGGAAAAGGCACAAAGGCAACAAGGCTAAGGAAGGAAAGTCTTCTCCTCCTGTCCTTATTAAATATACACGATACATACATATATATATATATATATAAATATATTTTCAGATTTTTTTAAAGGCACATGCACATGTATTCCAACGTACTACCGACACGTTATATATTTTACGTACGTACGTTAACGTCACACCACTATACTTAACTCATATTTATGAGTATATTCAGGTCTTATATCATATGATATAAGTCATGGTGATGACAAATTAAATACGACACGTTAAAAGGTTCTAAACCGAAAATTGTCGTATCGGACGAATACCGAAACTTCGCCAACGTGTCACGTACTGGCCATAAATAAATGGCCAGCCCCTATACTTCAAAAATATCTATAATTTTCTTGCCTAGAGTGATATTTTCAGCCATAAAATCTTTCCATTCTGGCACACACAAATCACCCCACATTAAGGCCAAATTGTGGAGATTCTAATTTTAATTTTGTCACATGTTAATGGCGCCACTTTAGACCAGCCAAGTGATGAGATTTAAAGTATATATTATATATATTGTGTAACATAATATATATAATATGTGCAAAAATTTGGAATTTAATTAGAGAGAAATCGGGTAATCGATAAATATCGTAAATTCGGTTTTCTGCGTACACAATACATGGAACATTTTTGGCACATTATACGACACGTATCTCGACAGTTTTTACATATGTCATACATCTTAAAGTGTTCTAGAAAATTAAATTAAGGGCTGATTGGAATATAACATGTGTGTATTATTAAATGTGCACTATTTTACAAAGTTAGCAAAAATAAAATTTCAGCACATGCATATACACTTACCAACGCCCCTACAGCTGAGATGGAGCCTATGTGGAGTATTGTTGGCATATTGAATGGTCAAGAACAAATCATACAATGTTGGTGACATAAAGGAAGAAGCTACACAAGGTAACAATTTGAATTTTTGTCACAATTGTGACACATGCTGAATTTTCAGCATGTGTGCTAATGATGGCCGAATTTTTCATCCATTATGAGTGATATTTTACTTCTTAATTAAGGTGGATTAACTGGAAGATATTTTGGAAGCATTTTGAATAAGTTTCAAAGCCATAAAGTGTGATATCTTATATATCACACATGCTGAAATTTTTCAGCATGTGTGGGATGTACCTTGGCCAAAATTGAGGGCAATTTGGTGTCCAAATTCTATTTCCAATTTGATAAGGATATTTGCTATCAATTGATGATTTATTTTAAAAAGAAAAATCAAAGAAAAATTGAAGTATTTTGAACTTTTACACAATGTACCACATGCTGAAAAATTCAGCATGGTAATCACTCATTATGGCCGATTTTTAACCTTGTGTGGGAGGAATTTTGTCTTGCTTAATTTATGTGACAATCTTGTGGATTATGGAAATTATTGTATGTTGATTTTGGCACATGTTTTGAGTGAAATATTCAGATTTTCCAAGTCATCAAATGATGACAACTTTCAACCAATCATGAAGTGCCAAGTAAGCAAAGATTAAATGATCATCCAATGAGAAGGTGCCAAGTAAGCAAGACCATGTCACAATGATGTCTTACATTCTCCCAAGGACTTAGAAGACAATTTTCAAGAGGGGATAGCACCATAGGAGGATGGCTGCAATGTGCATAAAATGAAAGAAGATGAGCAAAAACAAGGACAAGAACAAGCATTGCATTTTCAAGTGATCAAAAACGCATAGCCTCTCTTTTTCTACACTCTCTTTCTTTCTTCTTCTTGAAAGCCTATTGTATTC
Source organism: Eustoma russellianum (assembly GCA_036186865.1). Taxonomy (NCBI): domain Eukaryota; kingdom Viridiplantae; phylum Streptophyta; class Magnoliopsida; order Gentianales; family Gentianaceae; genus Eustoma; species Eustoma russellianum. The sequence continues at coordinate 6,655,851 of AP025045.1, forward strand.
ACATTTTTAATCTTGAATAGGCTTTTAGTATACCACCACATACTCTTTATCTTTGTAAAAGATTGATCAAGGTGTGATCAATCTTCACTCTTGCAAGGTGGTGGTGTTCGTGCGAATTATACTCGTCGTACAAGGTTTGTAAAGGGTTGGAGTTGGTGTGTAACTCCATCAACCCTGTGGTGAGGTGCATTGCGTGTGTGTGACTAGTGTGAACCAAGGAAGGTGTTCCTTGAAGACTGGAGTAGGTTGTTTATAACCGAACCAGTATAAAATTCTCGGTGTCATTTACTTTCAGCATTTATATTCTGTTTCTGCACAGTTTACTCTTTTTGTTTGTGTTCGTAAAAATAGTAAACGAATTTCAAAAATCACAAAAATTTCCAGAAAACATAGCCACACGTCTTAGGGTTAATTTGGTACAAGTTTCAACCCTTTTGGACAAGTATAAGTCGATCAAACATCAAACGTTCTGAGACTAGTGCAGTCTGATTTTCAAACTTGCAAAGGTTGAGACTTTGATAGTAATTGACCAACTTCCCAAAAGAATTTTGCAAAACTGTTTCAACCCATTTAAATATAGTATATAAGGAGTTAGTGATTAAAATTTCAGAGCATTTGGACTTATACACAAATAGGAATAAATTTTTCAAAACCGTCTACTGTTTCTGGAAGATTCGCGCAATCTGATCACCAACGGTTTTTGAAGGGGTTAAAGGTTGAATTTAAATTTGAAATTTGTAGGAGACCCTCATAACATCTGAGGAAAAGTTCTCTTTAAATTTCAGAATTTTTGGAGACCTATAACCTGGTTTTAAAAACGTTTTACAACTGGTCCTGAAAACAGAATCTATTTTCAGAAGTTGAGTTGTTTAGTTTTAAACGAATTTTAAAAAAAAAACACACTTTCTGCACCACCTATTCAACCCCCTTCTAGTGGTGCCTTGCAGATCCTACACTCGGGGTCCTGCTGCTTTTCTATATTTTGATGTTTGGTCAACGCATCCCGAGTTTGATGCTTTTGTACAGCATACATGGGAGTGTTTTCCCATAGTGGGTGTTATGTGGGGTTTCGTTGACAAATTACGTCGATTACGCAAGGGGCTCAAAAAGTGAAATAAGGAAGTTTTTGGGAATGTATTTGATGCGGTGGCTATAGCTGAATCTTCCGTTGTTACGTGCGAGCGAGCATTTGATTGACCCAAGTGACATAACGCGCGCAAGTTATAATCGCAGTGTAGCAGAATTACAGTTAGCGTAGAAGCAGGCATTTCTCTATTGGAAACAAAAAGCTAATATCAAATGGATTAGGGAAGGAGACGCCAACACTTCCTTTTATCATAACTCAGTGAAGGATAAACAGCACAGACAAACCATTAAGCGCATTTTGCGTCAAGATGGAAGCGAATGTTTTCTTAACGCCGAAATTGAAACGGAGGCGGTCCGATATTTTTTGGATCTTTTGGCGGAAGAGCCCGTGTCGGATTGCGATGATATTTTGCGAATTGTTACTGACGTCAGAGGATAATATCATGTTACAGGAAGTCCCAACTTTACAAGAGGTTAAACAAGTTGTATGGGATCTAAGTCCAACTAGTGCCGCTGGACCAGATGGCTATCCAGGTTCTTTCTACAAACGCTTTTGGCATGTTATCCAATCTGATGTACTTAAGGCCGTACATGAATTTTATTTGGGTATACAAATGCCGAAGCAGATGGCAGCATCCACAATAATTCTAATCCTAAAGGTTCTTAATCCTCAGACTTTTGCAGAGTTTCGGCCTATCTGTTTAACCAACTTTATTTCCAAAGTTATTACCTGGTTGTTCTCCACTCGTGTGGGCTGATTGTTGCCAAAAATCATATCACCAGAGCAAGCAGGCTTTATGAAAGAACGAGGAATCACAGAGTAAGTCTTATTAGCTCAAGAAATGGTACATGTTATTGATAATCACACACGGGGTGGCCATGTAATGATTAAGCTGGATATGGAAAAAGCTTTCGATAGGGTTAGTTGGTATTATCTTGAGTTACTATTGAAGCGTATGGGTTTTAACCACAAATTGGTCCGCATCTTGTTAAATAACTTCAGATCCACACGCTGTTCAATACTTTTAAACGGTAAACAATCAGTATCCTTTTCTGCGGTTAGAGGCGTCAAGCAGGGAGATCCGTTGTTTCCTTTACTGTTTATACTATCTTCAGAAGGGTTCTCTCGCGGTTTGAAGACGTTGATGTCCATAGGTGAAATAAGGGGATACACTGCGAGGCGTGTACAATGTGTTTCCCATTTAAGATTTGCAGACGATTTGTTGATCTTTTTAAATAGGGCCAGATGGAATTTGGAACGCTTTCATACCTTTTTGATATCTTACCAAAATGCATCTGGACAATTGGTTAATTTTCAAAAAAGTCAAATAGTGTTGGGCAGAGGAGTTTCAGGCTCAGCAGCATCAGCAGTGTTGGGGATGCGACTATCATCTTTGCCTATAAAGTATCTTGGCTCTTATCTTCATAAGAGCATCAATAGAGTCAGGTATTGCACTTCTATCATCAATCATTTTGATTCTAAGATACATTCTTAGTCGAATAAATTGATGTCCATGGCTGGACGTTTGGTGCTGATAAAGCATGTATTAAGCACAAAGCCAATACATGTTATTGCGTGCTCTCGGTTACCGAAAAGTGTGGTGAACATATCAAACCATAAAATGGCTGCATTTCTCTATAAATGTAGATATCATTGGCAGTCTTGGTCTTCAATATGCCATTCAATCGAGGAGGGAGGTTTGGGTGTTCAACATGTTTTGGAGGTGCAACAGGCTTATGATTGCCAGTTGTGGTGGAAATACCATCACTCAGATACTCTGTGGGCGCAATTTAGCAGATGCAAATATGGCCGTCGTCACTCTATCTATTCTCATATTTATGACTCGCCAACATGGAAAAGAATATGTCGCATACATGTATTTATGGAGTCTAAGACGGAGAGGTTGGAAAATACATTCTAATTGACACCGCATGCTAATGGACAATTTTCTATTAAATCTGCATACGCTGAAATTACAGCAGGCGGAGTTTAGTTCAGTGAGTGCTGTTATGTTTGGTGGAAACAATCCCAGCCAGATATGGGACTTTTCTTATGGTGGATATGGTCGCGATCACTTCCAATGGTTGATAATTTACAGGCTTGGCTCACAATATTCCCATCTCAATTTGTTTTCTGTAAATTACATCAAGATTCACAATATCATTTATTTCTCCACTATCCAGTCATTCGACCGTTATGGCTGGAAATGGCACATATATTTTCTGGCCCTCTGCCCAGCAATAACACCATTATGGCGCATCTAATCCGACAGTGGCGGACATCTAATCAAACATCAATGACAGGACAACTACGGGCTGTCGCTCCTTCCATCGTAACTTAGGTTATTTGGAGGGAATATGCGGCAATAAGGTTTGGCTCCGAAACCTTCATCTATGCAAGGATTTTTGAAAAGGTACAAATGACAATTTATACATGGTGTGCGGCAATGAATGGCAAAAAGTTTGCAACAAATATCTCTCTTTTAATAGCTCTTCATTTTTCACCGCCTTTGCGGACAAGGCACCTCAAGATTGTTCGATGGGAATTGCCTTCTTCTGGAAAGTTGAAGTTAAATGTTGATGCAGCAGTGGATAGATATAAAGCGGTTGGAGCAGCGGTGTTGCGTTCAGATCATGGCCAGATGATTTCTGCGATATGCTTTGCATTGCCTATGGTAACACCACTGAGGGCAGAGCTTCTGACATTGCATTGGTAAATTATGTGAGGGAACATAGCAACATTATAGTAGAGACAGACTGCAAATCAAGTCTCGAGCTGTTGGCCTCAACGCGGCTACTCACGGGTTTGTTAGGGTTTGATCTTCAGCGCGCATCCATCTTTCTATCGTTAAATCACTCAACTATACAGCATTGTCCAAGGAAGGCCAACACTGCTGCTCATAGGCTCGCCCGACATGGATATACAGTGGTTGGTCTTCAGCTTTATCGTACGCTCAATGATTTACCCTGTGAGGTTCGTGGCGAGATACTTATGGATCATCAGTTGCTTGCTTTGTGTTGAGGATCATGTCTCACATACTGTTGGCGATGATTTCCTTACGTTGCCTGTGTTGCCTACTGAGACAGGCAACACTGGTGCTGTTTCCTCACAATTGTATATACTTTTGCTTTGCTATGTTTGGCTTATATTTCTCACATTGTCACTTACACATCATTCATTTACTGGATATCCCAACACATTTGTCTCATTTATCCCGTCTGCTGAGCATGCTATGGTGCCATCGACGAAGGTTACACACGTGGATTGCTTCAGATACTTTGATGGATGTCATCCTACGTCTTATACTACGGATGTCGCCTTGGTCCCTTTGAATCAAGGCGGCATGGGTACGTGACTTCCCTTCTTGCTCCATCATATTTATTTTCGGCTGATGCAATCATTTCTATTTTATTCTGAGGTCTTTTTGATCAAGCTAGCTGTGTTGCAACGGTTTCTCTACTGGTGTCACTCAGCTCTTTCTCGATCTCTGCAGCTATTGGATCTTCACTACACCATGGCTTCTAGCATTATTCTGTATTTCGCCACCTCTCACATTGTGTAAATATGTACGCTTTTTCCTTCGCCAAGATTTTATCAACAAGGGTGGTTTTACTTGGCAATGTTTTAATGCGGCATATCATATACGATTGGAGGTTGGCAATCATTAACGCATTATTTCATTTATTTTCTTACGATGACTTCATTGTAATAAGGTTTTCCTTCAACAAAAGTGAGGCTATTTAATAATATATCGCTCTTCATAAAAAAATATATATATACACACACATATATATGTATATACATATATATGTATATGTATGTGTGTATATATTAATTAGCATGGAGCCACTAACAAATATTTTGAATGAGTTTTCATTGTTACTTACGATTAGCTTTCTATCTTAAAAAAGGTTTTTGAATAGAAAAGATGAGTTTTATTATGTGAACGATAATCGGAAGCTCCGCAATTTAGGTTGCATAAGAATAGTTCCTATTTTTATGTTGACAACAAAAATGCATACGCAAAAGGGCTCTCTTTTAAGTTAATCGAAGATCAATTTCGGAATCTCATTTATTGTAGAATACCCTTGTGATGGGAAGAGAGGTAGAAAAATTATATATTTTTATTAAATAGAAAGCCTGTGTATTGTGATGCCACAGCTATTTGTTGAAGTGGTGAATCAGTCTTCCTTTTTCAAGTTAGTTGAAGATCAACTTCGGAATTCTCATTTATTATAGAATACCCTTGTGATGGGAAGAGAGGTAGAAAAAATAGATAAATTTATTAAATACAAAGCCTGTGTATTGTGATGTCACAGCTATTTGTTTGTTGAAGTGGTGAATCAGTCTTCCTTTTTTAAGTCAATTGAAGATCAATTTCGGAATCTCATTTATTATAGAATACCCTTGTCATGGGATCAGAGGTAGAAAATGTATTGTGATGTGACAGCTATTTGTTTGTTGAAGTGGTGAACGAGTCTTCCTTTTGCTATACATAATACAAATATTGCATCCGACCCCACCATCCTGTCCAAGAATATTATAAATCTGACATCAAGTAAGTTAGCTTTTTGATCACAAGCTCAACTTTCTTTATATTCTTCTTAATACTTTATTCGAAATTGGCATGATTCATACATAAGAATCATCGTTATGTGAGACAACCATCAAATTTTGGTATAAATACAGAACTGCTAAGGAATAGAGATCAGGTTGATTTTGCTCATTCATAGCAGTGCAGGGCAAAAGACGTGCAAATACACTCACCCAAAATCAATTTGTGCGTGCAAAATGTCTGGTCCAAAGGCTTTCTTGGTGCCAATGGCAATTCTGACTCTTGTTCTTGTCACGGCAATGTCTGAGGAAACTGATCAACACAAGCGGGTTGCAGGCGGTACATTTACTCCTCCGTTGAATTTATGCATTTTTCTCATTTTGTAGTACCATCTTGTCACCTGGTATTTTCATTACTGACTGATATTTTTACAATTTTAATTTGCAAAGTGTACGCAACAATCCTCTAATCATCATTGATGGTATAAATTGAATGATATATAGTCGTTGGTATGTATCACTGTTAATGTTATCCCATTAACCATCATTTGATACAGTTCCACCTTTTTTTATCTATTTTGTGGATTGATCAAATATGTCCCTCTTGGAGGATAACCAGAGAAATCCCCCTCTCGGAGGACTCATCTCTCGCTCATCATCACTGCGACTCTCAATCACAATACGTCACGTCATCAATTTGAAAAAAGTATTTGTTAAAGTGACGGTGACGGCATCGTTTAGCCAAAGATGGGTCAGCAGATCTATGCTCCCCACATTTTATGATATCTCAAAGTTATCTCTTTACTTATATTTGTCATCATGATTCACGAGGATTACTCGCTTTGCAGTTGAGGCAGGAAATAAGGGAAGAGATGTCTTAACAGAAACAAGGGGCCTGCAGCAGCAGATTACGTTTAGGAGGTTGTTAGAAGATCCTTGTACAGGGTTCCTTTGTGACGGCGATGCCAATTGCGATTATCTACTTGACATGCAGTGTACATGTATTCTTAGCAGGTTTACCTGTGGCTACGAGGCTCCTAAATATAAATATACTTGTGATCATTTCCCTTGCGATGATAAAGGAAGTTGTGATTACACGGAAGAATATGGCCCTACTTGCAGGTGTGACGTCAGCTCTGGAGATTGCATTCCCTAGCAAAATCCCCAATACTTTCTTGAAATTATTGTGGTATTCTAACACGTTCTTTATTGCATCTTTTAAAGATTGTTCAATCACGTGAAACTTGTCAAATTACTTGAAATCTACAGCATGCATGCTGTTGAAAAGTAAGGGTAAAGGACAAGTGTAAACTCTTGAATATTGCTTTAAAAGGTATCTTAAAGGAATTGTTGGAAAACCGCATAGTTAGAATTCACTGGAAATGCAAATCCCTGCTTCTGCATTTTCACCTGGAAAGAAGAAAGAGAAGAGGAAACAGAAAGAATAATATATCCCTTTTTCATGATATATATGAGTCGTCTTTAATGAGTGTCTTAAGTTTCTCTTGTTGGTCGAAGACATGCCGTCTTTAGCCTTGGTTGCTTTTTTTTTCGGTTGATTTTAAGCAGTTATAAATTGTTAAAGATGTTGCAATTATAATATATATGAAAAGAGCTTCACCAACCAGCGCTTGTTATTTGTGCCTTTAATCTACAACTGGCTATTCTGAATGTGATAAGCAACCATCAAGAAAATCTAATATTCGCCCTCAATCTTACAAAGGAAAATAACGTTGCATTAATCATCTTTATTTCTTATCAGATGTATAGAAATTCTTTGTCATATGTATATCGGGTTTGTACACAAGAAAAAAGTGAGTAGAAAATATATATTTCCACACACTATTGTTTTCGTTCTACAAGTTTAACATGGTATCATAACGGTGTTAACTTGAGACTTAGAAAAAAATTCATCATCACCCCTTAACCTTTCTCGAGTGCCTGATCGGAAATAACGGAAATAGCCTTACGAGAGACAACCAAAAAAAAACAGTCCAAACCATCAAAATTCACCAAATAATCACTGTATGTTGAGGATTGTGAAGAAGTGGAAGGAACGCAACGTGATTAATAGCTGAATTGAAGGAGAGAAGCTGGAGTAATACAGGTGGACGGCAGGTGTGATCAAGAGCAGGTGAAGGTCGAAGGAATAAGAAGACATGAACGCGCATAAGTCTTTTGAATAAAATGAAAAGACAAGAATACCCCTACTTAATGAATAGTAGTCGTTTAGTTATGAAGGGCAAAAATGTAAATTCATTACAATAACTGTTTTCTGTTCCACCCACTGAACGCGTCTATAAGCTGCTGGAGCAGCTCCCCTGCGAGGCAGTTATGCGATTTGGCTTATGAAGTTATTTGGTTGATTTTTCCTTCTCTCTGCTCTTCAATTCACTCAATCTCTTCCAATTCGATCATGTTCTTGATTTGTGTGATTGTATTTGAATTCATGTTGTTTGTTTGGTGAAATTCATCATGGTATCAGAGCCATGTTCGCTTCTCCGATGCTTCGCTGTTGGTCGAAGATCTTGGTGTGGTTGATGTAATTGATTCTGGTTCTTTTGATTGTTTCGTTGTTGCGTTGATATTTGCGATTTGTTTCTTAAAATTCCTCGACTCTTTCTTGATACTCGTTGTTTCAAATACTCAATGGTTCCAAATTACAGTGGTTCGACGTCCAGAGGCAATCAGCCTCAAGCAATTGAAAATCCCCAACAAAATCCGTACTACCTTCACCCTAATGATAGCCCTGCCATTGTGTTGGCTCAGCCAGCTCTCACCACTCACAATTATCATACTTAGAGCAGAACATTTGAAATGGCCTAGGTTGTCAAGAAAAAAGTAGGCTTCATAGATGGATCAATTGTAAAGCCATTACCCACAGATCCTGAATTCTATCTCTGGAGATAGGTAAATACGATGGTGCAATCTTGGATTATGAATTATGTATCTCATTCTATTGCTCAAAGTATTATGTGGTTTGATAGTGCTTTTGAGGCATGGAATGATCTGAAGCTGAGATATGGGAGCACGGATCCCTTCAGATTATCAGACTTAATAGAAAATCTCTACGGAATTAAGCAGGATAATCTTAGTGTGAATGAATATTTCACAAAGCTGAAAGTTGTATGGGGGAGTCGATGTCGGTAAGGCCTGTCCCAACGTGTGTTTGTAGAGGTTGTAGGTGTGATGTTGGTGGGAAGATGAGACAGTTTGTAGAAAGTGACTATGTCATCAAGTTCATAAAAGGCTTGAATGAGAGTTTTGACCTAGTGAAATCTCAGGTGTTTGTCATGACACCTCTTCCAGACATAAATACCACATTTTCAATGGCTTTGAAGTATGAGAGAAAGGTTATAGCTGATACTGGAGGAGTATCATTTGAAGGCAATCCTACTGGACTAATGTCTGAAGAACAGATAAATGATGCGTTTGCTGGAAGTGTTCATCAAGGAATGCAGCAATCAGGAGGATATAGAAGGGGTAATAGAAGGTTTTATGCAGATGGTAATAAACGTTTCTAATGTACACACTGTGGAATGATTAGGCGTACGGCAGAGAGGTGCTATAAGAAATATGTATTCCCACCAGGTTTTAAACCCAGAAGTCAGGCATATATGGTGGAGTATGCTGAGACAGAACCAGAAACATGTCAACTTGAGCAGCAAACAAAAGCATTATAGTCCCTGATCCTCACTCCATTGCAGAATCAGAAGCTTATGGCGTGGTTGAATAGGATGGATGAAGGAAGGAAGTCAATACAAACGTTGGGAGCCAGAGTACTGTCTTGTCTGCTAAGGTAGAGAAGGTGGCAGGTAATTCTGTAACTAATGATTTAGTCACATGGATTTTAGATTCAGGAACTACTGATCATATCACTCATAATCTGTCCCTGTTTAAGGTTCTGAACCTATCAACTGTGTTTCTATAAAACTTCCCAACAATACGCATGTCCAAGCCACACACAAAGGCACTGTGATAGTAAACAACCTGCTAACCTTATATGATGTCCTATATGTGCCCTCGTTTGCTTTTAATTTGTTATCCCTCAATAAGCTTGCATCTGATCCAAGACTAACTATACACATAAATGGTCCTATATGTTTGATTCAGGATCAATTGTCCAACGGGATGATTGGTTCAGCTAGGCTCTCCTATGGTCTCTACTGTTTGCAGGCTAGTGATATGACGTTACAGCACACTGCCTTTACTTTAGTACCTGTTTCAAATGCCATGCTTTGGCATCTTAGACTTGGATATGCCTCACAAGCTAGACTCAAAGACATTCAGAAACAAGATCCCACAGTTACTGGAGATTGTCTTGACACTCCATGTAGCATATGCCTTTTAGCTAGACACCACAAACTTCCTTTTCCTTTATCTACTTCTGTTTCTAATAATGCCTTTGATCTAATGCACGTTGATGTCTAGGCATCTCACTTTGTATGCTCAAAGATACTTTTTGACAATAGTTGATGATTTTTCAAGATTTACTTGGGTGTAGTTGATGAGCTCCAAAGATGAGACCAGAAGGATTTTCCAAAGTTTCTGTCTATTTGTCCAAATTCAATTCGAAAGGCGTGTCAAAACCATAAGGACAGACAATGCTAAAGATTTCAAGATGAATGATTTTTATATGCAGCACGACATCATTCATCAAACAAGTTGTGTATACACCCCACAACTAAATGACCTAGTTGAAAGAAAACATCAACACCTCCTAGTTGTAGTCAGATCACTTCAGTTCCAAGCCAACCTTCCAATGTCCCTGTGGGGTTTTTCCCTACTTCATGCTGCCCATTTGATTAACCTTCTTCCAATGCCTATACTACATCATCAATCACCCTTTCATTTGCTATACGAAAGACAGCCTAAGTATCAAAATCTGAAAGTATTTGGGTGTCAAGCATATGCTTACAACACAAGTATTCATAAGCATAAATTCTCACCCAGGGTTGTACCTTGTCTATACCTGGCATATCTCCTCATTCCAAGGGATACATGCTTCAAAATCTGAACGCAAAAGTCATCTTTGTATCACAGGATGTGCAATTTCATAAACTCATCTTTCCATATTCCTCATCACATACATCTGATACCAACCCACATGATTCATCACCTAACACCAAACCATTTCCGTCCGTTGAATCCTTATATGATCCATGCTTCCCTGCATATCCTATACAACCACCTATTCAAAATCCACATACTATTCCTTCCTCTGATTCACCTAGCCAGAAAACACCTAATATTCCCTTAGCCCAACTAACCTCCTACAGTCCAGACCAGTCAGAATCACCTAAGTCCATTTCACCAGAAACCTCTACCAAACTGCCAAACATACACCTTGAGATAGCTTTTCCACTCCCTCCTGATGGATTAGATCAAGCTTATGAGAACCACATTCTTCCTACCAACAGAGTAAGAAAGGCACCATCTTATCTTAAAGACTACCACTGTAATTAGATGTCCATTTGCAATACATCCACATGTTCTTCATTACCTGAAATTCCTTATCCAATACAAAACTCCTATAGTCTTGATCATTTAGCTCATGAATATAAAAGATATGTGCGTAACATTGCCTTGCAGGAAGAGACTTCCACTTATCACCAAGCAACCAAATCAGTACACTGGCAACAGGCCATGACCCAGGAGCTAGCAGCCTTAGAAGCAACAGATACCTGGAGTCTTGTTCCACTACCTGCTGGTAAGAAAGCAATTGGATGCAAGTGGGTCTACAAACTTAAGAGAAGAGCAGTTGGCAGTATAGAATGCTACAAAGCAAGGTTAGTGGCTAAAGGATACATTCAACAACTAGGCATTGATTATGATGATGCCTTTTCACCTATGGCCAAAATGACCACTGTTAGACTAGTTATGGCCCTAGCATCCATCAAAGGATGGCACCTGCATCAATTGGATGTCAACAATACGTTTTTTGCATGGTGATCTGTCCCAGGACATATATATGACATTACCTGAAAGTGTTCCTGTCCCTTTTCCCAATGTGGTTTGTATGCTCAACAAGTCTTTATATGGTCTTAAACAGGCCAGTAGGCAATGGAATGCCAAGTTAACCCCTTTTCTCACCACAGAATGCTATGTTCAATCTAGATATGACTACACTATGTTTACAAAGCCTACTCCTGATTACTTCTTAGCATTACTAGTCTATGTGGTTGATGTAATCATGGCTAGTAATTCACTACCTGCCATATAGTCTCTTAAGAACATCCTTAATCAAGCATTTAAATTTAAAGATTTACGACCCTTAAGATTCTTTTTGGGTTTAGAGGTTGCCAGGTCTCAGAGGGGGTTAGTAGTCTGCCAGAGGAAGTACACACTTGAGCTATTGGAAGACACAGGTTATCTAGCATCCAAGCCTTCTAAATCCCCCATGGAACAGAATCTTAAACTTGCACATAATGATTCTAAACTCATCACAGATGTATCTACATATAGAAGGCTAATTGGAAGATTACTGTACTTGACAATCACTAGGCTTGACATATCATACGCAGTGCAGCAATTGAGCCAGTTCCTAGACACTCCAACTGTATCTCATTTGGCAGCTGCACATAGGCTACTGAGGTATTTGAAGGGAGCACTGGCAAAGGCCTGCTATTTCCTAGTACAGGTGCTTTGAAAATGAAGGCTTTTTCAGACGCAGATTAAGGAGGATGTATAGAAAGCAGGTCTTTAACAGAGTACTACAGATTTTTTTGGAGATGTATTGATATCTTGGAAGACCAAAAAGCAAACAACCGTGTCTAGGTCATTATCAGAGGCGGAATGTAGAGCTCTTGCCTCAGCTACGTGCGAGGTTCAATGGATTCTATATTTACTAAGAGATCTGGGAGTAACACATGATGGTCCAGTGGAAATTTTTTGTGACAATTGAAGTACAATCTACATGGTGGAAAATCCAGTCTTTCATGAAAGAAGAAAACATACTGAAATTGATTGTCATATTGTAAGAGACAAATATTAAGAGGGGGCGATCATACCAATGCCTATCAGAACTAAATTGCAGTTGGTAGACCTATTTACTAAAGCGTTGGATTCAAAGAGATTAGACATCCTCACTGACTCATTGGGGATGTGTGATATGTTTGCACAGTCAGGATTGAGAGGGGGTGATGAGGATTGTGAAGAAGTGGAAGGAATGCAATGTGATTAACAGCTGAATTGAAGGAGAGAAGCTGGAGTAATGCAAGTGGACGGCAGGTGTGATCAAGAGCGGGTGAAGGTCGAAGGAAGAAGAAGACATGAATGCGCAAGAGTCTTTTGAATAAACTGAAAAGACAAAAATAACCCTACTTAATGAATAGTAGTAGTTTAGTTATCAAGGGCAAAAATGTAAATTCATTACAATAACTGTTTTCTGTTCCTCCCACTGAACGCGTCTATAAGCTATTGGAGCAGTTCTCCTGCGGGGCAGTTATGCCATTTTGCTTATGAAGTTGTTTGGTTGATTTTTCCTTCTCTCTGCTCTTCAATTCACTTAATATCTTCCAATTTGATCATGTTCTTGCTTTGTGTGATTGTATTTGAATTCCTGTTGTTTGTTTGGTGAAATTCATCACAGTGTCTAACTTGCATGATCAGTCAAGACTATATCAAGCAATGAAAATCCAGAAAATAAATCAAATCAAACTCTTCCCGATGAGTAAACCCTTCGTTTAGTCTGCCTGCTACAAAACAGTCTTGGAACACAAACTACACAAACCAACTCGAAAAATATATCTTTTCTGGAATTAAGCTCAGTGGTGACAAATATATGCTATGGGCCGCCTTGATGCATGGACAATCGAAGAGGGAGGAGAGGATATCGTATCACTGGAGTACCTCCACCACTACCAACAAGTGAATCAACATATGAAAAATGAGAGCAGGATGACCAGTGTGTGTTTACCTAACTCATTCAGAACATAGAGACGTCCTTAGTCAATAATGTCTCAGAGTACTCGACCGTAAATGACCTTTGAGATGAACTTGCAATAACCTAGTGGGCAAGCACATAATCGTTGTAAATAATTGACCTTCATAAGAAGGCCAACTCAAGTAGACGGAACATGGACACTTGAAAAGAGTGTTGGAATAAACTTCAAAGTGTGTGGATAATGGTTGATCGGAAGAACCTGAATCCTATAAAGGATTCTGAAGAAATTGTAATTTACAATACTAAGATCCAAAAACAACGATTATTCTAATTTCTAACCACTCAAAAATATAAATTTGAGTTTGTGTGAAGAAAGATCTTGAAGCGGAAAACCACTACCAACGGTGGAAGCAGTCTATGACGTAATTAGTATGGAGGATGCTCGGATGACAAGTTTAAAATTGGACTCCTCAGCCTTATTTGATACATTATCGGGGTTGAATCTCAGACTGGTGGTCCGAAAAAGAGAAAAAAATGGATGAAAGTGGCCACACGGTCTTGGCCTCTCTCAGCCTCAACATCATCAGGAAACGCCAACAAGGAAGAAATATCACACTTTCTTTTCAAATAGCCAATTACCCGGAATGATAGGATAACTCTAACGTATCATGAAACTGGACGGAGCAGGGGAAGGGAGCCACTACTGTGGCATCCCAAGGGTCATCTACTGCAGCGGCAGCAACCCCATGGACGAAAAAGACAATGACGTTAGAAACCAGACCATTGGAGATGGTGACAAAACCGAGGGACAACATAGGACATTTAGAGCGGCTAAAGGAAAGAGAGAATTATCTCTCGAAGAGAAAGGTAAAGGTAAAGAGGTTCGAGAATTTATTCTCAACCCTACTTTGTTTAGCCTCTAATATATTCAGCCTAAATAGTGTAGTCTCTCTATGTTTCTTGATGAGTATATTAGTCTACATATCCTTCATGATGTCCCTAAAATGTGTCGTTATGTGAAATCAGCTCTCAAATTTTGCCCTCACTTTAGGCCCAAGCCCACATCCCTGATCCACGCCTATTGTACACTCAAATAAGTCTTCATGAATGGATCATTGATTGTGGAGCCACAGATACTATGACCCATGATCCTATAGACTTTACAAAGTATCTACATTCACTAAAACCCATATTGAGTCAACCAGTGAAGTAGTAGACGTGCAAGGAGGAGGTTCTATTGCCATTTCTCGACGTATGAAATTAAATAACTGTCTTTATGTTCGTACATTGACATTGAAATTATTATCGATCAATCAATTAACAAAGGATATTAATTGCATGATACTTGTGTATCTAAACTTTTACCTTTTGCAGTACATTCTTACGAAGAAGATTATTGGGTATGGCACTGAGCAATGAGGCTTGTACTATGGGGATGAGGTGGCTCACCGAGTCATGCCATGCTTACTAATAAAACGGTCAGCCAGCAATTATGATTGTGACTTCAACGTCTAGATCATCCATAATTTAGTTATCTTAAAATCTTTTTTTAAGTTTATTTACAAATAATACAATTTCTATGACCTGTGAAACATGCATACAGGTGACAAACACATAGAATGTCGGGTAGCTTTGGAGTACAAGAAATAAAAAAAGGCAGGTTTTCTACTGAGTCTATGGTCCGTCTACAATTAATTATATATAATAATTATGAGTCTAATCGATTTATTGAAAATGTTTACATATAGAGCGGGAGACTCATTAGAATCAACTGTTCTATCTATTGGGATGGATGTATTGTCTCTGTAGCGCCCCGCTCCCAAGCCCTAGCATCGGCAACAGTGCACCTGCCGTATCTTGCTAAGGAGAATACAAGGTGTTGTATCAATCTCTTACACACCAGAAATGACGTAGAAATGTTTTTCACGGAAACGTAAATCATAACTTAAATTAACTCCAATAATCGTCATTACATTACTGAATAAAAATTATGATAATAAAAGTAATAAAGAAGTCTGTGAAAATCCTCAAAAGATAACTACAAAAAATCAGCTGCAGAGTCCCCCTTGTATCCTAGCTACGGCTATCAACCAGTCCACTCAGCTATGTCCGTCTCGTCCTCAACAAAGATGTGCTTGTAGTCCTCATCTGGTTCACCTGGGAAGTAGGGTGAGTGACAGAAATCACCTAGTAGATGCCCGCCTCAAACAAATACAAAACGTACATACCGAAATGAATAACCACATAGCACATAAACACGCTATAACATGCATAAAATAAAATAAATGCGGTAAGTAAAGCACTCCACATAAAATGCGCAAGTACGTGATGCATGTTGATCCACGTGTCACACGCAACAAGAATCATGTCATGCAATATGCCCCTAGACCTATATGCAATGCATGATCCCGGGATTGACTGGATGCCTGTAGCCCGTACACTACAATCCATCCTGACAGATGTCCGTGGTTCGTACACGACGATCCACCCCAACCGATGCCCGTGGCCTGTACACCACGATCCACCATAACTGATGCCCATAGCCCGTACACCATGATCCACTCCACTCGAGCGTCTGAGACCCGTACATCTCAACTCACTACAAATGCAAATGCACGTGTCATGAATGCAACAACAAAGTCATCTGGGGCTCGTACTCCTATCATCACCAACTCTGGCACTCAATATTTGGTTTCGCAAATTTTACGAATATTGAGAAGTTGTTATTTAGCATCACCCTTATTTTTCCTTAGCTTATATTAATTTTCTAGAATTTTCTACTAATTTTCCCTAATTTCTCCTTATTTAATTCCATTTATTACAAATTATTTTAAATTGCTTACATTTATAAAAATTTAGAAATTAAGTGGAAATAATTTAATTTTAACCTTTTATATTTTCTGAAATTTATTTAGAATTTTTTAATAATTAAATATATTTTTTTAGAATTTTAAACTAATTTTAATTTTTTAGTTATTGTTTATTCATTTCAGAAATTAATTTTTCAGATTTTTTATTTTCAGTTAGGGCCGGCCTGCTGTCCTGGTCAGGTGCGCTGGCCATCCGGCCTGGTACGGCAGCCAGGTCTGGTCCATCACATTTTCCTCTTTCTTTTTTACAATTTCTGGTCTGGCCCACTGCTGGCCAGACCAGCCCGCTAAGAACCGGGTCAGCTAGGTCAACCGGCCCGCTGACCTGGATTTTATTATTTTTTTCTTTTTTTTTCTATTTTCTTCTAACCTCAATAAAATCTTCGTTTTAACTTCGATTAACCTCAAATCAGTTGCATTGGACTCGTTATAACAAGACGCATCTTTTGAAAGTGGACACGTCAGCGCGTATCCGGATGCACCGTCAGGGGTCGCGCGTGGGCCCCACGCGCCACCCTCTTGAATCGCGCCTGTGAGACCCTTTTTTGACTTCCAACCCAATCCCAACCTATTCCGGGCTAGATGAACCTATTCTAAGGCTAAAACACAATTTTAAACAACTCCAATTAGGAAAATTTCTAACCTTTTGGATTAATTTGAGGGTATTTTTAATCTAACCTAATCCTACCACCGAATGCATACACACACACACGTAGCAGCTATAAACAAATCATCTCATGATTTGACATGTAAAACATATGCAAAATTAATATCTTAAACAAATAAAAACAACGAAACACATGAATATATCATCGAAGCATGCATGTATTATACCCGTTTGAGGGGAAGAGGCACCTACCTTTTTGCGATGAATACTCTTTCTATGCGAAATCCTTTTCTTTCTTCCCCACCTATCTCACGGCTGTCCACTTGCTAGGCTTTGGAGATTTTTTTTTATAAAAGAGGCGGCTAACTTTCAAGAAAAAAGTGGGGTTTTTTTTAATGTTTTTTTCTTTTGATGAGGGCAAAGGGCGGCAGAAGGGTGATGGGTGGGGAAATTTTATGGGTAGTTTGTTGTATAATGTGTGTATAGATATAATGTTAATTAAGTTTCCTAGTAGATTTAGGAAATTATGTGTTTAAGGTAATCTCCTAATATTTTAAATTCCTATCTACTTCTCCTATTCTAATCCTAATAGTATTAGGATAACTATTAAATATTTTTATCAATATATTTTCCATTATTCTTTTATTTTCTTTTTTTTTATTTTTTCATGCCCCTAACGTCACGGGCATAACAATTTCTCTCCCTCTCACCTTGACCAGACTCTAACAATAGCTTTTATTGTTGTTGTGATATAATAGGCATGGTTATTGTTGTCATCGTCCTCCTAAAAATATTTTTAAGACTTTTCACTATCGCGTCCCAAAAACAAGGGTTCAAAGAAGAGATTCATAATGAATGATACCAATATACACACGAAGATTTTCCTAGCAGATGTGAATATATAAACATTTTCGATTGGCGAAGTAAAGAATGGAAGACAGAATAGCTTGCAGTTCAGCATGCAATAGCGCCAACAACGGCAAGGAAAAAGAGAGCGTTTGAACCAAGCTCGCAGTCGCATCTCGTAAAACCACTCCACCAGTCGCACCGCGACGGCCAGCCACCGCATCAACATTAAGCTTCAATCCGCCTGCGGGTCGCAATTTCCAACATAGAACTCAAAACCGTTGATGACGCATAAGTGGTGAATATGATGCCTCAATTAAAGACTGAATTGGCGAAGCAAACTTAGAACCAACCACTGAAGTACACCATATATAAACATCATGTCGAATCCTCTAACGCAGCCATATAAGAGAGAAAGCCCTATCTCCAAATTGGATTGCTGCATATTCTTTCCAGATTTCCGACGTGACCACAAGCGGTAACACCGCAGCTAGCTGACCAGCCATAGTTGTTTTGTGGTCTTTAGCCCACCAATCACATAAATAATGTCGCCAAGTAGATGAGGTGGGTACTGGCCCATCAAAAATTGCAGCAACATGGCTCCACACATTTTTAATGACCGAACATTGATAAAACATGTGTTACAAAATAAGCATACATTAACAGAGATATTTTCATACAAGACATGTGTTACGAAATAGGCATACATTTACAAGTTTTAAAACACATCATTAACATACACAATTGAAGTAGAGCATGTTAATTACGAGTTAGGAACGACATAGTATTGTATGATAGCATAGTAATAGACTAAAGTGTAAATAACTTAATAACATAAAACAAAAACAAAATTAATTGAAACTAAAATTATCATATTTGAACACCCAAATTGATTGTATATCTACATTACAGAAAATCTATGCATTTATGCATTTTCTTCGGACTAAAATATATGACGATAATTATACAACAAGTAGACAAGCTAGTACAAAAAATATAAAGTATGGGTAGCAAAAAAAATTATTAACGACTAACATAAGTACAAAAAGGAGATCACGATAAACAAATACTAAAATAAACGCGCATAGCGCTCGTACCTTCTAACACTCAACTGACAAATAATACAAATATAATACATGTGACAAACTACAGATAAATGTTGTAAATTCATGAGCTATATATGATACATAAGTCATACATATGTGTTTTAAATAAGGATACACAACATACTATATGTTTGTATCAAACATGTTCAACAATTCAACAATTAAAACGACAACCTATATATTAAAACTCGTGTATGCTGATATATATATATATATAATGGACGGAGCTATTGAAGTAGTTACATAATTTGAAGCTGTCGATTCATCCAGGTGTTATGAAGATGTATAATGACTTAAGGAAACATTATTGGTGGAGTGGGATGAAGAGACACATTGCTGAGTTCATTGAGAGATGCCTCGTTTGTCAGCAGGTCAAGACAGAGCATCAGAGGCTGGGAGGTTTGTTGTTGCTATTAGCGATACCAGAGTGGAAGTGGGAGCATGTGACGTTGGATTTTTTTGTAGGGCTCCCTAAAACAAGGAACAACAGCGACATGATCTAGGTGGCTGTGGACCGACTGACGAAGTCTGCTCACTTTCTACATGTGTTGAGTGATGTGACCTTGGAGATATTGTTGGCACTCTATATCAACGATATTGTTAGCCTTCATGGAGTCCAGTCAGTATCGTCTCAGACCGTGATCCGAGGTTCACTTCTCGATTCTGGTCAGCTTGCAAGAGAAGGTTGGGGACGGCACGACGATTGAGCATCGTTTTTCATCCGTAGACCGATGGGCAGTCTGAGAGGATTATTCAAACTCTAGAAGACATGTTGAGAGCGTGCGCATTGGACTTCAAGGGAACTGGGATGGTATGATCAAGCTAATTGAGTTCTCCTACGACAACAGCCACCACAGCGCTATAGGCATTGCACCCTTTCAGGCGCTTTATGGACGTAAGTGCAGGTCCCCTATTCATTTGGATGAGGTCGGTGGGCGTGTTATTACCGGAGCTGAGCTAGTTGAACAAACCAAGGAGAAGGTAAAGATGATTCATGACAGGCTCAAAGTTGCTCAAGACATGAATAAGAGTTTGGCTGATTCAAAGAGATGTCCTATGGAGTTCGAGGTTGGAGAAAAAGTGTATCTTAAGGTGTCACCCACAAAGAGTGTGATTTGCATTCGGATTAAAGGCAAGTTAATGTCTCGTTACATTGGTTCGTACGAGGTGCTGTTGAGAGTTGGTACATTAGCATACAGATTGGCGCCACCTCCAGTGTTGGCTCAGGTGCACAACGTATTTCATGCGTCTCAGTTACGGAGGTATGTTCTGGATCCGAGCCATGTTCTAAATGCGTAGTCCTTGAGGATTAGGCCAGACACATCATATGAGGAGACCTCTATCCGAATCACAGACCACAAGGATCAAGAGCTGCGAAGGAAAATCATTCCATATGACAAAGTTCAGTGGACCAACCATACAGAGCGTGAAGCAAAGTGAGAGTCGGAGAAGTAGATGTGAGAGCACTATCCCTACCTCTTTGAATAAGATACGTTAAGTTTCAAGGATGAAACTTTTTCTAAGATGGGTAGGATGTTCCAGCCGTGATTTTTTAAAAATAAAAATAATAATAATAATAATAATAATAATAATAATAATAATAATAATAATAATAATAATAATAATAATAATAATAATAATAATAATAATAATAATAATAATAATAATAATAATAATAATAATAATAGACAATAGAGGATAAAGATAAAAGAAAAGGAAGGAAATTATTTAATTTAAATTATTCAAGATAACTACACTATCCTATTTCCATTAATTTTCCATCAAATTCCAAAAATCTCTCCATTAACCAAAATAAAATCCCCCAAACCCCTTCACCCTAATTCATGCGGCACCTTTTCTTCTTTAAGGGAAGTAGCGGCAGAGAGTGAGGGACTAGAGGGAGGGAAAGGGAAAAAAGGAGAAGAAGAAGAAAAGAAAAGAAAAGAAAAGGATGAAGAAGAAGGAAAAAGAGAACAGCTAGCCGTATATCATCGAACGTATTCTTGTCTTATCACTATTAATCTACAAGTTCAAGGTAGGTGCCTCTTCCCCCTCAAACGAGTATGATTCATGCATGCTTTGATGGTATATTAATGTGATTCTTCGTTTTTATTTGTTTAAGATGTTAATTTTGCATATATTTTATATGGCAAAGCATGAGACGTATTGTTTATGGCCTGTTTATGAACTGTTATGTGCGTGTATGTTTGTGAATTTGATGGTATGGATGAATCGGATTAAAATACCCTTAAAAGAATTGAAAAGATGAGAAGTTTCATACCACGAGCCTTTTAAAATTTGTGTTTCGGCTTTAGAATAGGTTCATCTAGCCCGGAATAGATTGGGATTGGATTAGAAGTCGAACAATGGGTCTGACAGACGCGTTTCAGGGCGTGACACGTGGGGCCCACACTCGGCCCCTGACGGAGCGTCCGGACACGCAATGACATGTCCACTTACAAAAGATCCGTCTTGTTATAACACGTCCAATGCAACTGTTTGTGGTCAATCGGAGTTAAACGAAGAATTTATTGAAGTTAGAAGGAAATAGAATTTAATAATAAAAAAGAAAAAAATAAATTAAAAAAATCCGGGTCAGCAGACCGATTGATCCGGCTGACCTCGTTAGCATGGGTGCTGGTCTGGCCATTAATGGGCCGGGCGAAGATTTTTTTTAAAAGAAAAAAGGAGAAAGACTATTGGACCGGCTAGGCTGTCGAACCAGACCAGACGCCTAGCAGACCGGACCAGGGCAGTAGGCCGACCCAAAAATAATTTAAATAAAAAAAGAAATTCTGAAATTTAATGAAATGAATAAATAATAAATAATTAATTAAAATTAGTTTAAAATTCCAGAAAAATATATTTAATTATCAAAAAATTGTAAATAAATTCCAACAACTATAAAAGGTTAAAATTCAATTATTTTCACTTAACTTCTTAATTTTCAAAATTTTAAGTAATTAAAAATAATAAGTAATAAATGGAATTAAATAATGAAAAAATAAGGAAAAATAGTAGAAAATTCTAGAAAATTTATATAAGCTAAGGAAAAATACTGGTAATGATAAATAATAACTTTCCACTAATCAGAAAAGTTACGAAACCAAATATTGAGTGCCGTGGATGGTGAGGATGGGCGTACGGGCCCTAGGCGACTGTGTTGTTGCATTCATGGCACGTGCATTTGCATTTGGAGTGGGTTGAGATGTACGGGTCTCAGACACTCGAGTGGGATAGATCATGGTGTACTGTTACAGCCGTGAAAAAAATAAATAAAGAAATAAATATATTAATAATAATAGGAGGATAAAGATAAAAGAAAAGAAAGGGAAATTACCTAATCTAAAATATTCAAGACAACTACACTATCTTATCTCCATAAATTATTCCATCAAAATACCTAAAATCTCTCCCCTAATCAAAATAAAATCTCCCAACCCCCGTATCTAAAAGCAACGCATACTTCAAAAAAAAGGGAGGAGAACGGCTGTGAGGGAGAGGGAGGAAAAAAAGAAACAAAAGGGACAGAAGAAGAAGGTTAACGCGGTCTCCAAATCCGAGTTCCAATCCGTCTAAATTGTTCGTTTTAGCGTCAATCAGGTAGGTGCCTCTTTCCCCTCAAACGGGTATAATACATGCATGCTTTGATGATATATTTATGTGATTCGTTGTTTATTTGTTTAATATGTGAATTTTGTCTTGTTTTATATGGGAAAGCATGAGATGTGTTGCTTATGGCTATATGTGTATGTGCGTGTGCATTGAAATTGATGATTGTTGTGATTCGGATTGGGAACACCAGGAATGAAATCAAAAGGTTGAATATTTTCACACTTAGGGTTCTTTAAAATTGCGTTTTGGCCTTAGAATAAGTTGATCTATCCCGGAATAGGTTGTGATTGGGTTGAAAGTCGAAAAAAACGGGTCTGACGGACGCGTTTCAGGGAGTGGCGCGTGGGGCCCACGCGCGGCCCCTGACGGCGCGTCCAGACACGTGATGACGTGTCCACCTTCAAAAGTTGCGTCGCGTTATAACGAGTCCAACGCAACTAGTTTGAGGTCAATCGGAGTTAAAACGAAGATTTTATGTAGGTTAGAAGGAAATAGAAAAAAAATAAAAAAAGAAAAATAGTGTTGGACCGGCCAGGCTGCCAGACCGGACCGGATGGCCAGCGGACCGGACCAGGTAGCAGGCCGGCCCAAACCGAAAAATAAAAAAATCTGGAAAATAATTTCTGAAATGAATAAATAGTAAATAATTAATTAAAATTAGTTTAAAATTCCAAAAAAATATATTTAATTATCAGAAAATTCTAAATAAATTTCAGAAAATATAAAAGGTTAAAATTAAATTATTTTCACTTAATTTATGAATCTTGGTAAATGTAAGTAATTAAAAATAATTATTAGTAAATGGAATTAATTAAGGGAAAATTAGTAGAAAATTCTAGAAAATTAATACAAGCTAAGGAAAAATAAGGAGGATGCTAAATAACAACTTTTCAATGTTCTTAAAATTTACTAAAAAAAATATTGAGTGCCGGAGATGGTGAGGATGGGCGTACGGGCCTCAGGCGACTTTTGTTGTTGCATTCATGGCACGTGCATTTGTATTTGGAGTGGATTGAGATGTATGGGTCTCAGACGCTCGGATGAAGTGGACCATGGTGTACGGGCCATGGATACTTGGTTATGGTGGATCATGGTGTACGGGCCATAGGCATCAGTTATGATGGATCGTGGTGTACGGGCCACGGGCATCGGTTGGGGTGGATCGTGGTGTACGGGCCACATCCGTAAGGGTGGATTGTAGTGTACGGGCTACAGGCATCCAGTCAATCCCGGGATCATGCATTGCATATAGGTATAGGGGCATAGTGTATGACATGATTCTCGTTGCGTGTGACACATTGGTTGAGCATGCATCACGTACTTGCGCATTTTATGTGGAGTGCTTTACTTACCGCATTTATTTTATGTTATGCATGTTATCTTATATTTATGTGCTATGTGGTGTTATCTTATATTTATGTGCTATGTGGTTATATCATATCTATGTTCTATGTGGCTATATCATTTCGGTATGTACGTTTTGTATTTGTTTGAGGGGGGCATCTACTGGGTGATTTCTGTCACTCACCCCTACTTCCCAGGTGAGCCGAATGAGGACTATGAGCACATCTTCGTTGAGGACGGGACGGACATAGCGGATTGGGCTGGTTGAGAGCTGCAGCTAGGATATGAGGGGACTCTGCAGCTGTTTTGTTCTTATTTATACTTTGAGGATTTTCCACATACTACTTTATTACTTTTATTCCCAGAATTTTTATTTAGCAATGTAATGACGATTATTGGAGTTTAATATATGTTATGGTTTACGTTTCTGCGAAAAATTTCTACGTCATTTTGACAAGTAAGAAATTAATTCGACGCTTTGTATTCTCCTTAGTGAGATACGGCGGGTGCACTGTTCCCGATGTTAGAGCTCGGGAGCGGGGCGCTACAGGTGGTCTCTGAGCCCAGGCTTCAAATCCGCCTCGGAAACGCAGGATTAACTAGATCACTAGACATAAGTTATGATCTTTTGCGAAATGACAATTTTTGCCCCTAATAAACAAAGCAGACTTAAGAGATGATTTTAGACTTAAGTTATGATCTGGTTATGGGAGGTGTGTGCCGATGGTGAGCTTTCCATATTTAATTACCGTTTATAAGCGTCCAATCCTTCAACTTACTCTGGATTAATCTGCATTCGTCTCATGAACTCAAATTCTGGATAATGCCTCCACGACGCGAGCCGCCAGCTGGAAATAGAGGACACGATGCCGATGATCATTAGGGTCAGGGGACCATTCCTCAGGTCCTTGTAGATACCCTGGCCACGCTGACTACATTGGTTGCCCAGCGGCAGATACAGATGGCTCACCTGCAGCAGCAACAGCAGCAGTCACCACCAGCACCACCACCCTAGGGGGCTTCGATTTTTCTACCGGGAGATGCAGAACTGCCGGATACCTATGTTCAGGTGTACCACACTACCAGAGGAGCGGAGATCTGGCTCAAGAATGTGTCTGAGCAGTTGAGGTTGATGCAGGTTCTAGACGGTCTGAAGGTTGCTGTGGTTGTACCATTCTTAGAGGGTGATGCCGAGCAATGGTGGCAGGACATTGCACGCAGGCTGACTCCACCGTGGACATGGACCCGGTTGAGAGAGGAGTACCAGAAACACTATGTTCCTGAAAGTGTCATTCAGAGGAGTATAACAGAGTTTCAGCTTCTGACACAGGGGTCCATGACTGGGGACCAGTATTTTGAGAGGTTCCATGCAATTGCGAGATACATGCCCGTCATCATGGATAACGAGAAAGCGAAGATGCTGGAGTTCAAGACCGGCTTGAGCTCTCGCATTCAGTCATTGATCATCTGCATCCAGCCTACCACTTTTGAAGAGTTGTTGGATGTGTGTCTTGAGGTCGAGGGTGATCTCGAGAGGGTTGCAGCGGTCAACAGGACTAAGAGACCACGAGAGGAGTTCCGTCCTGGGAGATTGGAGAGATGACTGAAGATTCCCCACCGCCATCTGACCGGGAAATCTTTCAGACCACCACAGCAGGGGCAGGGATCGGCGTCTCGACCATTGACGATTGAGAGTCCCGTAGCGACGGCGGCACAGCCACTTAAGGCAGTTGGACTGCCACCCCCAGTATGTACACATTGTGGTTATTCGCACATAGATCATTGCTAGAGAGCTCAAACAGGTTTGCTGCAACTGTGGAAAACAGGGACATTACGCTAGGGAGTGTCCTACACCGGCACAAGCCCCTCCACCACAGGGTCAGAAGTAGCAGAAAGCAAAGATGAGGACATTCCGGTGGTACGAGAAATTAAGGATGGCTTCTCTGATGAGCTACCAGTTTCACCACCGAGCAGGGAAGCAGAGTTTGAGATTGATCTTATACCCGAAGGTGAACCGATCTCGAATGCGCCATACAGGATGGCACCAACAGAGTTAAAAGAGCTCAAGGAACAGTTACATGAGTTGCTGGACCGAAAGTTCATCAGACCTAGTGTTTCGTCCTGGGGACACCGGTATTATCTGTGAAGAAAAAAGACGGTAGTCTGAGGCTATGCATCGACTATCATGAGCTTAATAAGATCACGATAAAGAATAAATACCCACTATTGATGATCAACGAGTTATTTGATCAGTTGAAGAGTGCCATGGTATTGTCAAAGATTGATCTTCAATCATGCTACCATCAGTTGAGGATTAAGGCAGAAAACAAAGCAAAGATTGCGTTCTGCACTCGATATGGGCACTGCGAGTTCTTTGTGATGCCTTTTGGACTGACGAATGCACCTGCAGCCTTCATAGACTTGATAAACACAATATTCAGGGAGCAGTAGGACCATTGTGTGGTAGTGTTCATCGACGACATCTTGGTGTACTCACCTGATGAGGAGACGCATGTTGAACACTTTTGAGAGGTTTTGGAGACTCTCAAAAAGAAGAAGTTGTATGTTAAGTTTAGTAAGTGCAAATTTTGGTTGAAGATTGTGACCTTCTTGGGCCACGTGATTTCTGAGGAAGGTATTTCGGTTGACCCAAAGAAGATAGAGGCGATCACAGAATGGCCCCGACCTACTAACGTCATTAAGGTACACAGCTTTCTTGGCCTTGCCGTTATTACCGCATGTTTGTGGACGGATTTTCAAAGATTGCAGCACCACTGAGTCGATTGACTCAGAAAAAGACTAAGTTTGCATGGACCTTCGAGTGTGAGAAAAGCTTTGCAGAGTTGAAGCAGAAATTGACGACTACACTAGTGTGGGCATAACCCTCCCGCACTGAAGGATTTGTCATCTACAGCAACGCCTTGAAGAATAGGCTAGGATGCGTGTTAATGCAGGGAGACAGAGTTATCGCATATGCTTCGATACAGTTGAAGCAATATGAGCAAAACTACCCGACCCATGATCTGGAGTTAGCAGCAGTGATGTTTGCGTTAAAGATTTGGCGCCATTACTTATGCGGTGTGAAGCGCGAAGTCTTTATCGATCATAAGAGCTTGAAGTATATATTCACACAGAAGGATTTGAATATGCGTCAGAGGAGATGGCTTAAACTATTGTAGGATTATAACCTGACCATTAGTTATCATCCGGGAAGGCAAACCGATTTGCAGATGCCTTGAGTAAAAAGTCTAATCACGCTAGACAGGCACCATTGGAGAAAGAGATGGCAGAATTTGATATTGACATTGTTGATTCCACTACTAATGTTCTGGCGTCCTTGGTTACTACACCATCTCTGATTGAGCGGATTAAGGAGGCGCAGAAGGAGGATGTGACGCTCAGAGATATCCGAGAGAGGATGTTGACCAGTCTGATTGAGGGCTTCCAGATTCATGACGATGGCAGTATCTGGTACCAAGGAAGGTTGTGTGTGCTGATGTTGAGGACCTGAGGAAAGAGCTATTAAAAGAAGCGCACAATTCGAAGTTGTCGATTCATCCAGGTGCTACGAAGATGTATAATGATCTAAAGAATCACTATTAATGGAGTGGGATGAAATCTATGAGCGTGTTATTACCGGACTCGAACTAGTTGAGCAAACTAAGGAGAAGGTAAAGATGATTCGTGATAGACTCAAGGTTGCTCAAGATAGAAGCAAGAGTTGGGCTGATTCAAAGTGACGCCCCCTAAAGTTCTCTGTGTGCGAGAAGGTTTACTTGAGGGCGTCGCCGATGAAAGGGGTTTCACGATTCGGTTTGAAGGGTAAACTGAGCCTCGCTATTGGTCGAGAGGGTCAGTCCCTTAGCTTACCGACTAGCGTTACCCTCTGTATTGGCTCAGGTGCACGGCGTATTCCACGTGTCTCAGTCAAGGAGATATGTTCTGGATCCCACCATGTTCTAGATGCGCCGCCGTTGAGGATCCGACCGGACACTACATATGAGGAGACTCCTATCAAGATTGTCGATCGCAAGGACCAAGTGTTGAGACACCGAGTCATTTCTTATATCAAAGTTTAGTGGACTAACCATACGGAGCGCGAAGCGACTTAGGAACTCGAGGAGCAGATGAGAGAGAATTATCCACAGCTCTTCGAATAAGGTACGTCAAGTTTCGAGGACGAAACTTTTTATAAGGTGGGTAGGATGTTACAGCCGTGAAAAAAATAAATAAAGAAATAAATATGATAATAATAATAGGAGGATAAAGATAAAAGAAAAGAAAGGGAAATTACCTAATCTAAAATATTCAAGATAACTACACCATCTTATCTCCATAAATTATTCCATCAAAATACCTAAAATCTCTCCCCTAATCAAAATAAAATCTCCCATCCCCCATATCTAAAAGCAACGCATACTTCAAAAAAAAGGGAGGAGAACGGCTGTGAGGGAGAGGGAGGAAAAGAAAAGAAAAAAAGGGAGAGAAGAAGAAGGTTAACGCGGTCTCCAAATCCGAGTTCCAATCCGTCTAAATTGTTCGTTTTAGCGTCAATCAGGTAGGTGCCTCTTCTCCCTCAAACGGGTATAATACATGCATGCTTTGATGATATATTTATGTGATTCGTTGTTTATTTGTTTAATATGTGAATTTTGTCTTGTTTTATATGGGAAAGCATGAGATGTGTTGTTTATGGCTATATGTGTATGTGCGTGTGTATTGAAATTGATGATTGTTGTGATTGGGATAGAGAACACCATGAATGAAATCAAAAGTTTGAATATTTTCACACTTAGGGTTCTTTAAAATTGCGTTTTGGCCTTAGAATAAGTTAATCTAGCCCGGAATAGGTTGGGATTGGGTTGAAAGTCGAAAAAACGGGTCTGACGGACGCGTTTCAGTGGGTGGCGCATGGGGCCCACGCGCGGCCCCTGACGGCGCGTCCGGACACGTGATTACATGTCTGCCTTCAAAAGTTGCGCCTCATTATACCGAGTCCAACGCAACTGGTTTGAGGTCAATCGGAGTTAAAACAAGATTTTATGGAGGTTAGAAGGAAATAGAAAAAAATAAAAAAAAAGGAAAATACTGTTGGACCGGCCAGGCTGCCGGACCGGACCGGATGGCCAGCGGACCGGACCAGGTAGTAGGCCGGCCCAAACCGAAAAATAAAAAAAATCTGGAAATTAATTTCTGAAATGAATAAATAATAAATAATTAATTAAAATTAGTTTAAAATTCCCAAAAAATATATTTAATTATCAGAAAATTCTAAATAAATTTCAGAAAATATAAAAGGTTAAAATTAAATTATTTTCACTTAATTTATGAATTTTGGTACATGTGAGTAATTACAAAAAATTAGTAGTAAATAGAATTAATTAAGGAAAAATTAGTAGAAAATTCTAGAAAATTAATACAAGCTTAGGAAAAATAAGGAGGATGCTAAATAACAACTTTTCAATGTTCTTAAAATTTACTAAAAAAAATATTGAGTGTCGGAGATGGTGAAGATGGGCGTACGGGCCTCAGACGATTAAATATTGAGTGTCGGAGTTGGTGAGGATGGGCGTACGGGCCCAGACGACTTTTGTTGTTGCATTCATGGCACGTGCATTTGTATTTGGAGTGGATTGGGATGTACGGATCTCAGACGCTTGAGTGAAGTGGACCATGGTGTACGGGCCATAGATACTTGGTTATGGTGGATCATGGTGTACGGGCCATAGGCATCAGTTATGATGGATCGTGGTGTACGGGCCATAGGCATCGGTTGGGGTGGATCGTGGTGTACGGGCCACGGGCATCCGTAAGGGTGGATTGTAGTGTACGGGCTACAGGCGTCCAGTCAATCCCGGGATCATGCATTGCATATAGGTCTAGGGGCATAGTGCATGACATGATTCTCGTTGCGTGTGATACGTTGGTTGAGCATGCATCACGTACTTGCGCATTTTATGTGGAGTGCTTTACTTACTGCATTTATTTTATCTTATGCATGTTATCTTATATTTATGTGCTATGTGGTTTTATCTTATATTTATGTGCTATGTGGTTATATCATATCTATGTTCTATGTGGCTATATCATTTCGGTATGTACGTTTTATATTTGTTTGAGGCAGGCATCTACTGGGTGATTTCTGTCACTCACCCCTACTTTCCAAGTGAGCCGAATGAGGACTATGAGCACATCTTCGTTGAGGACGGGACGGACATAGCGGAGTGGGCTGGTTGAGAGCTGTAGCTAGGATATGAGGGGACTCTGCAGCTGTTTTGTTCTTATTTATACTTTGAAGATTTTCCACATACTACTTTATTACTTTTATTCCCGGAATTTTTATTTAGCAATGTAATGAAGATTATTGGAGTTTAATATATGTTATGGTTTACGTTTCTGCGAAAACTTTCTACGTCATTTTGACAAGTAATTAATTGATTCGACGTTTTGTATTCTCCTTAGTGAGATACAGCGGGTGCACTGTTCCCGATGTTAGAGCTCGGGAGCGGGGCGCTACATGTACGGACCATGAGCACTCGGTTATGGTGGATCATAGTGTACGGGCCATGGGCACTTGGTTAAGGTGGATCGTGGTGTACGACCACGGGCATCGGTCAGGGTGGATTGTAGT
Organism: Eustoma russellianum; assembly: GCA_036186865.1. Lineage (NCBI taxonomy): Eukaryota > Viridiplantae > Streptophyta > Magnoliopsida > Gentianales > Gentianaceae > Eustoma > Eustoma russellianum. The sequence continues at coordinate 6,686,396 of AP025045.1, forward strand.
GTACGGGCTACAGGCATCCAGTCAATCCCGGATCATGCATTGCATATAGGTCTAAGGGCATATTGCGTGACATGATTCTTGTTGCATGTAACACGTGGATGGAGCATACATCACGTAGTTGCGTATTTTTATGTGGCGTGCATTACTTACCACATTTACTTTATCTTATGCATGTTATATCATATTTATGTGCTATGTGGTTATATCAATCGATATGCACATTTTGTATTGGTTTGAGACGGACATCTACTGGGTGATTTTCTGTCACTCACCCTTACTTCCCAGGTGAGCCGGATGAGGCTACTATAGCGCCCCGCTCCCGAGCCCTAGCCTCGGGAACTGTGCACCCGCCGTATCTCGCTAAGGAGAATACAAAGCGTCGAATAATTCTCTTACTTGTCAGAAATGACGTAAAAATTTTTTCGCGGAAACGTAAATCATAACTTAAATTAAACTCGAATAATTGTTATTACGTCACTAAATAAAAAAAAGTCTGACAATAAAACAATAAAGAAGTCTATGAAAATCCCCAAAGATAACTAAGAACAGTCAGCTGCAAAGTCCCATCGCATCCTAGATGCAGCTATCAACCAGCCCAGTCTACTATGTCCTTCCCGTCCTCAACGAAGATGCGCTCGTAGTCCTCATCCGGCTCACGTGGGAAGTAGGGGTGAGTGACAGAAATCACCCAGTAGATGCCCGTCTCAAACAAATACAAAACGTACATACCGAAATGATACATCCATATAGCACATAGATATAATATAACCACATAGCACATAAATATAAGATAAAACCACATAGAACATAAATATAAGATAACATGCATAAGATAAAGTAAATGCGGTAAGTAAAGCACTCCACATAAAAATACGCAAGTACGTGATGCATGCTCAATCAACGTGTCACACGCAACAAGAATCATGTCATGCAATATGCCCCTAGACCTATATGCAATGCATGATCCCGGGATTGACTGGATGCCTTTAGCCCGTACACTACAATCCACCCTTACCGATGCCCGTGGCCCGTACACCACGATCCACCATAACCGATGCCCATGGCCCGTACACCATGATCCACCATGACCGAGTACCCATGGCCCGTACACCATGATCCACTCCACTCAAGCGTCTGAGACCCGTACATCTCAACCCACTCCAAATGCAATGCACGTGCCATGAATGCGACAACCAAATCGACTGGGGCCCATACGTCCATCCTCACCAACTCTGGCACTCAACAACAAAGTCGCCTGGGGCCCGTACGCCCATCCTCACCATCTCTGGCACTCAATATTTGGTTTCATAAATTTTACGAATATTGAAAAGTTGTTATTTAGCATCCTCCTTATTTTTCTTTAGCTTGCATTAATTTTCTAGAATTTTCTACTAATTTTTCCTTATTTAATGCCATTTATTTCTAATTATTTTTAATTACTTACATTTACCAAAATTCAGAAATTAAGTGGAAATAATTTAATTTTAATCATTTATATTTTCTGTAATTTATTTAGAATTTTCTGATAAATAAATATATTTTTCTAGAATTTTAAAATAATATTTAATTATTTATTTATCATTTATTAATTTCTGAAATTAATTTTCAGATTTTTTTTAATTTTCCGGTTTGGGCCGGCCTGCTGGCCTGGTCCGATCCGCTGGCCATCCGGTCCGGTCCGGCAGCAAGGCCGGTCCAACAACATTTTCCTTTTTTTTTATTTTTTATATTAAATTATATTTCTTTCTAACCTGCATAAAATCTTCGTTTTAACTCCGATTGACCTCAAACCAGTTGCATTGGACTCGTTATAACGAGACGCAACTTTTGGGAGTGGACACGTCGGCACGTGTCCAGACGCGTCGTCAGGGGCCGCGCGTGGGCCCCACGCGCCACCCTCTGAAATGCGTCCGTCAGACTCATTTTTTCGACTTTCAACCCAATCCCAACCTATTCCGGGCTAGATGAACTTATTCTAAGGCCAAAACGCAATTTTAAAGAACCCTAAGTGTGTAAATATTCAACCTTTTGATTTCATTCACGGTGTTCCCAATCCAAATCACAACAACCATCAATTTCAATACACACGCACATACACATAGAGCCATAAACAACACATCTCATGCTTTCCCATATGAAAAAAGATAAAATTCACATATTAAACAAATAAACAACGAATCACATAAATATATCATCAAAACATGCATGTATTATACCCGTTTGAGGGAGAAGAGGCACCTACCTTGAATTTGTGAATTAAAGACGATAAACAAGAAGACATTGATGATATATGGCTAGCCCTTCTTTTCCTTCCTTCTTCTTTGATCCAAGATTGAGAGAATTATTTTTTTTGGGGAGGGAAAAGAAACGGCTGAGGGCTTTTGAGGGGAAGGGGAAACGGTTGGTAAATTTTTTTTTGAGGGAGGGGAACGCTTAATAAGAGAGAGGGGGGAGAAATTAGAGATAGATTAGGGTTAAGATTTTGATTGATTTTGATTTCATTCCTTTTCTTTTATCTTTATCTTATATTATCTATTATTATTATTTATTTTATATTATTTTTAAAAAAAAATGATGTTTAGAACAGCTACGGACACATCTTTGTTGAGGATGAGACAGACATAGCAGAGTGGGCTGGTTGATAGCTGCATCTAGGATACAAGGAGACTCTGCGTCTGATTGCTTCTTATTTACCGTTTGAGGATTTTCACAGACTTCTTAGTACTTTTATTATCAGAGTTTTTTATTCAGTATTGTAATGACGATTATTTGAGTTTAAATTTAAGTTATGAATTACGTTTCCGCAAGAAAAATTTCTACATCATTTCTGACATGTAAGAGATTGATTCGACGTCTTGTATTTCCCTTAGCGAGATATGACGGGTGCACTGTTCTCGATGTTAGGACTCAAGAGCGGGACGCTACAGTAATCAATGTATACTTTAGTTGTTGTTCTTTTGGTTCCACTAAGTTTTTTGTTATTACTGTTTAAGAGACAACAGGGATCTTGGTTGTCAAATAAAATTGACCATCGTGATGTCAGTTGTGTCTATACTGCGTTCATGGTGGTTTAATAAATAACCATAGGACCACAGTAACATGTACCTCTATTATAATGGTATTTTTGGAAACCACCGGGTTCATTGTGGTTCATATCTTTAGTCTGGTTGGTATACCGAGATTTTGTTATTGAAATTACATGGATTTCGAAGATCAAGTCATTTAATAGTGGATTTTTGGGCATATTAAACGAAAACTAATGACACACAAAAAGAAAGATGTAAAAAAAAAAGACAGTGAATGAGTGATTTAACGAAAAGGAAAGAAGAAAGAAAAAAAAAAGGAAAAAAGGAGAAGCATAAGCCCACTTTCTTGATCTACATAAAGTGTAAGAGATAAGCATACAATTGGAAAATTAAAAAGACAGAATCCTAAGTGTCCTTAAACTGTTCATACTGAAACACATAAATATTTTGTTCACATAGCTTTTACATATAAACAATGTATATTACTTGTTTATGAATAGGGTTGTTTTTTTAACATTGTGATATAACTCCAAAAACAATTGTGAAACTCCAAAACAAAAGCATTGAGTATTGAGCAAAACTTTGTGTTCTCTATTTTTACTTTTTCAATTTCTTATATATTTTTCAATTGAAATTCTTTCAAGACCAATTCCGAAATCTAATTTATTATAGAATACCCATGTGATGGGAAGAGAGGTAAGCAAAATATATATTTTTATTAAATACAAAGCCTGTATATTGTGGTGTCACAGCTATTTTTTTGTCGAAGTAGTGAACCAGTCTTCCTTTTGCTATAGATAATACAAATATTGCATCACGAAGTTTTTGCAGGCCAAATATACATCTCTGACCATTCCACATCTCTAACACAACTTTTGATTTTTAGTCTGCAGTTTCCATCAATCATAACAAATCATTCGCCGTCTTGACACTTTTTTCCTATCGGAGTAAATGAAAAATTCTTCATTTCGGAGGCTTCTCCGCCCAAGTCCTAACGAACATTATGAATGATAAATCAGGAGTCCAGCAACTTCTTACGTTGGGAGACAATTTACGCAGTTATCCACACAAGGTGCTCTCGTAAACCAGGCCTTCGACCTAACATTAGTGGATCACCCACACTGTTTTCTGTCTCTGAATTCGAATTCTTAACGTGTTGGAGTAAATCTAAACCCGATACCCAACTGGACAATGTCATAACCATTTTTTTCTATTATATATACGCAGGGAAGATACATGTTTTTTGAACGTAATTTCCATGAGAAATTGTAATTACTTAGGCTACTACGCAACCAAAAATTTAGAATGATTAAAACTTATCTCTTGGTGGGCAATTTACCTCATTGTTTTAAGGAATAATTATTTTTACAATTGTGATTAGACGTAATTACACTTAATCTTCTATTTTTGAAATTAAACCTTTACGCGCCTTGTGTTATCGGATTACACTAAAAACAAGAGTTTTCAGTTAAACTTAACGAAAATTATTATCTTCTAACTTCATGTGGTTTGAAATCTGACATCAAGATAGTTAATTCTTTGATCGCAGGTTCAACCTTCTTCTTATTTATCTTAAAACTTTATTTCAAATTGGCATGATTCATATATATGAATCATCGCCTATGTTACTTTAATCTGAAGTCTTTTTTTCTTAAACTCGACATGAGTCATATAAGAATCATCGTTGTGTGAGACCACCATCATATCAATTGACAAAGTAAACGCATAGGTGTCTATTAGGTCCCTTATAACACACTAGAAGGGGGTTGAATAGTGTGTTCACCAAGTATTGATATTTTATGGATATTTTTCGTTTTGAAGTGCAACCAATACTTGAGTGTGTTCTTTAGAAAGAATAAAGACTTGAAAGAAAGTAAATAACACAAGTATGTATAGAGGTTCAAGTCAAATGACTCTACTCCTCTACCTTCTTGATGTTTCACTAGAAGGATTTTGAAATGGGGATTGTTATTTCTTTTGGGGGAAACAACAATCAAAGAACAAAATCCAGAAACAGAAAAACTAGGCACTTTGCCTAGACCACAACCAAGAAGTCCAACCCTTTGAAGTCTAGCCTCCAAAGATCTTCTTTGCCCTCAAAAAAATCTTGTAGGGAGAATAGTGCACCACACACTATTAACTAACCCTTCAAAGTCTAGAAATCTTAAACAAGAAGCACCCTTGCCCCTTGACCAACAATCTACCCAATCTCTCACAATGGAATCTCACCAAGAAGAAGACTCTTCTTCCTCTTACAATACATACTCTCAACAATAAAGTAAAATGTACAATGTTTACAACTATTTTGAGAGCTTGAGCTTGAGAGAAAATTTGAGAGCTTGCAAAGTAGAAAGTTGGAGAAGAATGGAGGAAACTCTTCTTTTATCAACCTTCAAAAATCTTCCCGTTTGAATGCCTCTGCACAGCCAATAATGGGCTTTGGCAGCTTGTGATGGTACCTTATCATTCTTGGAGATCTTCTCTTGGAATATAGCAAGACTCTTGGGAGAAAATCCAAAACCATGACCAAGAATGGAAAACTGGCAACTTCAGGTATGAGAGAAAGCCTGTGAAAATGACACTAAAAGAAGAGGGTCCAAAGAGTCAACTGGTTAGAAAGTGAAACAAAAAGACTTTTGAACCGTTGGTCACATGAAGCGCCTAAAGTGATTAATGCATAGGCGTTCGATGTGACATTGAGCGCTTAATGTGAAACAGAACAGTCGTTCGAAGTCACATTAAGCGCCTTATGTTGGCATCTGAAGGCGTTCGAAGTGTCATGAAGCGCCTAATGTAACACTTCATGCTTGTTTGAACTGAAACTGACATTTTCTCAGAAAAAGTACTTGGGAGTACGTGTCCATTCAGAGAAAAGTACTTTTGACTTGGTGAAACACTTGAAGCGCCTAATGTAGGCTTTCGAAGTGTTTGCACTTTTCATCAGAACACATGAAGCGCCTAATGTAGGCGTTCGAACTGTTCTGACTTTCAAACACTTCACATGAAGCGCCTAATGTAGGCGTTCGAAGTGTACGCAGATCCAGACACTTCACATGAGACGCCTAATGTAGGCGTTCGAAGTGTACTGGACCTCACCAAGATACATTAAGCGCCTGAAGTGAGTGTTCGAAGTATACTGACTTCAAACACACAACATGAAGCGCCTAATCGGATTTTCCAAGTGCCAACCTTGTGCAAATCATCAAAACCAAACATATTCTAACAGCGTCAAGTCTTTGTAAAATTTTGGTATAAATAAATAACTGCAAGGCATGGAGATCAAGTTGATTTTGCTCATTCACAGCAGTGCAAAGCAAAAGACTTGCAAATACACTTACCCTAAATCAATTTGTGCGTGCAAAATGTCTGGTCCAAAGGCTTTCTTGTCGCCAATGGCAATTCTCACTCTTGTTCTTGTCACGGCAATGGCTGAGGAAACTGATCAACAAAAGCGGGTTGCAGGCGGTACATTCGCCCCTCCGTTTAATTTATGTATTGTTTCTTATATTGGAATATGATGGAATAAAGCAAAATGATTTACTAAATTGACCGCACTTTTTATATTTTGAAGTATCACTTGATGACGCAATTTCCGTTATGAATTATCGAAAATAAACTGTTTATAACACATGAAAATGGTTACTATATATCCGACCCCCCATATCCCGCCTATGCTGTAAGGCAAAGGGGTTGTAGCACCATCTTGTCACCTGGTATTTTCATTACTCACTGAGATTTTTACACTTTTAGTTTCGCAAAATTTAAGCAACAATGTTAAAGAGAAAATGTTTACGTCAAAATCAGATAATACTTTTAAGACCAATCAGATCATATAAAGAGTGAATTACAATAAATAAGATTGGATGAGGCAATTGCCACCGTCATGTGATACAATTCCACCTAAAATCTATTTTATCGATTGACCAAATATGCCCCTCTTGGAGGATAACCAGAGAAATCCCCTTCTTGGAGGACAACCAGAGAAATCTGCCAGGCGATTTGTCTAGTTTAACTTGCATAAACTTTTGGGAAAAGTCGTCAAACTGTTATTCAAGTCCTGCATTTCTCAATTTGTCATTAAAAACTTGTTTTCATTTTCAGAACTGTTTACTTAATTACGATAAACTATTAAACTCATTACATTTATTTTTAAATTTCATAGAAAGTGATTGAAGAATATGAAATGGACGAAAAACAAAAGTGTAGATAAACAAAATGCCATGTGGAAAGTATAGTATGACAGATCCCTCGAACATATTTTAGGAGTGAGATCTCATATTTTAGGAGTGAGATCTGTTGACCATCCCTCACTAATCAGCGCCATGATCGTCAATCACAAGACGTTACGTTAATGTTTTGAGAAAATTTTTTTTGAGGTGCCGAGACTCTTTTTGATTGACGGTCACGGTATCGGTTAGCGTAGGACAATTCAGCATATCTGTCCTCATATTTTATAATATCTCAAAGTTATAGCTATACTTATATTTGTAACCATGATTCACGACGACCACTTGCTTTGCAGCTGAAGCAGCAAATAAGGGAATAGATGTCTTAACAGAAACAAGGGGCCTGCAGCAACAGATTACGTTTAGGAAGTTGTTAGAAGATCCTTGTACATGGTTCTATTGAGACGGCGATGCCAGTTGCGATTATCTACTTGGCATGCGGCGTGCATGTACTGTTAGCATGTTTACTTGCGGCTACAAAAGTCATAACAATCAATATGCTTGTGATAATTTCACTTGCGATAATAAAGAAAGCTGTGATTACACGGAAGAATATGGCCTTACTTGCAGTTGTGACGCCAGCTCTGGAGATTGCATTCACTAGCCAAATCCCCAATAATTATCGTGGTATTCTACGTGTTCTTTATTGCATTTTTTAAAGATTGTTCAAGTACGTGAAACTTGTCAAATTACATGAAGCCTACATCATACATGCTATTGAAAACTAACGGTAATAGACAAGTGTAAACTCTTTAAAAATCGTTAAACGTGTGGCAATTATAATATATTTGAAAAGAACTTCAGTAACCGGCATTTGTTATTTGTTCCTTTAAACTACAACTGACCATTTTGAACTGTGAACTGTAGAACTGGTAGTTTTTGAACTAATTACGGTTAGTAGAACCCTGGTTAACAAAAGTATGGCTCACCTTGCTCTTCTTTTGTATCTTTGATGAAAAAAATATGCAAATATTGGAGAATTGAGTGCTGTTAATTCCTCATGCGTTTAACCACCTCCTTCGTTTTGAAAGATCATAGAGTGACGGTGTAGAAGGTGTTGACTATGAACAAAACAAGATTAAAGTAGAATATCTTACGTTTCTTCGACTTCATCTTCTAAATTAGCTGTAGACGGATCGTATCGTTAACAAAATGGTGCTTCATGTTGCTTAATATTTGTATCAACCATTTTTTTAAATCATCCAAATAAAGATCATAATTTTTAATATCCATACGAAGGTCGGGATAAAGATGAAGCAAAAGTCTTGACATTTTTTTTGATATAGATAATAAATTGAGATAGATAATGAAGAAAATAACTAATTACGGTTATAATAACTATAAAAATTATGAAATATTGTAATTACAATTCACTATCACAATAGAAATAGATGAAGAAAAACAGATTTGGTGAATGAAACATAAGGAATAGTGAGTATTTATAGAAGTGAAACAAAAATACTGTTGGAACCGGCTGTTTATAACCATTGGAACCAAGCAACAACAACAACATTACCTATTGCCATAAAGGCTCTCGCTTGTGGCGGGGTATGAGGGTCGGATGTACGCAACCATACTCATGCGTTAGAAACACACAGAGGTTGTTTTTCGATGATCCATAATGATGTGTCAAGCTATGTCGATCAACTACTACTTCACAATGTAAAAAGCGCAACCAATTTAGTGAATCATTAACGGTTCAACAAATTCTACTGGTAGAGAGAGGAAAATACATCCTGCGATCAAATGTTTACAAACTTTTTCATAAAATATCCAAATCTAATTTAAGTATAAGTTTTATCCAAACTTTCTAGAAAATGTCTCACAAAACGACAGATGACCTGCTAATGACCTGTAATTTCAGGTTGCCAGATATTTGTTTTCTTCTTCTTTCCTTCTTCCTCCTCCCACCTCCGCAGTCCGTCCACCCCCTGACCCACTGTAACCAACACCGACAATCCAATCCCTTCCTCGCTATTCATCCTCTTGCCCCCATCCCTGTCCACCAGTTGAAGTTCTCCTGCAAAACCCATCGCCTTGCTGCTCCATTTTTACCCTCTCCCCTCTACCGATTCCTACGAGTACATCATTTTCACCAAACTGCCGTCCTAGCTATCCCCCACTTCGCCTGTTGCGCCACGTCGTTTCCTCCTCTCTCCTCCATTCTAACAACCCAACTCTCCTCCAACAACACTCATATGCCTGCCCCTTTCCTTCCTTATCTTCCCTCCATCCCCTCAATTCTGAATAATTTTTGGCCTCTTTCCCTCACCACATACATTTTGACCGTACGATCATCTCAAATGTGTTCCTATAATATATAAAAAGAGACAAAGACGATTTTTCTTGAGAATTCTTGTTACTTCAATTAACAATTCTTGTTATTTTGAATATGTTTTACCATTTAAAACATATTTCTTGGTTATTCGCTTGTATGAATTAAACAAATTGATTGATTGGAGCGGCACACTTGAAGAGTAGGAGATGGGAGGCGGCATTGGGAGGGACAAAGGAACGTTAATGGTGAGGAGGAGCAGATGAAGGGATGATAGAGGCGACGGCAAAAGCAGGGGAATGGGGGAGGTCTCATTTGGACGGAGTAGCAGATTTTGAAGGGCTAGTTAGGAGGCGCTAGTGGTTAAGGGGTGTTCTATATTGGGTGCTGGGAGGGGCCATAATCAGTGCCTCAGTGCTGGTGGTTGGGGTGATGGGAGAGATAATTGGAGGAGACATGAAGGATAGATTAATTAGTCGTATCAGGATCAAATACAGGGGGTTTTGTATCGCAGAAGAAGGAGGAGGGAGGAGAAGTGAGGAAGAAAAAGAGAGTCAGGTGGAAACTTGCAATCACAGTCAGCAGCATGTCACTTAAGTTTTGCGAAACATTTCCTAAAAGTGTTAGCATAAAACTTATAATAAAATTAGGTTTGGATATTTTGTGAGAAAACTCATAAACAATTGGTTGCAGAATGTAATTTGCTATATATGTGTGTGTATATATATATATACACATATATCCTTTTAAACGGTTTGAACCGTCGGTTCCTTTTAGACGGTTCACTGGCCGATTTAACTATCGGTTAACTTCTGGTTTTGGAACTGGCAGTTCAGGTTCTCCAATGCTAAAAACTGTAACCAAACCCTTGAACCTTGGATGAACTAGAAGCACTAAACCTCGGTCCAAAACCGGTGGTTTTCTATTTTGTGACTCTAACTATCAGTTCATTGGCTAGATTAAACGCGAACACAAGCAACGATAAGCTGAGCCATGCATCATAGGAAAAGGCTTGACAAAAAAAATATGTATGGTGATCGAATGATATTCATATGTCTACATTATTGCACCCAAAGATAGCATACAACAATCAATGTTGTTAAATTAGTTGAGTGAAAAAGGAGGAAGAAAAACATGCATTCGCCTGATAGACAAACTCATCCAGAGTAGCATAGCACCTGATGGGCATGCCTGAATACTTTCAGAATTGGAACTTGACCTATAATGACAGTCTGAGAAAAGGGTCCTCAACAGTGGTTTATGTAACAAACACGTGTAACTCAGAGAACTTGTAGGCCCTATAGGAGGCTCACCGAAGTACTGTCGGAATACACTATGAATGACGACTTGCAAGGTGTAAGACCAATAAGTAAACTCAGAGACCATAAGGGGGATTCTCTAAGTCTCCAGAGAAGTGTTGGATATAAGAATAACGAGAAGAAAATACACCCTCTGAGGATAGGTAACTCTCTGAGTAGGAGGTGCTGAATAGCACATGAAGCTGCTGCCTTAAAGTCCCACAGAACTCAAAGACCCTACGGGTATCGCCCTCTGAGTTTAGAGCATTGGAACTATAATCTTGAATGCAGCTACTTCTTCTATTGAAATGATAAGAATCACTGAATTCCTTCTCCAGAAAGATAAAGAAAAGATGATAAAGTCTTTACTAAAGTATAAATCCCATACTTTAATCCTCTACAAGTAGCAGTTATCTTCTCCTGTAATTAGCAGAAAAAGAGGTATGAATCCTACTAGAGCTCTATCTATAAACACCAGCCTAAAGTCCTAATATATGATGGTTCCTCCTCTATATAAGGTACTCTTCATGTCATGTAAAAGACCACTAACTTTTGCTCTCAATCAATACTTTTATACTCTCTTCGAATATCATCAGTGACTTAAGCATTAGGGAACCTGACAGAAACCCCCTTCTCTTTAATTCTGACCCAAATTGTTGTTGGAGAATTTAAGGTTTGGGCTTTGGCCCATCGTTGGAGATTGGAAGATTTGGGCTTTGGCCCATTAATGAATGTTGCAAAACTTGGTTGAGCAACGTACTTTGAGCTTAATGAGTTTCCGATAATGATAATCGAAAACTAATGAATCCTTAATTATCTACGTGGCGAGTAGTTAATTTTAGGATGTGGAATCACTCAATTACTGTTATGCCCCGCACCCTCCGAAGGGAAATTAAAAGACAAAGAAGGATTTTACGGGAATTAATGATGGTCAACCCTACTAATTGCGAAATTAAATAATAGGTTTGATTAGAATTAAATGAAGGGTTAAATAGTAGGAATTAATTGTATTTAATTTTACAATTAAATAATTAGGATTTATCCTTTAAGATAAATAAGAAATGAAATATAATTTAGAAACACCAAACTTTCCCCCTGACCATATATAAACTGACAGAGCGTCAGTTTTCTCATTTTTCAGAAAACATCGACGCTCTGCAGCCTCTGCCCTAGCCGTTCCCCAGGAGTAGAAGAGAAAGCCCCGAGAATCAATCCAGCCTTAGTCCGTTTTTCAATCCGTCTTCGAGTAATCAAAGGCAAGTAATCTGTTTATAAGTTCTTACGATTTGTGAAAGATAAACGGCCTATTTTGCTATTCAATTGGATCACCATGCAGTAGATTCGTTTCTTGGTTATTTGCATATGATCTATGTGTTTGTTTCTGAGATTTGGCCAACGTATGTAAAAAGGGTGTTTGTGATATTGTTGATTATGTGGAATCCTGCAAATCCCTACCCCGTAAACCCTTTTGATGTGCCTGTATTGGTGGATGGGGTTGGGAATGGAGAAAGGTGAGACCTTTCGGGTTGTTTTGATGATTGGTGTGCGTTCTAGGTTTGTATGCGTGATGAGTTGTGGAGGATTTGCGTTGATGAGATAAGCATGAACTATTAGCGCAGTTAGGCTTGGATTGATGGGATGAAGTTGGGAATCAGTTTGGGATTAGGATCCTGAGATGGTTGCAGAAAACGCAGAACCTGGCCTGGAACGTTGACATCGATCGATCGATGTCAGAGATCGATGTCCCCAGTCGGACATCGATCGATCGATGTATGGGTGGCTGAGAGATCGATGTCCCCAGTCGGACATCGATCGATCGATGTAGGTGAAACCTGAGAGATCGATGTCCTCAGAAGGACATCGATCGATCGAAGTCAGAGATCGATGTCCCCAGTTGGACATCGATCGATCGATGTATAGGGGATGAAGTCCTGAAATTTTGTGAAAAGTAGAGGAAGGAAGGGGAACGTTCGGGGAGCCTTTGAGTGACCTTAGTGACTTTCTAAGACCTGATCTAAGTTAGTTTAAGACTCGGGAACATACCCTAGGATGGTGAATTCAGTCTTGGTGTTTTTTTACGGATTCTTGAATCGAGTTTTAACGGGAGTGACTTAGGCGGGTGAAGAGATGAAGGTACGAGGTACTTGAGAGTTCAACAAAGTATGGTTAGGGATATCAGTCTTAGGTTATGGATCTTAGTATCATGCCTAAGGGTTGACACGCTAGTCGAAGCCTAAGTGATGACGTGTAGGTTAGCAAAAGCTCGTGTGTGTTGTACTTGCGCATGTGTACATGAATGACTTATATGAATGTGAATTGCATACGAGAATGAGAAATGAGAATGATATGAGGAGTCTTGCATCATGGCACGTGCATTTGCATATTGATTTGAAAAGAAAGGTGCTTCGGCACAGATTTGCGAAGGTGACCTGCAATGTAAACCGGGATGGAAATTTAAGCCGGGGCGCATTGTAGGGCACAAAAGACTGTAACGTAAACCGGGATGGAAATATAAGCCGGGGCGCGTTACAGGGTATAAAGTTGTCTGTAATGCTACTCGGGATGGAAATATAAGCCGAGGTGCATTACAGGGTATAAAGTTGGCTGTAACGTAAACCGGGATGGAAATATAAGCCGGGGCGCGTTACAGGGTATAAAGTTATGTGAAGTGACCGGACATTGTGACATGCATTGCACTGTTTTGAAAGAGAAAGCGGTCATGCATACGTGAATGTATAGTGTAGTGCATCTTTTGGCATGCATCATGAGAATCAATGTGGTATGAACATGAGTGGTACTTGATTGCCTATGAAGTGTTAATTGTGAACAAATTGTTGTACTTGTTTACTACGTTATTCACTTACATATTTGGAAACTTTACAAGACATGTGCCCCTCAATTCCCTCAATTTATCTATTACTCATGTCTTGCCATGTGTTGATCCCGTATGTCTTATAAGTGGGTTACTTGCTAGCGTTTTTCGCTAAGGGTACTGCCTTTGATCTTGCAGATGAACCCAGTTACGATATGATATTCATTGAGGATGACGGCGAGTGGGCTGAATGGGACGTTTAGAGTGCATGTTGAGGAAATAGTTGAGACAGTGTTATTTATTTCCGTTATTTCATTTGTTTGAGGATTTCAGTTGGCAACCATTATGATCAGTTGTTGGGATTTTAGTTTTTGATGTACGAGTTAACGGTTGACCTTCGATATATACATGTTTCCGCGTCTACTATCGTACGTCACTGATGATGCGTACACGAGAGATGAGACGTCTTGTAGTCTTCTCAGTAAGCTACGACGGGTGCATCGGTTCGGATCCCGCTGTCCGGGTCGGGGCGCTACAGGTGGTATCAGAGCCTAGGCTTCAGATCTACCTCGGAGACCTAGGTTATGACATGTAGAGTCTTAAGTTATGATCTTCACCTTAAGTTGATCTTTAGATCTAAGTATGCAATTTCAGATTTAAGCTTGATCTGGGATGGGTGTGTGTACGAGCGCGATTAGTGAAATCCAATAATTGTAATCGTTATAACCTATGAACTACGCCTTGTACCCTTATAGATGTCACGTTTTATTTTGGAACTGCTCGACACTAATGACGTGAACTTGCAGAAAAATGCCTCCCAGACGTGATAACCAAGGTAACGGTGGCAATGGGAACAATGACCCTCCTCCACCACCGCCAGTTCTAGTCCCACAAGCGCTGATTGATGCTATCACAGTGATAGCCCAAGGAGTTGCTCAGCAGCAGCAACAACCGCAGCAACCTCCTCCCGCGCCACCACAGCACGGCATAAGGTACTACATTGGGGAAATGCGAAAGATGCATGCCCCAAACTTTGAAGGGACAACTGACCCAGAGGTGGCTGGGTTTTGGCTGGACGAAGTAGAAAAATGCTTCAGGCTAGTGCAAGTGCCTGACGAACACAAGGTGGATGTGGCCACGCCTTTCCTAACTGGCAGAGCGAATGCATGGTGGAATGGCATTTCGCCCAAGATGACTTCTCCCATCCAGTGGAGTCAATTTGTGAAGGCCTACAAGGACTATTATGTGCCAGAGACTGCCATTTTGGAGAAAATGAGACAGTTTGACAAGTTCGAACAGGGAAGGATGTCTGTCTCTGATTATGCAGATCGGTTCCATGCCTTGGGTAAGTTCACACCCTTGGTACTGGAAAACAACCGAATGAAGATGCTGAAATTCGAGGAAGGACTGAACCCCCGCATTCGGACTGCAATAGCGGGGTCAAGCTTGAAAACCTTTGAGGAGATGTTAGATGCCTGCTATCGCGTTGAGAGTGACATGCGCAGGTCACAACCAAGAGAGGCTCGAGAAGAATCGAGCAAGAGACCAAGAGTGGAGCAAAGTGGCAGTAGACCCGGACGTTGGGTTAAGATTCCCCGAAAAGGGCAGGCAGGGCCAGTACAAAGGACACCACAACTCAACCAACCTGGTCAACAAGCACCCGCAGAGTGCCCACACTGCCACAAGAGACACGTGGGCGAATGTTGGAAGGTGAGTGGAGCGTGCTTCAAGTGTGGGAAGGCGGGTCACAGGATCAAAGATTGCCCTGAATGGAATGCTAAACCTCAGGTGACAACAGGGCCTGCCCAGCAGCAGAGAGGCAGGCCTAATGCGAGGGTCCATGCGATGACGGACGCCGAGGTACAGGAGGATACCAACGTCGTAACAGGTACGACTTAAGTTTGATTATAGCAATCTAAGTTGAATTTTAGCCTTATAAGTTGATGATTCAATATGTTTTGTTTTATGAGACCTTTATGTGCTACCCTTTCATGTTAGGTGTGATTCTAGTTAACCAAGTACCTGCCAATGTGTTGTTTGATAGCGGGGCTAGCCACCCTTTTATCTCTAAGAGGTTCGCCAAGGGGCTCGACCGTTTACCTGAATGGCTTGAAAACCCATTTAGGGTGCAAGCAGCGGGCGAGCAAGTACTGGTTTCTCACCACCAGTACAAAGACTGTGAGCTGGTGTTAGACGGAAAATTCTTTTCAGTTACACTAGTCCCAATTCCGATGAAGGATTTTGATGTAATATTAGGCATGGATTGGCTGACCAAGAATCATGCCAATATTGACTGCAAACTCAAGCAGGTGACCGTTAAGGACCCCGATATGAATGAAATAACGATCCAAGGAAACTTCAAAATGACCAAAGCTCCCAAGAAGATATACATGACAGCGATCAAGGCCTTTAAAGCCTTACAAAAGGGAGCTGAGGGATTTATGGTGTATGCACTAGATGCGAAGCAGGAGGTTCCCTCCATGGACCAAATACCGGTAATAAATGAGTTCAAAGACGTGTTTCCGGACGACCTACCGGGAGTGCCACCAATGAGGGAAGTGGAGTTTGAGATTAACTTGATCCCTGGAGCCGAGCCTATATCTAAGGCACCCTACCGAATGGCTCCGGCTGAACTCAAGGAGTTAAAGGGGCAACTGCAAGAGTTGTTGGACAAGAAATTGATACGTCCCAGCGTATCACCGTGGGGAGCCCCAGTCCTATTCGTAAAGAAGAAAGATGGCAGCATGAGGCTGTGCATCGACTATCGAGAGTTGAACAAGATCACCATTAAGAATAAATATCCTTTACCAAGGATTGAGGATCTATTTGATCAACTGAAGGGAGCTAGATGGTTTTCCAAGATTGACCTCCGTCAAGGATACCATCAGTTACTTGTGAAAGCCGGAGACGTACCTAAAACAGCTTTCCGAACTCGATACGGGCATTATGAATTCTTAGTGATGCCTTTTGGACTAACTAATGCCCCAGCTGCTTTCATGGATTTGATGAACACTGTGTTCCGAGAACAGTTAGACCAATTTGTAGTAGTGTTCATCGATGACATTCTGGTCTATTCCCCCGATGAACAAGCTCATACTGAACATCTAAGAGTGGTGCTACAAATTCTGAGGCAACAAAGGCTGTATGCCAAATTCAGCAAGTGTGAATTTTGGCTAAGAAGTGTAGCCTTCCTTGGTCACGTAATTTCTGAAGATGGGATCTCTGTAGACCCTAAGAAGATAGAAGCCATCACTGAATGGCCAAGACCCACGAATGTGACCGAAGTCCGAAGCTTCCTAGGCTTGGCAGGCTACTATAGGAAGTTTGTTGAGGGATTCTCAACGATTGCAGTGCCATTGAGTCGTCTCACTCAGAAGAAGACTAAATTTGAATGGACTGCTGAATGCGAGCAGAGCTTTACTGAGCTCAAGAAGAGATTGACCACAGCCCCGGTGTTGGCACAACCCTCCGGCACCGACGGTTTCGTGATCTATAGTGACGCGTCCAAGAAAGGACTAGGTATGTACACCATTACAATTAATGCATTGTATATACTTATGCAAGTCCTAAACCAACCTACTGTTTATAGGTTGTGTCTTGATGCAAAACGAACGAGTCATATCGTACGCGTCAAGACAACTGAAACCATACGAGCAGAACTATCCGACGCATGACTTGGAGCTCGCAGCTGTGGTATTTGCTCTTAAGATCTGGAGACACTATCTATACGGAGAGAAATGTGCTGTGTTCACGGATCATAAGAGCTTAAAGTATCTATTCTCGCAGAAGGAGTTGAACATGAGACAAAGGAGATGGTTGGAGTTACTCAAGGACTATGACTTGACCATCAACTACCATCCGGGGAAAGCTAATAGAGTGGCAGACGCATTGAGCAGGAAGTCTAGCCACGCGAGACAGTCTCCGTTGGAAAGAGAGATCGAAGAGTTTGATCTTGAATTGGTGGATTCAGTGGCAAATGTCCTTACAGCTTTATCTATCAGCCCAGACTTGGTAGACCGAATTAAAGAAGCGCAGTATGAGGACCCAGCACTGAAAGGAATCCGCGACAGATTATCCACGGGACAAGTAAAGGACTTCCAGTTGCGAGGAGATGGAAGTCTATGGTTTCAGAATCGGTTATGCGTACCCAGTAAAGACGAACTTCGAGCCGAATTGCTTCAAGAAGCGCATAACTCAAGGATGTCTATCCACCCCGGAAGTACTAAGATGTATAAGGACCTCAAAGGAAACTATTGGTGGATAGGGATGAAAAGGTCAATAGCGGCATATGTGGAAAGATGTTTGGTATGCCAACAAGTCAAAGCGGAACATCAACGACCTGGTGGTTTGATGAAGCCACTAGAGATTCCAGAATGGAAGTGGGAGCACGTGACGATGGATTTCGTAATGGGACTACCCAAGACCCGCAATGGAAACGAGATGATTTGGGTAATTGTAGACAGATTGACGAAGACGGCCCACTTTATAGCCATGCCTCATGGTACTTCGTATGAAAGGTTATCCAATATCTATGCGGATAACATTGTAAGTCTACATGGAGTCCCAGTTAGCATCGTATCGGACCGTGACCCCAAGTTCACCTCTAAGTTCTGGAGAGCATTCCAGAAAGCTATGGGTACGGAGTTGAGAATGAGCACAGCTTACCACCCGCAAACGGATGGACAATCCGAGAGGACCATTCAAACATTGGAAGACATGCTGAGAGCATGCGCCCTAGACCTCAAAGGAAACTGGGATAGCATGTTGAAGTTAATGGAGTTTTCATACAATAATAGCTATCACAGTGCAATTGGCATGGCGCCATTCGAAGCATTATACGGGCGTAAGTGCAGGTCCCCTGTTTGTTGGGACGAAGTGGGTGAAAGGACGATCACCGCACCCGAGTTGGTTGAGCAAACTGTGGCAAAGGTCAAGGTGATAAGAGAGAAACTCAAGGTGGCTCAAGATCGTAGTAAAAGTTGGGCCGACACCAAGAGACGACCGTTGGACTTTGAGGAGGGCGATAAGGTTTACCTACGAGTCTCACCAACTAAGGGAGTTGCTAGATTTGGAGTGAAGGGCAAGTTAAGCCCTAGATATATTGGCCCTTACGAAGTTCTTGGTAAAGTTGGTGAAAGGGCATATCGACTAGCCTTACCTCCCCGTTTATCACAAGTCCATAACGTATTCCACGTGTCGCAACTACGGAAGTACGTACCGGATCCGAGCCATGTCCTTGAAGCCCAACCCTTAGACGTGAAAGAGGACGTCACCTACGAAGAACATCCATTGAGGATTGTGGACAGAAAAGATCAAGTTCTACGCCGACGCGTCATTCCGTATGTCAAAGTTCAGTGGAGTAACCATACGGAGCGCGAAGCCACGTGGGAGCTTGAAGAGCAAATGAAGGAGTTATATCCACACCTCTTCCAATAAGGTACGCCAGTTTCGAGGACGAAACTTCTTATAAGGGGGGAGGGATGTTATGCCCCGCACCCTCCGAAGGGAAATTAAAAGACAAAGAAGGATTTTACGGGAATTAATGATGGTCAACCCTACTAATTGCGAAATTAAATAATAGGTTTGATTAGAATTAAATGAAGGGTTAAATAGTAGGAATTAATTGTATTTAATTTTACAATTAAATAATTAGGATTTATCCTTTAAGATAAATAAGAAATGAAATATAATTTAGAAACACCAAACTTTCCCCCTGACCATATATAAACTGACAGAGCGTCAGTTTTCTCATTTTTCAGAAAACATCGACGCTCTGCAGCCTCTGCCCTAGCCGTTCCCCAGGAGTAGAAGAGAAAGCCCCGAGAATCAATCCAGCCTTAGTCCGTTTTTCAATCCGTCTTCGAGTAATCAAAGGCAAGTAATCTGTTTATAAGTTCTTACGATTTGTGAAAGATAAACGGCCTATTTTGCTATTCAATTGGATCACCATGCAGTAGATTCGTTTCTTGGTTATTTGCATATGATCTATGTGTTTGTTTCTGAGATTTGGCCAACGTATGTAAAAAGGGTGTTTGTGATATTGTTGATTATGTGGAATCCTGCAAATCCCTACCCCGTAAACCCTTTTGATGTGCCTGTATTGGTGGATGGGGTTGGGAATGGAGAAAGGTGAGACCTTTCGGGTTGTTTTGATGATTGGTGTGCGTTCTAGGTTTGTATGCGTGATGAGTTGTGGAGGATTTGCGTTGATGAGATAAGCATGAACTATTAGCGCAGTTAGGCTTGGATTGATGGGATGAAGTTGGGAATCAGTTTGGGATTAGGATCCTGAGATGGTTGCAGAAAACGCAGAACCTGGCCTGGAACGTTGACATCGATCGATCGATGTCAGAGATCGATGTCCCCAGTCGGACATCGATCGATCGATGTATGGGTGGCTGAGAGATCGATGTCCCCAGTCGGACATCGATCGATCGATGTAGGTGAAACCTGAGAGATCGATGTCCTCAGAAGGACATCGATCGATCGAAGTCAGAGATCGATGTCCCCAGTTGGACATCGATCGATCGATGTATAGGGGATGAAGTCCTGAAATTTTGTGAAAAGTAGAGGAAGGAAGGGGAACGTTCGGGGAGCCTTTGAGTGACCTTAGTGACTTTCTAAGACCTGATCTAAGTTAGTTTAAGACTCGGGAACATACCCTAGGATGGTGAATTCAGTCTTGGTGTTTTTTTACGGATTCTTGAATCGAGTTTTAACGGGAGTGACTTAGGCGGGTGAAGAGATGAAGGTACGAGGTACTTGAGAGTTCAACAAAGTATGGTTAGGGATATCAGTCTTAGGTTATGGATCTTAGTATCATGCCTAAGGGTTGACACGCTAGTCGAAGCCTAAGTGATGACGTGTAGGTTAGCAAAAGCTCGTGTGTGTTGTACTTGCGCATGTGTACATGAATGACTTATATGAATGTGAATTGCATACGAGAATGAGAAATGAGAATGATATGAGGAGTCTTGCATCATGGCACGTGCATTTGCATATTGATTTGAAAAGAAAGGTGCTTCGGCACAGATTTGCGAAGGTGACCTGCAATGTAAACCGGGATGGAAATTTAAGCCGGGGCGCATTGTAGGGCACAAAAGACTGTAACGTAAACCGGGATGGAAATATAAGCCGGGGCGCGTTACAGGGTATAAAGTTGTCTGTAATGCTACTCGGGATGGAAATATAAGCCGAGGTGCATTACAGGGTATAAAGTTGGCTGTAACGTAAACCGGGATGGAAATATAAGCCGGGGCGCGTTACAGGGTATAAAGTTATGTGAAGTGACCGGACATTGTGACATGCATTGCACTGTTTTGAAAGAGAAAGCGGTCATGCATACGTGAATGTATAGTGTAGTGCATCTTTTGGCATGCATCATGAGAATCAATGTGGTATGAACATGAGTGGTACTTGATTGCCTATGAAGTGTTAATTGTGAACAAATTGTTGTACTTGTTTACTACGTTATTCACTTACATATTTGGAAACTTTACAAGACATGTGCCCCTCAATTCCCTCAATTTATCTATTACTCATGTCTTGCCATGTGTTGATCCCGTATGTCTTATAAGTGGGTTACTTGCTAGCGTTTTTCGCTAAGGGTACTGCCTTTGATCTTGCAGATGAACCCAGTTACGATATGATATTCATTGAGGATGACGGCGAGTGGGCTGAATGGGACGTTTAGAGTGCATGTTGAGGAAATAGTTGAGACAGTGTTATTTATTTCCGTTATTTCATTTGTTTGAGGATTTCAGTTGGCAACCATTATGATCAGTTGTTGGGATTTTAGTTTTTGATGTACGAGTTAACGGTTGACCTTCGATATATACATGTTTCCGCGTCTACTATCGTACGTCACTGATGATGCGTACACGAGAGATGAGACGTCTTGTAGTCTTCTCAGTAAGCTACGACGGGTGCACCGGTTCGGATCCCGCTGTCCGGGTCGGGGCGCTACAATTACGATGTTGTGTGAATGTGAAATTAATGCTCAAAGTGGATGGAAAATGTTGTGGATGGGTGACGTGTCACCCTTATGGAGGAATATCATGTTGGATGTGTCCATGTGGTGTAAAAGAGCTTCTGACGGACATCGATCGATGACATCGATCGATCGATGTCACTTCGATCGATCGATGTCATCGATCGAAGTTGATCAGAGAGCTTCGATGTTTCTGTCTCACATCAGTCAATCACTTCGATCGATCGATGTTGACTTCGATCGATCGATGTATCGATCGAAGTTGGACAGAAAGGTGAGGAACGATTCTGACGTACATCGATCGATACATCGATCGATCGATGTATACATCGATCGATCGATGTGATCGATCGATGTCGAATAGCGTGCAGAATCTCTTCAGTTTGAGTGGTTATGTTTCAAATCTGAAACTAACACTATCCTCCTGTTTAAATAAGATCAACTTGTTTTGATCTAACGGTGGTGGGGAGGCAGCTTTGATCTAACGGCCGAGATTTAAACTGTCTTAACCGCTTAACCGAATATGGTTTCCATCTAACGGTCCAGGTTTAAACCTGTTAATCTATCTTCGATCTAAAGGCTGAGATTAAACCTTCCTAATCTAGATAGGAGGTTTTACGGTCTAAATCAAACTTCGGTTTTGATCCAACGGTCACGGTACCTTGTCCTCCAACCGACTCCCCTATATAAAGAGTGCTAAGGGTGTTCATTTGAGACACACCAAGCTCTAAGCATTTCATAAGCATTCTGCATTCATAGCACGTGAGTCTTGCATATTGTCCGGGAGAAGTCAGGACACTCTAAGCGTTCGAAAGAGTTCAAGTTCAGCAGTGCCGCTCAACTGAACAGGTACCCGTTGTATCCTGGGAGACGATTGCTCGTACCGGTTGGGCACAGTATACCGGAGCAATACGTCTTAAGGACAGAGTCCTTGACTCGCCCCGGGTTTGATTTATTTTGTTGTTTCATATGCACACAGTGTACGACTGCGTCTTGGTACAGGATTGATTGTGCCAACAATCTTAAGACGTATTCAATTCAATTAATTTCTGTACCGTTTTTAATTTGCGCAAAAGCAGTTTCGTACTGATTTGCAGTCTACTTCTACTCCTTTCTTAAATCTGATTCTGTTCTGATCTATTCGTTTTGATCAACTGAACAGTAATCTGATGGAGAACGCAAGCTCAGGCTCGGTTCATGGTGCAGACATTCAGAGTTCTGCTCCGATGGCACCAGCTGCTGGGGTGCCAAGACATGCTCCTCCTGCGCAGGGTCCTGTAGTGGCCCAAGTGGAGAAACCGGAGAAGTTCAGTGGGAGCTTCTTCAAGCGCTGGCAGCAGAAGATGCTGTTCTTCTTAACTGCTGTGGGATTGGCAAATTTCCTGACTGAGGACCCGCCTATGGTGGATCCGTTGGAGGACCAAGCCCAGGATATGCAAAACCAACGTTTTGTTGAAGGTTGGAACTTCAACAATTATGTTTGTTTGAGTCATATTCTGAGTTGTTTGGACAACTCCTTGTATGGTTTGTACTGTACGTACAAGACCGCAAAGTCTTTGTGGCAGGCTTTGGAAAAGAAATACCGTACGGAGGATGCCGGCACTAAGAAATTTATTGTCGGCAAATTCCTGGATTTCAAAATGTCTGATTCTCGCACTGTTGTTTCTCAAGTTGAGGAACTTCAGACTTTGGTTGCCGAGATGGAAGAGGAGGGCATGTTGTTTAGTGAATCTTTCGTCGTGGCAGCAGTGATTGAGAAGCTACCTCTTTCGTGGAGGGAATTCAGAAGCTATCTCAAACACAAGAGAAAGGAGATGACATTGGAAGATCTAATTGTTCGACTCCGCATTGAGGAGGACAATCGTAGATCTGAAAGAGCGCCACAATCTAGCTCTGGTCAGGCTAAGGCCCATGTTGCAGAGGCCAAGAAAAAGAAGAGCCAACTCGGGGTGAACAAGAAAGGCAAGCAGATCGCCAAGAAGTTCACCGGGAAATGCTACAACTGTGGCATTCAGGGGCATGTCAGCAATGAATGCAGAAAGCCCAAGAAGAAGCAATCCAAGGCAAAGGCGAACATAGTCGACGCATTGGATGATCTGAATCTCTGTGCGGTGGTCTCAGAGTGCAATGCTGTGGGGAACGTACGTGAGTGGTGGCTTGATACTGGCGCCACTAGACATGTTTGCTCCAGCAGAGAGATGTTCACGGAGTACCAGCCCGGGAACAATGAGCAACTTTACATGGGAAACTCAGCCTCCTCAAAGATTGAAGGCGAGGGCAAAGTTGTTCTGAAGCTCACATCAGGGAAGCATCTGACTCTGCAGAATGTGCTACACGTCCCTGATATTCGGAAGAATTTAGTATCTGGATCTCTTCTAGTCATGCATGGTTTTAGACTAGTGTTAGAATCCAATAAAGTTATTCTTTCGAAAAATGGCATGTATTTGGGGAAGGGGTACTTGTCGAATAGGATGTTTAAATTGAATGTCATCACTATTGTACCCAAAAGAGATTTGCCCGCAGAGGCTAATAAAATTGCTTCCTCTTCTGCTTACATGCTTGAATCTTCTTGTTTATGGCATTTTCGTTTGGGACATGTTAATTACAAGTCAATACAACGTATGAGTAATCTTGACTTATTGCCCAAACTGGACTTTAATAACAAAGGAAAATGTCAAATATGTGTTGAAGCGAAGATGGCAAAGGCGCCATTTCCTTCAATAGAAAGGAACACTGAACCTTTGGATTTAATTCATACCGATGTGTGTGATTTAAAGTTTGTGCAAACAAGAGGTGGTAAAAAGTATTTCATAACTTTTATCGACGATTGCACACGATACTGTTATGTATATTTGCTAAGTAGCAAAGACGAGGCCCTTGATGCTTTCAAGGATTATAAAAATGAAGTTGAGAATCAACTTAGCAAACGAATTAAAACAATTCGAAGTGATAGAGGTGGCGAATATGATACACCGTTTAATGAATTCTGTTCAGAACATGGCATTATTCATCAAACGACTGCACCATATTCACCTCAATCGAATGGTATTGCTGAACGCAAAAACCGTACTCTTAAAGAGATGATGAATGCTATGTTGATAAGTTCGGGTTTACCTCAGAACTTGTGGGGGGAAGCAATTCTCTCAGCCAACGTCATTTTAAACAGAATTCCATCTAAGAAGATGGATGTAACCCCATACGAGCTTTGGAAAGGCCACAAGCCTAGCTACAAATACTTGAAAGTGTGGGGGTGTCTGGCAAAGGTTGCTGTACCTAAACCAAGACAGGTGAAAATTGGGCCTAAAACGGTTGATTGCATATTTATCGGTTATGCAACTAACAGTAGTGCATATCGGTTCTTGGTGCACAAGTCGGATATTCCTGACATACATGAAAACGTTGTCATGGAGTCAAGGAATGCAGTGTTCTTTGAAGATGTCTTTCCGAGGAAAGACAAAATTCAAGAAGTAACAAGACTTGGTAAGCGATTGCGTGAGGCGACTCCTCAAGGAGATGAGGAACTTCGTCAAAGCAAGCGTGCCAGAATGCCAACTTCGTTTGGACCGGATTTTCTAACCTATATGGTAGAAAATGAGCCAAGGAACTTTTTCGAGGCTATGTCAACTCCAGAAGCACCATTCTGGAAAGAAGCAGTTGACAGTGAGATAGACTCAATTCTTCAGAACCACACTTGGGAGTTGGTTGAACTTCCACCTGGAAGTAAACCACTTGGTTGTAAGTGGGTTTTCAAGAAGAAACTGAAAGAGGATGGGTCTATTGAAAAGTATAAAGCCAGGTTGGTAGCCAAAGGCTATCGACAAAAGGAAGGCTTTGACTTCTTTGACACCTACTCACCGGTGACTAGGATCACTTCTATAAGGATGCTAGTTGCAATTGCTGCAGTCTATAACTTGGAAATCCATCAGATGGATGTAAAGACTGCGTTTCTGAATGGTGAGTTGGATGAAGAAATCTATATGGAACAACCCGAAGGGTTTGTGGTTCCAGGACAAGAGTCTAAGGTTTGTAGACTCGTTAAGTCCTTGTACGGGCTTAAGCAAGCGCCTAAGCACTGGCACTTGAAATTTGATCAAGCTATGTTAGCTAATGGTTTCAGGATCAATGAGTGTGACAAGTGTGTCTACATTAAGAGCACACAGAATGCATATGTGATAGTGTGTCTCTATGTAGACGACATGCTAATCATGGGAAGTACTCGGGACATAATCTTAAACACAAAGAAGATGTTGACGAGAAACTTCGATATGAAGGATATGGGAGTTGCCAATGTTATTCTAGGAATAAAGATTTCTAGGATGACTAAGGGACTCATACTGTCACAAACTCACTATATTGAATCTGTCCTAAAACGGTTCAATATGGATGATGTGAAACCGGTAAAGACCCCGCTTGACTTAAGTATACACTTAAGAAAGAATCGAGGCGAACCTGTTGCCCAGTTGAAATACTCTCAGGTAATCGGGAGTCTGATGTACATAACGAATTGTACAAGACCAGACTTAGCTTGTTCAGTAAACAAGTTGAGCAGATTTACGAGTAATCCAAGTGATGATCATTGGAAAGCTCTTAACAGAGTAATGAGGTATTTAAAGTACACAATGTATCATGGATTACATTACACGAGATATCCAGCAGTATTGGAAGGATACTGCAATGCAAATTGGATATCAGATAGTAAGGACTCAAAGTCCACCAGTGGGTACGTGTTCACTATTGGTGGTGCTGCTGTGTCGTGGAAATCCACGAAACAAACCTGTATAGCTCGGTCCACTATGGAAGCTGAGTTCATAGCGTTGGACAAAGCTGGGGAAGAGGCTGAGTGGCTTCGGAATTTTCTGGAAGATATTCCGTGTTGGCCTAAGCCGATAGCTCCTATTAGCATACACTGTGATAGTCAGTCAGCTATAGGACGTGCTCAAAGCAGCATCTACAATGGTAAGTCACGACACATACGTCGGAGACATAATACCATTAAACAGTTGATCTCTAATGGCGTGATTTCCATAGATTATATAAAATCAATGGAGAATCTTGCGGATCCGCTTACAAAAGGCTTGCCTAGAGATCAGATGTCAAGATTGACAAACGGAATGGGACTGAAGCCCATAATGCATGAATCTTTATAATGGTAACCCAACCTTGTTGACTGGAGATCCCAGAATCTTGGTTCAATGGGACAACTAAGTTATGAAGATTCAGTTAGCACTTACTCATTCCGTCTAATAAAAGTGCTGTCTGCAGAGAATGTAGGGTAAGCTGAGGCTTTTAATGATATCCTATATCTTGATACGTCAAGTGGAGTATGGCAGAATACTCTTGATAGGAATCACCTATGTAAGTGTGAAGTGGGGCCGCTTCTATGAGAAAGTCTAGGTGGCAAGATTTCTCTAAAACACTTTCTGAAACCAGGTTGTTCATGGCCAAAACGAACACAACCATGAGAACCTAAAGGGTGTTAAAGGAAATATTGTGTGAGTATCATTGTCTTGGTTCACAACAAAGGCTGACTAGTTCAAGACATCAAGTCACAACTTAGCCGAGTGGATCCGATGATACATCACTAAGAAAGGTTCAAAGCCAGAAGCTACCTCTTCTGATGCAATATTTTCTTGTCTGACTTCTCCTCAGAGTTTGCATAAGTGTCTGCATTAATTTCCATTCATGTGGGGGATTGTTGGAGAATTTAAGGTTTGGGCTTTGGCCCATCGTTGGAGATTGGAAGATTTGGGCTTTGGCCCATTAATGAATGTTGCAAAACTTGGTTGAGCAACGTACTTTGAGCTTAATGAGTTTCCGATAATGATAATCGAAAACTAATGAATCCTTAATTATCTACGTGGCGAGTAGTTAATTTTAGGATGTGGAATCACTCAATTACGATGTTGTGTGAATGCGAAATTAATGCTCAAAGTGGATGGAAAATGTTGTGGATGGGTGACGTGTCACCCTTATGGAGGAATATCATGTTGGATGTGTCCATGTGGTGTAAAAGAGCTTCTGACGGACATCGATCGATGACATCGATCGATCGATGTCACTTCGATCGATCGATGTCATCGATCGAAGTTGATCAGAGAGCTTCGATGTTTCTGTCTCACATCAGTCGATCACTTCGATCGATCGATGTTGACTTCAATCGATCGATGTATCGATCGAAGTTGGACAGAAAGGTGAGGAACGATTCTGACGTACATCGATCGATGTGATCGATCGATGTCGAACAGCGTGCAGAATCTCTTCAGTTTGAGTGGTTATGTTTCAAATCTGAAACTAACACTATCCTCCTGTTTAAATAAGATCAACTTGTTTTGATCTAACGGTGGTGGGGAGGCAGCTTTGATCTAACGGCCGAGATTTAAACTGTCTTAACCGCTTAACCGAATATGGTTTCCATCTAACGGTCCAGGTTTAAACCTGTTAATCTATCTTCGATCTAAAGGCTGAGATTAAACCTTCCTAATCTAGATAGGAGGTTTTAATCTAACGGTCTAAATCAAACTTCGGTTTTGATCCAACGGTCACGGTACCTTGTCCTCCAACCGACTCCCCTATATAAAGAGTGCTAAGGGTGTTCATTTGAGACACACCAAGCTCTAAGCATTTCATAAGCATTCTGCATTCATAGCACGTGAGTCTTGCATATTGTCCGGGAGAAGTCAGGACACTCTAAGCGTTCGAAGGAGTTCAAGTTCAGCAGTGCCGCTCAACTGAACAGGTACCAGTTGTATCCTGGGAGACGATTGCTCGTACCGGTTGGGCACAGTATACCGGAGCAATACGTCTTAAGGACAGAGTCCTTGACTCGCCCCGGGTTTGATTTATTTTGTTGTTTCATATGCACACAGTGTACGACTGCGTCTTGGTACAGGATTGATTGTGCCAACAATTGTTTTGTATTTCCAACAAGAAGATACCATGTTTGCAGATCGGTTCAACCTTGTTGGACCAGATGCAACAAGACCAAAGCAATGCACATATCTTGTTCTCACCAGATTTGAAGTTCATGCCATATCTAAGGACACACTAATAATATCTGCGTAGATTATATTTTGAAGTGTCTCCTTCATTATGTGGTAAACTAATATAAAAGAAGGTTACAGATCATATTTAAAGGAGACCAAACTTCTCTGCAGTAAGTATTAGGGGTTAGCAACAACGTCCCATACACATGCATAAGAAATTGGAAAAAAATGAATACGAGAAATTTAATAAAATATTGTACTTCTGATAAGAAATTTCACGAAATATGGTACGTTTTAAGAAAATTTCTGATACTATTTTTTTAGGCTAAAATGCTAATATATTAACCAGAGAAATCAAAGCATCAAGGGGATACAACCCATACAATAAGCCTACTCGTAGGCAAATAGGTTGACCTACGCATACTATTGAGAAATGCAAAGCAATCTTAAACGATAGGTAACATAGCACCTATGTCTAAGAGATATAGGTAGAGCTTATACATAACTCTGTATACGTGCATGCATATTCTATGTGCTACATCTCTAGATACAAATGATGCTCCTTCAAGGATGCCTATGTTCTTAGCTTGCCAGATGTAGTAAACCACTGCATCCAAGGCAATTTTTGGCCTTGGCTCTCAGAACTTTCCCTTTGAGCTTGCACGATCCCTAAGCCAATAATCTATTAAGAGAGCAAAGTCCACGTGTCTGAGGTATGAGACCTAGGACGACATGGACAGTTGCCTCCAAGAATAACCCTTAGACAACACTGACAGTTGTGTCCAAGGGTGCAAGTGGTTTTTGGGTGTAAACAGACTGTTTTGGGGATGCAAAGCCACCCAAGCCTGGGAAGGCACTCGCAGGTGCATCAAAGGCTTGGAAGGCACTGTAAAGAGTATCCTAAGCCTTGGACGGTATTGCTAAAGTCGTCATAGGTTGTCACGTAACAAACAAACATGCATAGAGGATAACGTGCTTGTGCGCAGGACACTATTGAGTATTTAGAGAACATCTATAAAGAACACATATGCGGACACAACAAACTAGTACTTCGATAGCACATTCAAGTTGTGGTCTAGTGAAAGACTCACAAAGCCTCAAATCTTCGCCTACATGCTTGCTCATGAATATAGAAAAACATGAACCAGCAATACAACGATTTAACCTTCAACCATAAATCACCACCTTTTTATAGGAGATATTACAACAGGAGACAACACAAAGAACATGAGGACAACACAAAAGATGGCACAACACATACAACATGATGTAACATTAAGTATACCATAACAAGAACTTCGAAATGAACCACCAATTCATGCAAGTGAGCAGTAAGTGAACCTAGTTCATGCAAGTTCACCATTAATCATGTATCACAATCAATCTCGAAAATAAGACATGCTAGTTCATGCAAGTTCACCATTAATCATGTATCTCAATCAATCTCGAAAATAACGCATGCTAGTTCATGCAAGTTCACCATTAATCATGTATCCCAATCAATCTCAAAAATAACGCATGCATCTTATTCTAATGGGATCATTAGATAATCATGGATTTAATGTGAACCATGCCTATAATCATGCAGAAATTTAAATCATGCATACAATGCATATCAAGCGAATTTTTCTCTCCCATTTACTCACACAAGACAGAGGTAGGCACATTCAGAACAATTAGACCAATAAGGTTGTACTTGAATCTACTTATACGTTTGAACAAAGTACAAGAAAGACGATAACGCAAAACCTATCACAGAATATGTTGGAAAAATTAGAAATAAATTGAAATGGACCAAGTTGTAAACTATGGTTGTCAACGTACTTTGAGCTAAGTTATAATTAGTTTTCATTAATGACAAGTGAAAACAAACAAACTCTTAATTATCTACGTAACGAGTAGATGATTTTAGAGTTTGGAATCACTCACGGTACCGGGTGAATGAGAAATTAATACCCAAAGTAGAGATAAAATAATTTGAAAGTCGGTTTGTTAACCGTAATTCAAATTTGAAAATCTGTTACTTAACAGTAATTCAAATTCAAAAAACAGTTACTTAATCGTAATTCAAAAATTCGGCTACTTAACCGTAATTCAAATTTGAAAAACGGTTATCTCTTATCTGATCTAACGGTGGCAATATGATCCGACGGCTACGGTTAAACTGTCAATTAACCACCCTAATCAATTTTTTCCCTATAAAAAGTGGCCTAGCTGACCTCTCTGGTCACTCACTAAAAATCTGATTTTCTCCTCCTCTGACCCTCTGCATACACGTTCTTCTCCTCTCTTCTCCTTGTATATGTGCACCAAGCCCGAGAAATTCAGGGTTTCTTACATTTTTGTAGAGTTCATACGCTGCAGTGCCGCTCGTTTGAACTGACTTCTGTTGTATCCTGGGAGACGATTGCTCCATCCAGTTGGACACATTATACCGGAGCAATACGTCTTAAGGACAAAGTCCTGGACTCACTTCGGATCTCTGCTCAGTTGAGCTGTGAAGGTTAGTGCCAAGCTAAGCTCTGCTTTGTGCTGAGCCAAGTTGACAGGGAAATCGCAGCAATGTTGTCGTACAGTGTTGCTGTGCTGAGCTCTGCTGTGTGCTGAGCTCTGCTGTTTGGCTGAGGACATTCGTTGTTCTACAGTATTACCGTGCTGAGCTCTGCTCGGCTGAAAGTACAATTGTTGGTTGTTGTTTTGAGGTGCCGAGGCCGGCAGGTTGGTGATCATCCCAAAACGGAAACACCATTGCGATGACTGGACTATTCTGATTTTTCTGATCATTCTGACTTTAGTTCAGCTCGGCTGGAAGGCTGGTAGCACAGAATCACTATTCTAAAGTGCTGTTCAGTTCAGGTCGGAAAGTCGGCTGTCTGTTCAAGACGCAAACTCAATTGCGCTATCTGAACTGTCTTGACTCTGCAGATCAGTCTAGCCTACCCTGAGCTCGATAGGTTGGCCATTACTATACATAAGTCAATTTTGTCTGACTTGAATTATTTCCAACAATTCTTAAGACGTATTCGTTTTGATTTTGTACTGATTCCTGTTTGTTTCTGATCTTACAGAAACTAGATGGAGAACGCGAGCTCAAGCTCTATCCAAGGCGGAGACGTACACATCATTGCTCCAATGGCAACAAATGCTAGGGTGCCGATGCATGCTCCCTCTGCACAGGGTCCTATGATAGCCCAAGTGGAGAAACTTGAGAAGTCCAGTGGGAGCTTCTTCAAACACTGGCAGTAGAAGATGATGTTCTTATTGATTGCCATGGGTTTGGCTACTTTTCTGACCGAGGAACCACCTGTGGTGGATCTAGTGGAGGACCAAACCAAGAATATGCAGAACAAACTTTCTGTTGAAGCATGGAACTTCAACAATTATGTTTGTTTGAGCCATATTCTGAGTTGTTTGGACAACACCTTGTGTGGTTTGTACTGACCGTACAAAACTGCAAAGTCTTTGTGGCAGGCTTTGGAAAAGAAATAACATACGGAAGATGCTGGCACTAAGATATTTATTGTTGGCAAATTCCTAGATTTCAAAATGTTTGATTCTGGCATTGTTGTTTCTCAAATTGAGGAACTTCAGACATTAGTAGCCGAGGTGGAAGAGGAGGACATGTTGCCGAGTGAATCTTTCATCGTGGCTGCAGTGATTGAGAAGCTACCTCTTTCGTGGAGGGAATTCAGAAGCTATCTCAAGCACAAGAGAAAAGAAATGACATTGGAAGATTTGATTGTCTGACTCCACATAGAGGAAGACAATCGCATAGCTTAACGAAAGCCACAGTCAAGTGCTGGTTAAGCCAAGGCCCATATTACAGAGGCCAAGAAAAAAAGGGCCAACATGGGGTGTACAAGAAAGGGTAACAGATCACCAAGAAGTTCATCGAGAAATGCTACAATTGTGGCATTCAAGGGCATGTCAGCAATGAGGTCCAAAAGCCCAAGAATAAGCAGATCAAGGCAAAGGCTAACATCGTTGATGCCATGGACGATCTAAACCTCTGTGCGGTGGTCTCAAAGTGCAATGCTGTGGAGAACATACGCAAATGGTGGCTCGATACTGGCGCCACGAGACATGTCTACTCCAATAGAGAGATGTTCATAGAGTACCAGTCCAGGAACAAAGAACAACCTCACATTGGGAAACTCGGCCTCATCGAAGATCGAAGGCGAGGACAAAGCTGTTTGGAAGCTCACCTCAGGGAAGCATCTGACTCTACAGAATGTGTTGCACGTCCCTGACATTCAAAAGAATTTAGTATCTGGATCTCTTCTAGTCATGTATGGTTTTAGACTAGTGTTAGAATCTAATAAAGTTGTTCTTTGGAAAAATGGCATGATTTTGGGGAATGGGTGCTTGTTGAATAGGATATTTAAATTGAATGTCATCATTATTGTACCCAAAAGAGATTTGCCCGTAGAGGATAATAATGATTCCTCTTCTGCTTACACGCTTGAGTTTTCTTGTTGATGGCATTTTTGTTTAGGACATGTTAATTTTAAGTTAATACAATGAATGATTAATCTTGACTTGTTGCCCAAATTAAATTTTGATAATGAAAAATGCCAAATATGTGTTGGGGCGAAGATGGCAAAGGCGCCATTTCGTTCAATAGAAAGGCACATTGAACCTTTGGATTTAATTCATACCGATGTATGTGAATTAAAATTTGTGCAAACAAGTGGTGGTAAAAAGTATTTCGTAACTTTTATCGATGATTGCACACGATAATGTTATGTCAATTTGCTAAGTAGTAAAGATGAAGCCATTGATGCTTTCAAGGACTATAAAAATGAAGTTGAGAATCAACTTAGTAAACGAATTAAAGCAATTCACAGTGATAGAGGTGGCGAATATGATACACCTTTTAATGAATTCTGTTCTGAACATGGCATTTTTCATCGAACGACCGCACCATATTCACCTCAATCGAATGGTCTTGCTGAACGCAAAAACCGTACTCTAAAAGAGATGATGAATGATATGTTGATAAGTTTGGTTTTACCTTAGAACTTGTGGGCGAAAGTAATTCTTTCAGCTAACGTTATTTTAAATAGAATTCCATCTATGAAGATGAATGAAACCCCGTACGAGCTTTGGAAAGGCCACAAGCCTAGTTACAAGTTCTTGAAAGTGTGGAGGTGTTTGGAAAAGGTTTTTGTACATAAACCAAGACAAGTTAAAATCGGGCCTAAAATGGTTGATTGCATATTCATCGGATATGTAACGAACAGAAGTGCATATCATTTCTTGGTGCACAAATTGGACATTCCTAACATACATGAAAACGTTGTCATGGAGCCAAAATGCAATGTTCTTCGAAGATGTCTTTCTGAGGAAAGACAAAAATCAAGAAAAAACAAGAACTGGTAAGCGAATGCGTGAGGCGACTCCTCAAGGGGATGAGGAGCTTCGTCAAAGCAAGCGTGCCAGTATTCCAACTTCGTTTGGACCGGATTTTCTAACCTATATGGTAGAAAATGAGCCAAGAAACTTTTCCGATGCAATGTCAACTCCAGAAGCTCCATTCTAAAAAGAGGCAATTAACAGTGAGATAGACTCGATTCTTTAGAATCACATTTGGGAGTTGGTTGACCTTTCACCGGAAAGTAAACCACTCGGGTGCATGTGGATTTTCAAGAAGAAAATGGAAGAGGATGGATATATCGAAAAGTATAAAGCCAGGTTGGTAGCTAAAGGCTATCGTCAAAAGAAAGACTTTGACTTTTTTGACACTTACTCACTAGTAACTAGGATCACTTTTATAAGGGTGCCCGTTACTATTGCTGCAGTCTATAACTTAGAAATCCATCAGATGAATGTGAAGACTTCTTTTCTAAATGGTGAGTTGGATGAAGAAATTTGTATGAAACAACCCGAAGGGTTTGTTGCTCCAGGACAAGAGTCAAAAGTCTGTAGACTTGTTAAGTCACTGTACGGACTTAAGCAAGTGCCTAAACAGTGGCACTAGAAATTTTATCAAGCTATGCTAGCTAAGGGTTTCAAGATCAATGAGTGTGACAACTGTGTCTACATTAATAACACACATAATGCATATGTGATAGTATGCCTCTATGTAGACGACATGCTGATTATAGGTAGTATTCGGTACATCATCTAAAACACAAAAAAAGATGCTGACGAGAAACTTTGATATGAAGGATATGGGAGTTGCCAATGCTATTCTAAGAATTAAAATTTCCAGGATAGCCGAGGGACTTGTGCTGTCACAAACTCACTATATTGAATCTGTTCTAAGATGTTTCAATATGCTTGATGTGAAACCGATGAAGACTCCACACGACTTAAGTATACACTTAAGGAATAATCGAGGCGAGTCAGTAGCTCAATTAGAGTATTCGCAAGTAATTGGAAGTCTGATGTACATAACGAATTGTACAAGGCTAGACTTAGCATGCTCAGTAAATAAATTGAGCAAGTTTACAAGTAATCCAAGTGATGTAACATTGGAATGATCTGAATAGAATGATGAGATACTTAAAGTATACAATGAATCTTGGATTACATTACTCAAGATATCCAGCAGTATTGGAAGGTTATAGTGATGCCAACTCGATATCTGATAGTAAAGATTCTAAGTCCACCAGTGGATATTTATTCACTGTTGGTAGAGGTGGTGTGTCTTGAAAATCCATGAAGCAAACATGCATAGCCCGTTCCACTATGGAACCAGAGTTTATAGCACTTGATAAAGCCAGAGAACAAGTAGAATCGCTTCAGAATTTTCTGGATGATGTGTCCTGCTGTCCTAAGACAATCGCTCCTATCAACATACACTGTCATAGTCATTCGGCTATAGGACGAGCAAAAAACAGCATCTATAATGGTAAGTCTCGACACATGCGTCAGAGACACAATACCATTGAGCCGTTGATCTCTAACGGCATGATTTCCATTGATTATGTAAAATCAAAGGAGAATCTTGCAGATCCGCTTACAAAAGGCTTGCCTAGAGATCGAATGTCAATTTTGACAAACGGAATGTGACTAAATCCTATAATACCTTGTTGAATAGAGGTCCCAGAATCCTAGTTCAATGGGACAACTAAGTTATGAATTTCAGTGAGCACTTACCCGTTCTGTTAAATAAAGGTGTTGTCTACGGAGGAATAAGGATAGGCTGAGGCTTTTAACGGTTCATATATCTTGATATGTCAAGTGAGGTATGGCAAAATACTCTTAATAGGAAACACCTATGTAAGTGTGAAGTGTGGCCGTTTCTATGAGGATTTTGTAAGGCCAAAATTCTCGAGCAAACTCTATGAAACCAGGCGGTTCATTGCCAAAACGAACACAATCATGAGAATCAAAAAAAGATGTTAAAGGAAATGTTGTGTGAGTACTATTGTCTATGTTCACACTAAAGGCCGATTACTTCAAGACATTAAGTTCACTAATTAACTGAGTGGATACGATAATATATCACTAAGAAAGGTTCAAAGCTAGAAACAACATCTTCTGATGCAACACTTTCTTGTCTGACTTCTCGGTAGAGTCTGCATAAACACTTGCATTAATTCCTATTCATGTGGGGGATTGTTGGAGAAATTGTAAATAAATTAAAATAGGCCAAATTGCAAACTATGGTTAGCAACGTACTTTGAGCTAAGTTATAATTACTTTTCATTAATGACAAGTGAAAACTAATAAACTTTTAATTATCTACATAACGAGTAGATGATTTTAGGGTTTGAAACCACTCAATTACGGTACTGGATGAATGGAAAATGAATGCTCAAAGTAAAGATAAAATAATTTGAAAGTCGGTTTCTTAACCATAATTCAAATTTGAAAATCTGTTACTTAAGAGTAATTAAATTTGAAAATCAGTTACTTAACCGTAATTCAAAAATTCTATCTTCAAAACAATTGTGTATTTTCACAATACTTGACACAGGTGTCAGCACATAAAACACTACATACACACAAGATCTAATGGCAGGCGAATTTCTCAAAGTGAAAAGCATGATATTTTTGTTTGCAAGTCGATTTGCAGCATGTATAAAGATAACTCAAAAGCACACAATATACACTCAGAATATTCTCTTTAAGGTTTTGATTAATTCATAATACTTGGTCCATAATCAAAGAAACATAAAAGCCCATGTAGGATTTATAAAAAAATAAATTTTGCACATGTTTTAATCTGTTAATCTTGACTCCAAACTCAAAACGACAGAAATTAGCACTGAAGTGAAGATCAATAGACCATATTTTGTGGAAAGATTCACATCCAAATACGATATTAAAAAAAAGAAACCTTATCAGGATGACATGTGGGTTAGCCAACTGATGATATGTTCAGCATAGCTTGAACACATAGGAAAAGATTCAAAATTAAAAATAAGTGAAATCTCCCACACCGTTCATCTAAGTTTTACTATCACCATAGTTGGCACAAATTGTTGTACCGACTTTGACCCATTTTTTTGCTTACATATTTAGTACAAAGAATCATTTTTGCCGACAATACCTTGTTAGAAGGAAAAATAATCATGAGAAAGTGCATTACGTTTTCTTTTGATGCATTACCATCGGTGGTTTGAGAACTCGTTCTTTTCATATCTTATCCATCATACATATATACATGTGTATAAAATACAATAAATGATAAAATGGCCTAATGGCAGAATGTATGTATGTATACATATATATAATCATTTCATGGAATGCTATATAGTATACCCAACTTACTCAATTTCATTTCTTAACATATATATTATACATATATGTGTATATAAAATATATTAAAACCACGTTCAAGGCCTTATGGCCGAAATGTGTAAAGGTGCATACTTATATTTTTTTTTGTCTTTTGGTAACAAATGTGTAAGGCGTATACTTATATATATATATATACACATACATACATTTTAAAAACATTTTACATAGTATATATAACTTAGCCCTTTTCATATAACAACATATATATATATATATTATAGATATATGTATATTTGAAACATAATAAAACCATTTCGCTCTGGTAAGGCCTTATGGCCGAAATCATGTTAGTGTCCATACCTATGTAGATGCATTTTTATGGTATGCTATATAATATCCATAACTTAGTCATTTCCATAGCTTAACTTATACATACATACATACATATATATATATATACATACATATATATATACATATATATATATATATATATATATATATATATATATATATATATATATATGTTCCTAAAATATATTAACACCATTTTTAACATTAAAAGGCATTATGGCCGAATAGATATGCTTGTATATATACATTTTCTTACCATGTTATTTAGTATAGATAACTTGGTCCTTTTCATATCTTATCTTATATGCTATACATATAATTATTCATAAAGCGTTTTTACACCATTTTCATCCAATAAATGCCTTAGGGACGTATGGTATATGTAGGTATATTTAGATATACATATTTTTATACATTAAGCATTTGTGTATGTAAAATACATACTAAATACATTTTATAACCAAAAGGCCTTATATGGTTGTGTATAAGAGTATGTATATACAACATGTATATTACATAAAAACATGTATTTTTCATATTCTTGAAAAGAAATCTTGAACATACTACATGGATGATCCAACTTTAATATAAACACATATGCTTAATCTTTAAAACTCCATGTAGGATCTAGGAAGAATACTTGAATTTACCATTTTTCTTACACTTTAAAGTGGTGTTCTTCACTTGGTTTTTGAAGAAACCTCCTCTTGGTACCTTATACAACTCACTGTTTTAACACCAAAATAGGAAGTTAGTGTACAGCTTATAGAAATGGATAAATGGAAGAAAAATAGTTGAACTTAGATAATGTTCTTACATTTCTACCTCTTGGTTTTCAACCTTCAATAATTAAGCCATGGTGTTAGAATGACATAGGATGTTGTAGCAATTGTTTTGGATGTGTGTAGATGCTAAGAAGGAAAGGAAGATTTCCCCTTGTTCTTGTGAGGCTCGCGACCATGATAAGGAGGAGGAAGGATGGAGGGCTTTGTTTATTTTTGGAGAAGAAAGAGGAAGTGTTGTGTTGAAAGATGAATAATTGTTTAAGTGTTGTTTGGAAGAAATAAAAAGAGTGTTTGAACTTAACCTTGGAGATGTGTAGATGAGGTGAAGAGGAGACATAATTCTCTCCTTTTTGCCTTGTTGAACACACGGCCAAACCAAGAAAAATGTTGGAAGACTTGTTTGTTTCTTGGAAGAGAAAGAATGTTTTGTTGGAAAATGAATATGTTGGAGTGTGGGATGGAGAAAAAGAAACCTTCTCCTTTGTTCTTCATTGTATACACGGCCACGGAAGTAAAATAGGGGTTTGAAAGACTTGTTTGATTCTTGGAGAGGGAAGAGAGAAAATTGGGTTGAAGATGATGATGTGTAGTGTGTGAAAGGAAGAAAGAGAAGGGGTTTTCCCATTCTTGATAGCCTCGGCCGAAGTGTGATGAGAGGAGAGAGAAGAGTTGAAAATGTGTGAAGTGAGAAGGTGGAAGAAATGATGGTGATTTGGAACTGTGTAAGAAAGTAGAGTGGTTAATAGGTGAAAAGAGAAAAAGGTTTATCCCTTTTCTTGGGTTTCCAGCCGATGGGAGTGAGGAGGGGGGAAAGAAGAAAAGTTGATGGGTTTTGGTTGTATTAGGTGTAGGGTAATGATGGTGGGATATGATGTCTAGAAGAAAGTGTGTAAGAAAAAAAGGAAGTGTTGACTTATTGGTGGTAGGGTGGCTGGCCTATTAGAGAAGAATAGGGAAGAGTGTTTTGTTTCAGTTGCTATGTAGGATAAAGTGGAATAAAATATGGTAATTGAGATAAAAGTGTGTAGGGCTTTGTTGTGTAGTGGAAAAACAAATGGAAGAAACCTTTTATTCCACTTTCAAGGGAGGGGGAGACCATGTGGGGTTTGGGTGGGTAGTGCAGGACAAAATGCCATCATTTGGTTTCTATACGATTTTGTCCACTTGGTGTTCTGTTGGGGTATTTTTATGCTTGAATGATCTAGGAAGATTGGAGACATTTCTTCCCATTTCCTTATGGTCACTTTTCGAAAGTGACGTATCATCACCATTTAGATGATTATCATTTTTCAGAATATGAGATGCATTTTCAACATTTTGTGTATCAACAAGATAAGTATGATAAATATTTCTATTTGAATCACTAATTTCATACATACTAGGTGGAGGAGTACCTTCAATAGGTTCAACTGTCAAATCAATGAAGATGTTTCCATTTGGAGACTTATCAACAATTTTTTGTTAATGAGCAACCGTTGGAATGTCTTTAAGAATTTCTTCTTGAGGAGCCACATCTTCATTTTCTTCACAATCCTCATTAAGTTTAGGCTCGTCATTAAGTGACTCATTAACCTTAACATGGATTGATTCTTCCAACTTTTGATTTCTTTTGTTGAAGACACGATATGCTTTACTATTTGAGGGATAACCTAAAAAGATACCTTCATCCTCTTTGAGGTTAAGTTTGTACGAAGTGTCTTTGGTGTTAAGTATGAAACATTTACAACGAAACACTCTAAAATACCAAATATTGGGAACTTTATCATTCCAAAGCTCATAAGGCGTCACATTTAGATAAGGTCTCAAATATACATGGTTGATCACATGGCATGTGGCATTTACTGCTTTGGCCCAAAAATACTTCGGGCAAACTGAACTCATTTAACATTGCTCTACATATTTCTTGTAGAGTTCTATTCTTTCGTTTGGCTACACCATTTTGTTTTGGAGTTCTATGAGACGAAAGATCACGTGAGTATCCTTTGGATTCACAAAACTTTTCAAACTCACCATCAAACTCACCACCATGATCATTTCGTATGGTTTTAATGGTATCACCCATGTGATCTTTCAATCGTCTACTCAAGTTCATAAACTCACTACATGCATCATTTCTCTTTGCAAGAAACATCACCCATGTATAACGAGTATAGTCATCTGCTATCACGAAGGTATAATGTTTATCACCCAAACTCTTTGTTCCAACATCCCCATAGAAATCCATATGTAGTAATTGTAGGGGTTCGGAGGTGGATATGTTTGTTTTTGCTTTAAAGTTTGTTTTCACAAGTTTTGTCTTTTGACAAGTGTCACACAAGTCTTGGTTTCCGAAACTTATTTTTGGAAGGCCTCGGACCTTATTATTTTCGCAAATAAATTTAAATGTTTTGAGACATACGTGTCTGAGACGTCTATGCAATAGTTGCGTCAAATGATTTTTAGCAAATAGGCAAGATACATTTTGTGAAACCAAATCATTGATGTTAAGTTTGTAAATGTTTTGGAATCTCAAAGCCTCAAATAAAATAG
The DNA here is from genome assembly GCA_036186865.1 of Eustoma russellianum. Taxonomy (NCBI): domain Eukaryota; kingdom Viridiplantae; phylum Streptophyta; class Magnoliopsida; order Gentianales; family Gentianaceae; genus Eustoma; species Eustoma russellianum. The sequence goes on from AP025045.1 coordinate 6,727,368, forward strand.
TATTGTCCTTTTTCACAATACACTTTGTTTTCAAAAACGTAACTTCATAATTAGCCTCACATAGTTGACTGACACTTATCAAGTTAAACTTTAATCCTACAACATATAAGACATCACTAAGAGAGAAGGAATTGTTGCACACAATACCGTGTCCTTTGATTTGACCTTTGCTACCTCCAAAGTGGACAACTCCTCCATCTTGCATAGTGAGTCGATGGAAGAGACTTTTGTCTCCCGCCATACGGTTGGAAGACCCACTGTCCACGACCCATTTGACTTTCTTGTCCTTGCTTTCTCCATTTAAAGCTAGGGCCTGCAAAAGAACCAAATGAAATTGGTACCCTTTTTATTTTGGGTTCTTGAAGGTTAGTTACCTTCATTTCGCCTTTCGGCATCCACACAAGATTCTTATTATTTTTAGCTCTACAACCCTTTCTACATGACCCTTTTTATTGCAATAAAAACATGTAGGAATGTGTTTGTGTGGATGATTGTGCTTGTGCATTGGCACATTCCATGATTCCTTTTTAGGAACAATCTTCCTTGGAATCAAAGAGGAGGTGTTTGTCACGGATTTTACCAAAGGTTTTGACACCTTTGATAAATTAGCCTTATCTTTAGACACGTGCCTTCGCTTATTCAAGGAGGTTTTATACTCCTTGACGACTTGTGATTGTTCCTTTGGTTTACCCTTCTTAGATGCATACATGACACTAGGTTTGATTTTATTTTTGTGCGGTGTAGATGCATCCTTTTTAGCACCATCCTTTTGAAGAGTCTTTTTCTTCAAAAGGCTTTGAGAAGGTGAGCTTGATTTCATAAAGTCATACTTCTCATTTAGTGCAATCACATGCATGGTCAATAAAATGTCATGTTCTAGTTGTAATGCAATGTGATTCTCTAACTTGTCATTATATTCACATAAACATGCTCTAAACTTCTTTTTGACACGTTTATACTTCATATCCAAAAAACCATTTTCCTGCACTAAATCATCTCTTTCCTCTATGAATCTATAATGGGATGATATAGTGCATACCTCCATGTCATCGTCAATGGCCATGAGAGCATAGAAATCCTTGTCAAGATCATCATTGAAGACCCCCCGTGGGAGCTAGGTTCTTGTTGTCGTCATTGTCGCTCTCAGATCCGAACAAGATACTTTCCTAATGGGCTACCTCCGCTTGTGAAGCCTTCTTCCGTTGGTAGATGGCTTTCTTCTCTTTGTATTGCGACTCCTTCACCCTACAATCCTTCATGAAGTGACCAAGTTTTCCACACTTGTAGCTTTTATCCTCTTGGTCCGTCACCTTGTCCTTGGAGACCTTTTACTTGATGAATCTTTTGGCCTGATCTTCCTTCTCTCTTGCGAATCTTCAAAATCTTCGGACAAGAAGTCCAACTTCGTCGTCCGATTCTTCCGATTCACATGCGAGTGCCTTTGACAAGCTCCAAATGGTGTTATTCTTTTCTTGAGCTTCAAGATGAATCTCTTAAGTAATGAGATTCCTTTAAAGCTCATCCAAAGTGATAGTTTCAAGGTCCTTTGACTCCTCAATTGCCATGACCTTTGCGTTCCATTCTCTTCCTAAACTATTTAGGAAGCAATGGTAACCCCTGTGAGTAGGTTGACACGCTTGGTGAATCTTTGGATGGACTCTTCAATCTTCTCATCTTTGGGGACATTGAAATTATAGAATTTTTTAATGAGTTGTCTCCTCTTGGCTTTTCTCATTTGAGATGTTCCTTCATGGATCATCTCCAATTGTGTCCAAGTTTTATGTGCGGATTGGACTCCTTGTATATGAGCTCTCTCATTTGGTGATAGAGAGCTATTCAAAATAGCAAGAGTTTTGCTATTTATTGCGAATTGCAACTCCTACTCTGGAGTAGGATCATCAATATCAAACGTAATAGTGAAACCTTTTGACACCTCTCTCCATATTCGATACCCACAAGAACGTAAATATATTTCCATGTTGGACTTCCATAGTGGGTATTTTAGAGGGTCGGACATGGAAATTTTGACATGGACCCTAGAAATGGAAGGGAGTAGTGATTCTTGTCTTCTTCTTCTAGAGCATCACCACTAGGGGAACTAGCATCTTAAAAACTAAAAGGATCCATACTTAAAGATCAAATATTGCTATTTGAACTCAAATACTCAAGATTAGGCTTTGATACCAACTGCTAGGTCCCTTAGAACACACTAGAAGGGGGTTGAATAGTGTGTTCACCAAGTATAGATATTTTTTTTGGATATTTTTCGTTTTTGAGTGCAAACCAATACTTGGCTGTGTTCTTGAAATGAATGAGATTTGCAGAAGAGTAAAGAACACAATATGCATAGAGGTTCAAGTTACAGTGACTCTATTCCTCTACCTTCTTGATTTTTCACAGGAAGGATTTTGAATGGAAGATTGTTATTTCTTTGAAGGGAAACAACAACCAAAACAAAATCCAAAATACAAGTAAACTAGGACACTTGCCTAGGCCACAACCAAGAAAGACAACCCCTTGAAGTCTAGCCTCTAAAGAACTTCTTTGCTACTCAAAGAATTCTTGTAGGGAGTATAGTGCACCACCATACTATCAACTAACCCTCCAAGGTCTGGATTTCTTCAAACAAAAAGCACATTTGCTTCTTGACAACAGTCTATACTTGGTCTCTCACAATCTTCACTCAACAAAAAGAAGACTCTCCTTCTTCTGTACAACACACTCTCACAAATAAAATAAAATATACAATGATACAATTATTCTCAGAGCTTACAACTTGAGAGAAATTTGAGAGCTTATTGGTAGAAAGTTGGAGATGAAGGAGATGAAACCCTTGTTTTTTTTATCTACCTTCAAACTTCCAGCCGTTTGAAACTTTGCAGGGGGCCAATAATGGGTTTTGTCTTCTTGTCATGACATGCCCTCATCTTTGGAGATTTTCTGTTGGATGAATGGAAGCTTCTTGAGGAAGCCTCTTATTGAGAGCTCAAAGAGGAAAGATGACTTCTTCAAGAGTGAGAGAGAACCTGTGAAATTGCACTAAAAGAGAGGTTACAAATGTCAAGTAAGCATTAGAAACATAAAGCATAAGACATTTGTGACGTTGGTCACATGAAGCTCCTTAAGTGTTTAATGAACAAGCGTTCAGTGTGACATGGAGCGCCTAATGAGGTTTTGAACAGGCGTTCGATGTTACATAAAGCGCCTGTTGTGGGTAGTTGAATGCGTTCGAAGTCACATGAAATGCCTAATCTCAGCTTTCATACTTGTTCGAAGTAGTTCTAACTTTAACCAAAAAGAAACTTGATGTTCGTGCCTGGTTTAGGGGAGAAAGTTCATTTCACTTTGGAATACACATGAAGCGCCTTGTTAAGCATTCGAAGTGCACTGTTTTACATATTCACACATGAAGCGCCTAATGTAGGCGTTCAAAGTATACTGGAATCCAAACGCTTCACATGAAACGCCTTATGTAGGCGTTCGAAGTGTACTGGAATCCAAGCACTTCACATGCAGTGTCTTATGTACGCGTTCGAAGTGTACTGACTTTCAGACACTTCACATTAGGCATCTTATGTGGGTGTTCCAAGTATCGATTGAGTAAATCATCAAAACTTAACATATTCTAACACAACATGGATCCTGATTGTAATTTTATATGACAATCGGGATCCGGATTATTTTTAGACAGTGTAGATATGAATCAATCAATCAGTCACTGGGTCAGTAGAATCATTGTTGTGTGACTATTCCGCAACCATGACACGAGAGCTCCCTCATAACTTTTCACAGCTTCAATGGACACAAACAAACACATATTTCATCCTCAGTCTCGATTAACCATATGTTACAATAACGATTAACATCCTTTTATTACATCGAGTAATGCCAAACAATGACCAATAAGTGAGAATTTTTTAAGAAAGCAATTGGTCTCGATAACAATTTTTTTTCAGAACAGCGAGAGGATTGCTGCTCCAGTCACATGGCTTAGGGGCTAGTAATTGAAATTACCTGTTGGAAATAAAAACATTCAAATTCCATGGCTGAGTTAAACCAACATATTCAGAAATCAAACATCTTTAGACCATTTCGAACATCAACTTTGATAGGCCATAACTAAATCGTTATTCAATAGTCAACGGTTTAGCTCCAGTAGCTGAGCACTCAAAAGTACTGCAGTTCAGCAAGTACCGTAGTTCAGTGGTTCAGTACCCAAGCATGGCTATTCACCCTCGACTGCACCTCAGCAACAACTTTAGTTTATGTTCAAATGCCTAGTCATACACTTCGGCAAGACCTAATCATGCACTTCGGCAAAGTTCAGATGTGTACCACAGCAAATGAACCCAGTGCGATATTACTTCGTGGGACCCTCAGACAGAGGTGTAATTCAAATATAGTGGCTACAGTTGGTTACCCTTCCTGAACACGCCAAGGTCATAACCACTGGCCTACTAGTTACATCAACCAAGCTGACTTATTAGTCACATCAGACAGAATACTGATCACATCAGCATACCTACAGTGTCCCAGGCTTTCTGCCCCAAGAAAACGTCTTGTCCCCTATCAGAGGCCAAAGGCAGAAAAAGGTTTATAAAAGCAAGCCAACCAAGACAAAGAAAGGGATCCCAATCCAGAATTCAAACCTTTATACTCTAAAGCAAAGCTATACACTCTGCTCCTCGGCGTATACTGTGAGAAACTCCTAACTCACCCTTTAAATTATAAATCTCAGTGAGATATGGCCCAAAATGACTTGAGCGTCGGAGGGTTTTCCCGGGGCAAACCCCCCGGGACCTCGGACTTGTGCTTTCTTGTGCAGGATACTCTAGAAGCTATTGCAGTTACAACCTTCAATCCCAGTTAACAATTCTTCAAGTTAACTGATGGAGCTGATTTGAGGTCGCCTAGACCCTTGGTGAAGGTCCGGCTTCATCATTTGGCGCTAGAAGGAGGACCCTTTAGTCCCTTAACCCAGAAAATAGCTACTCAATGCTTTTTTAACGATTACTCAGAGCTTTTCTAATTGCCCTTGGAAGCTAGTGAGAGAAAGATGAGTAAAAAAGATAGTCAAGGGTCCAAGCAACGTATGACGTCCAGGAGAAGTCAAAGGTCTTCTCAGCAACAAACTGAGCAATGCTCTACGGAGCCGGGAGAATCCTCAACTCCCATTGCCTTCACATATGAAGAGCACATGCGAGCCATTCGCTATGTGGCTCAAAACCCAGAGGTCTTCCAAGATGTAGTGAGGGAGATGAAGGGGAAGGCCTCTGCAGCAAAGTCCAGTCGGTCCCGTTCCAGTAACTCTCACCCACTGGAACACATGGAGTATTCTCCTACTCGACCTAGTTATTGTCCCAGGCGTCAGATTGAGTTTATGGCCGAGGCTAGACGGCCAGAAGAAAAGTCTAGCCACCAGAGCTTAAAGTGTAATCAAAAAGTTTCCCTGCCTTTCAAACATGGCATAAAAGTTGTCAATAAAGGCAAAGCACCGTTGCAGGAAAGGTGCTCTGTCAAGGTTCGGTTAGGAGGCCGAGGAAAGGAAAGGAACTCTCTGCTGGCTTCAAAAACCCATATTCTTTCCTACTTGAGAAAAAAATCTCTAGCAAAAGAGCCCCAGCCCCTCACTGGACCAGTCCATAAAAGACATCATCGACTGTACTGCCTTTATCATCATGATATCGGGCATGATACAGAAGATTGTAGGCAGCTCAGGCAAGAGATTGGACGTCTTATCGAGTTGGGTCACCTGCAACGTTTTTATAATCTGAGGTATAGGCTCCACAACAGGCTAGACTTTGGTAAACCCCCTCCAGATGAGAGTTGTAAACCTGGGTCTCATCAAGGTTTTCTAAGTGATGAGGATTCAGATCCTGATGAAAGGGGGTTACAGATTCCTGAGCATATAAGGCCGACATAATAGCGACAGTCCATGATTCAATCGAATCATGGTTTATTTCTTCTTCTGCTCATCCGGTATCTTCTGGCTCAGCCTTATGTTATCAAGGGATCAATTTCTTATATTCAATTGGACATTCTTATTTGGCATTCAGCCAAGAAAGTTAAGTCACCATATGGTGCGTGGATCAATAAATTATGCCTATCTATCACGCACAACGAAAGTGGGGGCATACCCCAGCAGGTCTGGGAGGTTGAGCAGGTCTCAACATTATCTTTACCCCAGCAGGTCTGGGAGATTGAGCAGGTCTCAACAGGATGGGACAGGATTCCCGTTATTCTTACCCCCGCAGGTCTGGGAGGTTGAGCAGGTCTCAACATTATCTTTACCCCAGCAGGTCTGGGATGTTGAGCAGGTCTCAACAGGATGGGACAAGTTTCCCGATATTCATCCCCAGCAGGTATGGGAGGTTGAACAGGTCTCAACATTATCTTTACCTCAGCAGGTCTGGGAGGTTGAGCAGGTCTCAACAGCAGGATAAGTTCCCTATATTTTCACCTCAGCAGGTCTGAGAGGTTGAGCAGGTCTCAATCGCGGGATAAGTTCCCTATATTTTCACCTCAGCAGGTCTGAGAGGTTGAGCAGGTCTCAACAGCGGGATAAGTTCCCTATATTTTCACCTCAATAGGTCTGAGAGGTTGAGCAGGTCTCAACAGCGGGATAAGTTCCCTATATCTTCACCTCAGCAAGTCTGAGAAGTTGAGCAGGTCTCAACAGCGGGATAAGTTCCCTATATTTTCACCTTTGCAGGTCTGAGAGGTTGAGCAGGTCTCAACAGCGGGATAAGTTCCTTATATTTTTACCTCAGCAGGTCTGAGAGGTTGAGCAGGTCTCAACAGCAGGATAAGTTCCCTATATTTTCACCTCAGCAGCTCTGAAAGGTTGAGCAGGTCTCAACAGCAGGATAAGTTCCCTATATTTTTACCTCAGCAGGTCTGAGAGGTTGAGCAGGTCTCAACAGCGGGATAAGTTCCCTATATTTTCATTTTCAGCAGGCCTGAGAGGTTGAGCAGGTCTGAACAGCGGGATAAGTTCCTTATATCTTCTCCTCAGCAGGTCGCAGGATAAGTTCTCTATATCTTCACCTCAGCAGGTCTGAGAAGTTGAGCAGGTCTCAACAGCGGGATAAGTTCCCTATATTTTCACCTCAGCAGGTCTGAGAGGTTGAGCAGGTCTCAACAGTGGGATAAGTTCCCTGTATTTTCACCTCCGTAGGTCTGAGAGGTTGAGCAGGTCTCAACAGCGGGATGTGTTTCTTAAATCTTCACCTCAGCAGAATTGAGAGGTTTAGCAAGTCTCAACAATGAGACAAGTTTACCTATATTCTAACTCAGCAAAGCTGAAATGGTTTCCCATATCTTAAAATTCATCAAGGCACAGCAGAGATGAAGAGCCAAGGATAAAGGCTAAAGCTCAGTACTTATGCAGAGAGCCAGCTTGCAAAGGATACTCTTTTGGCAAAAGTGAAGACAAATGCTTGCAAACTATCAGCATAAAGCAAGTTGAAGACAAACACTTGTAAACTACGGAAAAAGAGCAAGTAAAACTTTGCAGAGCCGAAGACATATATTTACATGCTGAAGATAAAGGCAGTTAAAGAAACTGAAAGAAGCCGAAGAGCAAAAGTTGGGAAAAATGGATTTTCATTGAAGTATAAAATTTGTTACAACTACAATTATCTACAGGAAAATCCTATTCTGCTTTCCAGCTTCTTCGTTCTCTCTAAGATCAACTCTACTTTGGAAAAGAGCAATTTGGTTTTCAAGTGGTTCCCAGCCTCAGGGTTGTACAGCTCGGCAATACGAGTATGGTTCTTGTCCAGGCTGGGGCAGACCTCCGAACAAGCATCAATTGCCCAAGTTTGCTCAACAGCAATTGTGGAGCCTTGAATCTTCAAAAAATTTCCAGTGAAAAGCTCAGACTGTCTGAACTCAGCAATGGTTTTCTTCATCTCCTCATCCTGAAGTTCAAATTGCTGGAGGAGATCAGCTTTACTTTTCTTCTCTGTCTCTAGTTGTTGGTACAGCTCAGCCCTGCTATTGGACAATACTTGATCAAAATTACTGATTTCCTTTTGGTAAAACTCCTATTCAGCTTGAGCCTTGGAAGAAGCTAACTCAGTGCTGGCCAATGTCTCCTTCAGCTCAATCACTTGGGATTTGGCATCAGCCAGCTTAGCGTCAGAATCTCGCTTCTCAGCTTGAAGCCTGTAGTTCTCCTCCAAAAGTGAGGCCAGCTTGGAATCTTAATCCTGCTTTGCCATATGAGGCCTGGAATTGTCTTCAGTAAATGTGGCAACTTGCGACTTCAGATTGTTCACCTTAGCCTTCAACCCGGACAACTTTGTGCTATTCGGATTTTCCACCTCAGCTAGCTCATCATAAGCCTTTTTTGAGGTGGGCATTGGTCTCAGAGAGTTTGAAAAATCTGGTATGGAGCTCTTCAGCTCGTCTAAGAATGTTAAATTCTTGGACCCGATACTGCAAAAGTCAAACTGGTTAAGAAAAACATGAAGGGTCAAGTTGCAAAATGGAAAGTAGAAGGAAGTCATACCAGAGCCATATTACTGGCGAATAAGTTGAAGGCATTACTCCAGTCCAGACAGTCATACATCTGCCAATCCTTAGGAAGTATTGACACTTCTGTCAATTTCCTAGCTACTCTAAGATCTTCGGCATAATTGTTGAAGCTGAACCCTAACGTCTTTTTGCCCCATCGAGGTTGGGAAGAGGGCTCCCCCGCTGTTGTATTCTTCGAAGAGGACCCTCCTTCAGGTGCGTTTTCCCTGGAAGGCTCCCCTTCAAGATTATTTCCTTTTGGAGGCTCTCCCTCTGATGCTTTCACCTCAGAAGTCCTTCCCTGGAAGCATTTACCTCGGGGGATTCTCTTAAAAGATCGAAGGAAGGCACGACCTCGTCAGCAACCCAACCTGGGGGAGGAGCATTCTCCTCTTCAGCAGCAGGAGATGAAGGAATTGAAATGGGGGCATCAATTCCCCCCAGGTTGAGCTGAGGTTGAAACAGGAACGTGAGCTTCGGCTTGAGGGGGATTATCAGAAGTTTCAACTAAAAAAGAAAAATTTTCAAATGATTGCATAGGAATCAAACATGTCTAAGACTAGAATAGGTCAAAATTCTACCTGGACGTGTCTGCACTTCAGATGAAGAGCTAGCAGAGGCTTGCTCTGAAGTGGAGGGTTGGCATTCCGACCATGTTCTCCTCCTGGGGACCAAGTTATTTAGCCTCTCAAGGGTCCCACGTACCATGATTTCTGCAAAATTCCAGGAACAAAGCAGTAAAAACACAGGTGCCAAATCAAAAACAGTCAAAGATTTCCAAAATTGTTGCCATATACCCTGAAGTATCCATAAAGCAAGAAGAATAAGAGGTCGAAAATTATATTCCGGCCACAAATGTTCCAGGTCAGCAACGTCTACAATCTGCCTATTAACTTTCTTCCAACTACGACCCGGGGTGGAAGTAACAATTGAGAGGCTTCATTACGAAATTGTTCACTTGGCCTCCTGTTATTTACATTACCAGTGTTCCAAGGGATTCCTTCAGGTAACCCTACCCTCTTAACAAAAAAGAAATTCCCCCTCCAATCTTTGAAAGAATAGGGAAGGTTTATGACAAAAGATTCCCCACTACTATGAGATCTCCTATCAAAATTATACCAACTACCCTCCTGATTACATGCAAATATTTTCCTAAAAACTGCAAGTGAGAATCTCTTCTCAGATGCTCATAGATAAAGCAGATAATTGAGGATAATTCTCAGTCCCTTGGGCGTTATTTGGGGAAGCCTAAGTTTGTAACAGAACAGTATTTGGAATAAGGGGGCTGGAATGGGTGAATTAAAGCCAGATCTAAAAAACTCCTCATGAACTGCTTCGTAGCCAGTGAGGGTCATTAGCAGTTTGATAAGGAAGGGGAAGAATGGGAGCAAAAGTACTCTTGTCAACCTTATAATGTTGGCATAGTTCAGAAAGGTCGTTGTTTTTCAAGGTACACATTGAGTTATGCACTGAAGAGGAGGGTAGCATGGATTCCAAGGTAAAAGAAGACGAAGACATGAGTAAGATAAAGAAAGCTTACAAGATGTTGAAGACGTAAGGTTGAAAGAGCTGGAGAAAGAAAAGCTTCAGAGAAGAAGAAGAAGAGAAATTCAACAATACAGCAAAATGACCAGCTGAGCAGGATTAGGGAAGAAGAAAAGAATGAATCAAGGAAGTTGTTTCTATTTATAAGTGAGAGAAAACAAAAGGCTACAACTTTTCGTTTGAAATACAAAGAGACAGAAGCTCACGCATTTCCCTCCCTCAGGGAATGAAACCGCCGAAAAAGTAATGATGAGGTGTCGAAATTAGTGCTTAAATTAAAAGCGGGAATTACTGCGCAAGTAAAAGAATAACCACGCAATTAATAAAGGGCTGCCACATCACTGGTCCATTAAAGCAAGATTTGTCTGCCTTCGCAGTTCAGCTCAGCCACACAAAATCTGGGGGCAAATGATAGACCATAACTAAATCGTCTGTGAGTCAACAGTCAACGGTTTAGCTCCAGTAGCTCAGCACTCAAAAGTACTGCAGTTCAGCAAGTACCGTAGTTCAGTGGTTCAGTACCCAAGCATGGCTGTTCAGCCTCGGCTGCACCTCGGCAACAACTTTAGTTTATGTTCAAATGCCTAGTCACACACTTCGGCAAGGCCTAATCATGCACTTCGGCAAAGTTCAACGGTGTACCACAGCAAATGAACCAAGGTCGGTATTACTTCGTGGGACCCTCAGACAGAGGTGTAATTCAAATATAGTGGCTACAGCTGGTTACCCTTCCTGAACACGCCAAGGTCATAACCGCTGGCCTACTAGTTACATCAACCAGGCCGACTTATTAGTCACATCAGACAGACTACTGATCACATCAGCAGACCTACAGCGTCCCAGACTTTCTGCGTCAAGCAAACGTCTTGTCCCCTATCAGAGGCCAAAGGCAGGAAAACGTTTATAAAAGCAAGCCAACCAAGACAAAGAAAGGGATCCCAATCCAGAATTCAAACCTTCATACTCTAAAGCAAAGCTATACACTCTGCTCCTCGGCATATACTGTGAGAAACTCCTAACTCACCCTTTAAATTATAAATCTCAGTGAGATATGGCCCAAACTGACTTGAGTGTTGGAGGATTTTTCCCGGAGCCAACCCCCCGGGACCTCTGACCTGTGCTTTCTTGTGCAGGATATTATAGAAGCTATTCCAGTTAACAATTCTTCAAGTTAACAATTCTTCAAGTTAACAATCCCAGTTAACAATTCTTCAAGTTAACTGACGGAGCTGATTTGAAGTCGCCTAGACCCTTTGTGAAGATCCGGCTTCATCAAACTTTGATATAAAATTTTTGACCTCTCACAAGTTTATGTGAAACAAAGGGATATGAAAGAAGAACGTGAATAAAGTGATGCGGTGAATCGTGGATTCCACAATTTGGACTCTGGGCCTATGACAAGAAGTCAAGCTAGAGAGCTTGAGATTGACATTGCGAACTTCTTGTGAAGGCATGTGCAAGACAAGACAAACGTGCGTTGGATATATTTTATTGAAACTAAGCATTTTTAGTTAGTCTTGCATAAGTATGTTTGCATGTGTGTTTTCTATTTTTCTATTTTCTATTTCTTATTTTCTATGTTTATTATTTTTACTAATAAATTTGTCTAGTTGTTCTTGTTTTTGAAAAGTTGATAGGATGAAGGGAATGTTTCCTAAAGGATGGTGTCTTGAAAACACAAAAGGAAAGCCTAAAATTCAGCACACCTAGGGCGGCCAAAAAAGGAAGAAAAAGGAGAATTTGAGTAAATTCCAAATCCAATCAGGATGAGATTGCAATAAACCTTTTGAAGATTGACATAAGATTATCATGCCATAAAAATTAATCTTCAAAGTCCATCAAAGAAGCAAGAAATCGGTTGCATTAGTAGGAGAAGGAATATTCCATTTTCAAGATAGTTCTTTTATAAAAATTGCAATTTATCTCTTTTAGCTTTTTGGTAGGTTTTAGATAGAGATTATTTTTTCCTTTTTGATTTTATTGGCTGAAATCTTAAGCCTTTATTAAGACCTCAAGGCCGCCGTCCTATAGCACCCTTTTATCAATAATATTTTGTGTGTTTTCTTCTCCAAGTGAGTCATCATCATCATCATCATCCGGGCCCAGTATATCCCAACGATAGGAAAAGCTATCGTTAGGGTCTGGGGAGGGTAAGTGGTAGGCAGACAATACCTCTATCCCAAGGGGATAGAGAGTTCGCTTCTAGTGAGACCCCGGCTCTACCTGCATAAATAACATGATAATAGCGATATGTTGTGCTAGTGTGTTAGTGAGTAAATTCAAGAAATACAAAGAAGAGTCTTTCGATATTAAAATACGCATCACATAGATATGTACATGTAATGTAGAACAACGATATAACATACGCCACCAAGTGGAAAGTCAACCTAAAGCATAGATAGTGTCTACGCCTAATCTATGTTCCTAAATATACTCTAAAGTGTCCCTATATATGCCTTATACCTCGTTAACCTTAATCTTATGTCTCCATGAATTCCTATCCTGGACCATGTCCTCAGAGAGGTGCAAATCTAGTAAGTCGTGCCTTATTCGCTCATCCCAAGTCAGTTTGGGCCTGCCTTTACTCCTGTTTCCCTCTACAATGAGGCTTTCAATTGCTCTGACCGATGCCGTTGTCTGTCTCCGTTTGACATGCCCAAACCATCTCAATATTCCCTCTCTTATCTTATCGGCTATACTAGCCACGCCTAACCTTTCGGGAAACACCTCATTTTTGATCCGGTCTAGCCTTGTATGCCCACACATCCATCTTAACATCTTCATCTCTGCCACTTCCATCTTCTGTAATTGTGACCCCTTGATGGCCCAGCAGTCTGTCCCATATAGCATTGCCGGTTGCACTGCCACCCTGTAAAATTTTCCTTTTAATTTAGTTAGAAAATTTTTGTCACACAGCACCCCTGAGGCCGCCCTCTATCTACACCAGCCTGCTTGAACTCGATGTGCTACATCATTCTCTATGTCGCCATTCTGCTGCACAAATGATCCTAGGTACTTAAACTTACTTACCTGTGGTACCACTTGACCATCGATGGTGAGCTGGCTATCCTCACTGTCTGCTACGCCGCTGAAGTCGCAGTGCAGATACTCGGTCTTAGAACGACCAATCCTTAAGCCTTTTCTCTCTAAAACACCTCTCCACTGCTCTACTCTCATACTCAGGGTATGTCTACTTTCTGCGACTAATACAATATCGTCAGCAAAAAGCATACACCACGGAACTGCCTCTTGTATCTGCTTTGACAACTCGTCAAGGACAACTACAAAAAGAAATGGGCTCAACGCAGACCCTTGATGGAGACCGATATCCACCGGAAAAAAGTCTGTATTCCCGACAGCTGTACGAACGGTTGTTATTGTCCTAGCATACATATCTCTAATTATGTCTATATACTTCATAGGGATTTCTCTTGCCTCCAGACTATCCCATATCAGGCTACGCGGCACACTATCATATGCTTTTTGAGGATCGATGAAAACCATATGTAAATCACGCTTCTTCTCCCTATACTTCTCCATTAATCTCCTGAGAATGTGTATTGCTTCCGTAGTTGACCTTCCTGGCATAAAACCAAATTGGTTTACCGTAACCTTGGTTTCTCTCCTAATTCGAGTGTCGATTATTCTCTCCCATAACTTCATGGTATGGCTTAGCAACTTAATCCTTCTATAGTTCTCACAACACTGTGCGTCTCCTTTTTTCTTATACAGGGGGACCACGACACTCTTTCTCCACTCATCTGGCATCTTCCCTGTTTTGTAAATTTTCTTCTCCAAGTGAGTGAAACTTTGTTTTCTTGATTTTGCATTAAAAATCAAGGCTAATATCTCTCAATCTTGAGAAAATTAAGGGTGATTGCCAAGGGTTGAAGTGACTTTCTAGGAGGGCCTTGAAGGTTTGCCTATCAATGCACACTTGAATCTAAGGTATCGCTTAAGCTGGCAATTCCTACACAATGGAAGCAAATAGAAGTTTACTTCTTTGTGCCTAAACCCTTGTAGAAAGGTTGTTGGAAGTGGAAGAGTGGATCCTACGCTTGTCAGCTTGCATCCCAAAAGATGCTTGAGATGGACTTCTGCATGAGAATAATGGCTCTTGTGCCGTTTGACAGCCCTGGATGAGTCGTGGAGAAAATACTGTGAGTTTGATTTTAAAAATTCGTCGTCTGACGGTAAGGTTTGATGAAATAATCATCCAATAGCATAAGAAGCTTTTATTCTGTGTAAATCTCGATTTCAATTGATACTAAGCAAGAAAAGCTTGTTATTGACCAATCAAAATGCTTAAGAAGAACAAAATTATTGAGGAAAGAATCTTGAGAGGGAGAGAAAATTCAATTGGCAATTATGCATACAAGGGGCGTGCAATAGCTTGTAGTTAACTGCTTGCCTGCATGTTTTTATCGTTCAATTACAATGTGAAATTACAAGAATCCCTTTCAATTGACCACTACTATAATACAACTAACAAGGGCAAAACAGACTTTTCAAAAACTCTCCTTCCTTCTTCTTAGCATGCATCTTCTTCCTTTCGTCGAACACTTGCATACTCCATCCTTGAATCACATGTACAGCTTCATTATTGCTCCCCACCTATCTGCTGCTGCTTGTCCTCTTGGCATTTAACCTTCTCATCTACTGATTGCTGCTTCGTTCCAACATAATCACTCGTTGCTCCTCATAGATCACACTATGTGCATCCTTCACCTCTGTCTGTAGTCAGTTTGCAGCTATCTCCAACACCCCCTCAAGCCATGCTTGGCATATAGATTATGCAAACCCAATGCTGCCGATAACTGATCAAACCTTCGAGTGTCAAGAGCCTTCGAAATAAATCTTCTAATTGAAACTTAGTCTTAACTGGCATCAGCTTCAACACTCCTTCCTGCACCTTAATCCTCACAACATGACAATCAATCTCAATATGCTTCGTTCTCTCATGTAAAACAGGATTCCCGACAATATACATTGCACTTTTACAATCACAAAACAACAGGCATTTGATCACCAACCCCCAAAATCCTTCAATAGAAACAGTAACCATTGAATTTCGCAAATCACAAATGCCATTGCCCTATACTCAGCCTCAGCTGTGGATCTTGACACAGTGGTCTATTTCTTGGCCTTCTAAGAAACCAATGCATAACCCAGAAACATTGCATAACCTGTGATGGATCTCCTAGTATCACTACATCCTCCGCAATCTGCATCTACAAACACTTTCATCTTGAATTCGTCACTTTTGTAAAACATCAGTCCTTGCCCAATGGTGCCCTTTACATTCTCCTATACTGAATGATGTCTGGAAACAGTGCTGAGTCATCCTTACTCAACTTAGCATGGCACTCCATAGTACTCTTTGCAGGATTTGCATCCATGAAGCCAGTTTGCTCTAATAGTTCAACCGTATACTTCCTTTGATCATTGTATATGCATCTCCTTGATTGAGCTACTTCAATTCCTAGAAAAAATCTGAGACTGCCCAATTCTTTAATCCTGAACTCCTAGTGTAATGCTTCCTTTATGTCCTGAATTGCCCCCTCATTGTCCAAAGTGACAATGATATCATCAACATACACGAGTAAACACAACAGTGAAGTGCCAATGTGCTTCTGAAATAAAGTGTAATCACAGTTAGACTGCACAAATCCTTGATTGATCAGGAACTTGGTGAGAGTAGCATTCCACTCTCTACTGGCCTGTTTAAGTCCATAAAGGGACTTATACAACTTGCAAACCAAACCTGGCTAGGGCAATCTTATTCCTGGAGGTGGTGTCATATAAATGTCTTTATGCAAATCCTTACAAAGAAACGCATTATTTACATCCAACTGATGTATGTACCAATTATTCTTTGCTGCTAGCGCTAGAATCACTCTCACCGTGGTCATCTTTGCTACAGGTGAGAAAGTATCTTGATAGTGTACACCATATGGCTGAGTATACCTCCTTGCTACCAACCTTGCCTTGTACCTCTCCACCTCACCATCTAGTTTTATCTTTACCTTATAAATGCATTTGCATCAAATGGGTGTCTTATCTGCTGGCAAGGATACAATACTCCAAGTGTTATTTGCCTCAAGAGCTGCCAATTCATTACTCATTGCCTCCTGTCAGGTAGGAGAACCAAATGCCTCTACATAAATAGCAGGTTCTCTATGTGCAATCAAACTTAATGCATATGATTTGTGTTGTGGAGCAAATGCATCATATGACATATAATGATGAAGTGCATAAGGAGAAGTATGAAGCTGATTACAGTAGTAATCCTTCAGATAAGCAGGAGTATGTTTGTTTCTTATAGGCCTGGCTGATGGATCATGCTCATCCAGTGGTATCACTAGATGACTCTGAGATAATATTACCTGAAGGAAGATTAAATGAATTTCGAGGTAACATTCTTGGAGACAAAACAATTGTGTCTGGATGAACTGAAGGTTCTGAAGAAGACTGACGAGAAAGGGCTAGGATGTGATGGTCTGAAGCATTTTGGTAATGGCTCTATATTAGTATGTATATCAGTGGGCATAAGAGGAACAAAGGATGAACCAACTGGCTTTAGATTAGATAAGGTGACATCAGAAGGTTGGACAGAAGACAAAGGAGCAGTGGCATAAGGAAAAACAGACTCATGAAAGGACACATCACTAGAAACATATATGTTCTTTATTTCAAGATCCTGTAATATCTATCCCTTGGTGGTATGTGATAAACCCAAGAACAGACTTCTCCATGCTCTTGGTGCAAAAAAATGCAAGGCAACCAAAGACTTTGAGGTTAGAATATGAAGGTTTTGAGTTGTATAGAAGCTGATAAGGTGTGAGGTTATTTAAGTGCAATTCCTACATATACAACAAGGTACTGACATTAAAACTGGCAATTCTTCCCATATACCTCTCAGTTTTGTATAATAGTCCATAACAGAATTGGTTCTTTGCTTTACAGTGCAAAATTGCTCGTGCAGATCTGATATTATGAAGGAATCACTGCTTCTATATTTGAACTTGAGATCACTCCATATATCCGCTGCTACATCTATCCAAATTACATTTTGCGCAATACTTCCAACCAGCGAATTAACCAGCCAAGATGCCACCATGTCGTTTGCCTTTATCCAGGCATTATATGTGCGTCCACCATCAATAGGTCTCACGATAGTTCCATCTATAAATCCTACTTTATTCTTGGCCTCAAGTGCTCTTCTAGCCACTCTGCACCAACTATGGTAGTTGTTACCATCGATCGGAGGTTGCACCAGCGCCATTGCTCGATTATCACTCGGATGAATATAATAAGGATCATCCGAAAGATCAATCATAGGAGAAGAAGAATTAGGATATGAAGGGGAATTATTAGCAGCCAAATGAACTAAAATTCATTCACAATCGCTCTGATGCCATGTGAAAATCTCGATTTCAATTGATAGTAAGCAAGAAAAGATTGTGATTGATCAATCAAAATGCTAAAGAAGAACGAAATTATGGAGGAAAGAATCTTGAGAGGGAGAGAAAATTCGATTGGCAGTTATGCATACAAGGGGCGCGCCGCAGCTTGTAGTTAACTGCCTGACTGCGTTTTTTCATCATTCAATTATAATGTGAAATTACAAGAATGCCCTTCAATTGACGATAACAACAACAACATTACTCATTGCCTTAGAGGCTCCCGCCTATGGCGGGGTATGGAGGCTCAGATGTAGGCAACCATACCAATGTGTTAGAAACACATAGAGGTTGTTTCCCCATGACCCATAATGGTGCGTCATGCTATGTCGATCAAATGCTACTTCACAATAAAAGAAGCGCAGCCAATGTAGTGAGTCATTTTGCTTTATTCCATCATATTTCAAAGTCAAGGAAGAGTGTCTCATTGACTCCAATGAAAATGGAAACATGCCTACTACTACAATAAGCTAATAAGGGCAAAATAGAATTGTTACACAACTCTCCTTCCGTATTCTTCACCTGTGTCTTCTTCCTTTCGTCGAACACTTGCATACTCCATCTGTGAATCATATGTGCAGCTTCATTAATGCTCCCCACCTATCTGCTTCTTGTCCTCTTGGCATTTAACCTTCTCATCTACAAATTCCTGCTTCATTCCAACATAATCACTTGTTGCTCCTCATGGATCACACTATGTGCATCCTTCATCTCTATCTGCAGTCAGTTTGCAGCTATCTTCAACATATGCTGTAAATGTAATCAAATAATTTTCGGTATTTTGTTTTCTTTATGTTAATAAATATATTTTGGTTAGTCAAATTTGAAAGCCAACAAAACATGGTGAAAATCTAGTGTTCAGATTATTTGACCTAGAATCTTGATAACTTTAGAACCGACATCCTGCTGGGCAAGTTTCAAATGCCATAACGTCTATCCTGTGAGGGAGTTATTTGCTGCAATCCTATGTTCCAACCATTATTTTCTTCGCTAAGTTGGGTTAGATGTACTAGTGGAACCGTTAATTGTTATAGGTGGCATGATTTAATGGATCATAAACCAAGAATACCTGTCTAGTAGTGTAAACCTTTATTTTCAGAAGATAAATTACATGTTTTTGCAGTGTGCTTGATGAGGACAAAACCACTATTGATAAAAACTGTAGGATCTGCAAGGCATCACTAGAAGGGGAGTTGAATAATGGGTGTAGAAAATGTGGTTTTTAAAATTGTTTTAAACCAAAAACCCAACTTCTGAATACAGTTTCTGTTTTCAGGACTAATTTTAAAACGTTTTGAAAACTGAGTTTCAGGTCTTCAAAAATTCTGAAATTTGGAAAGAACTTAGCCTCAGATGTTTTGAGTATCTTCTAAAAATTTCAGATTAAAATTCAACCTCTAACCCCTTAAAAAATTGTTGGTGGTCAGATTGCGCAAATCTGCTAGAAACAGTAGTCTGATTTGAAAAATTGATTCCTATTTGTCCGTAACTCCAAATGCTCTGAGAATTTAAAGACTAGCCCCTTATAAGTTGTTTTTAAATGGGTTCAAATAGTTTTGAAAAATTCTTTTGGGAAGATAGTCAAATACGTTCAAAGTCTCAACCTTTGAATGACTTATCCTTGTCCAAAAGACTTAAAACTTACGCCAATTTAACCTTAGGACGTGTGGCTATGATTCTAGAAAGTTTCGTAATTTTTGAAATACGTTTACTATTTTTACCAACGTGATCAAAAACGATAACAGTGCTGAAACTGAAAGTAAGTGCGGAAAGTAAATAACACCAGGAATTTTATACTGTTTCGGTTATAAACAACCTACTCCAGTCTTCGAGGACACCTTCCTCCGTTAGCACTAATCACAACAAAAAATAGCACCTTACCACAGGGTTGATGGAGTTACACAACAACTCCAACCTTTTACAAACCTTGTATGTGAATACAATGAACACGAACACCACCACCTTGCAAGTGCAAGATTGATCACACCTTGATCAATCTTTTTCAATGCTAAAGAGTATATGTGGTGGTCTATAAGAAGCATATTCAAGTATATGAATATGAGTACAATAGGCTTTTAGAGAGAAGAAAGAAAGAAAGGTAGAAGGAAGAAGATCAAGAACGTGTTTAGCACATCAATTTGCAAGACTTGTCTTGTCTTTTGTTTGCTCTCTTCTTTCCTTTTTATCTTCATATGGCCGACCCCCTTAGCTCATTCCTCTCTTGAAAATTATCTTCTACGTCCTTGGAAGAGTGTATTTCATCATTGTGACATGTCTTTGCTTAGTTGGCATCTCTTCATTGGATAATCATTAAGCTCTTGCTTACTTGGCACTCATTGATTGAATTAATGTTGTCATCACTTGATGACTAGATAATTCTAAAATTTAACCTAAAAAACTATGTGCCAATTAGCCATAAACTTGTTACCATAAGTCACAATATCATCCCACAAAATTAGCTAGGAAAATAACTCCAAATTGCTACATTAAAATCGCCCATTACACCCTTTTGCACATGCTGAAATTTCAGCATGTGTAACACTTGCATTTCATTCAAAATATTACCAAGTTTACTTTGATTTAATCCAAGAAATCAATCATGATTTAGTACACAATTTTTTCATCAATTTTGGAATAAAAGTTGGTCACCAATAGTGACTAAATTTCGGTCACTATACATTACACACATGCTGAAATGATATTTGAAAATATCACTTTCTTTATTCCATAAAATATTCAAAACACTTCCATACTATCTCCCAATTAATTCACTTAATTCAAGAAGTAAAATAACCTTAATTTAGTGATAAAATTCCGCCATCCTTAAACACATATGCTAAAATTTTCAGCATGTGTCACAAATGTGACAAGATTTGAAATGTTACCTTTTGTAGTTCCTTTCTTTATGTCACCAACATTACATGCTTCGTTCTTGGCCAATCAAGATGCCAACAAAGCTCCACATATGCTCCAATAAGGCTGGTATAGGCGTGTGAATAACAATATACATGTGCTGAATTTTATTTTTGAAAACTTTGTAAAATAGTGCACATTTAATTATACACACATGGTATATTCCAATCAGCCCTTAATTGAATTTTCTAGAACACTTTTAGATATATGAAATATGTAAAAAGTGTCTAGATACATGTTTTATGACATGCCAAAAATGTTCCATGTGTTGTGTACGTAGAAAACCGAATTTTCGACGTTTATCGATTACCCGATTTTTCTCTAATTAAATTCCAAATTTTTGAACATGTTATATATATTATGTTACACATAATATAAATAAACTAAACTTTAATATTCAGCTCATAAGGCTGATTAAAGTGGCGCCTAACCATGTGACGAAATTGAAATTGGAATCTCCTCAATTCGGCCTTAATTGAGGGTGATTTGTGTGTGCCAACATGGAATGATTTTATGGATGCACATACCATGTAACCACAAAATTTGTGGCCATTTGTGAAGTATAGGGGCTGGCCATCTATTTATGGCAAGTACGTGACATGTTGGCGAAGTTTCGGTATTCGCCCGGTACGACAATTTTCGGTTTAGAACCTTTTAACGTGTCGTAATAAATTTGTCATCACCATAACTTATATCATATGATATGAGACCTGAATATACTCATAAATATGAGTTAAGTATAGTGGTGTGACGTTAACGTACGTACGTAAAATTATAACGTGTTGGTAGTATGTTGGAATATATGTGTATGTGCCTTTTTTAAAAAAATCTGAATATATATAAAAATATATATATAAAAACATGTGGAGAGGGGGTGAAGAAGACTTTCCATTCTTCAACTTGTTGCCTTTGTGCCTTTTCCAAATATATCTTCCTTTAATGAACTACTTAGTTTATTTAACTAAGTACTTCACTTAATGAATTAGTTTAGTTCATTAATGATGGCACCTGAAAATAGTTCAAACACAACAAATGTTTGCCATTTGATATAAGCTTCAAAGCTTCATAGCTCGTTAGTACGACAACATTATATATGAATTATATAAGGCAAGTTTTATGCAACAACGTGTCATATCATAAAATATGTCATGCATTTCTTGAATACACGTTATTTAAATCATGCATTTTGAAATCACTCAAACCCTTTTTTCTCAAAAATCTCCCCCTTTTGACGATTTACAAAATAACCTACATTCATGATTTAAATCTTGTCGCTCCCCCTACAACTGTGCACAAATTCAAATTTGAATTTTGAATTCTCTCCCCCTTGATTTGTGCAATTGATCTTTCCCTCTCCCCCTTAAATCATGCATTCTGTCCCCCTTTATTTTGGAAAGACAATGAAAAGCGCATGTAAAGAAAAAAAATCATGCATTTTAAATAACCTCAAATGTGCGTTCTTAAGGGTTATTTATTCAACCTTTTGAGAGTGTCCCTCTTGGTACCCAAATTTGGGTGACCTTTCTAGGTCTTCCAAAAGGTGAGAAAGGTGATGAAAACGCAACATAATATACGTTAGGGGCAAATGCATTTGTCCTTTGGCCGAGAATCCCATCATGCATATAGTATGGTTTTCGTTTTTGGTTTGCATGCACGGGGAGTGATCTAGATGCATTTGTATGATATGAATGTTGCATACGCATCAGTGGCTTTCTGTATGGCACATGATTGCTCTTTGTATGATAAGAAGCACGATGAGATGAGATGATTGGTGTATTAGTCTTCTTCTCATATGTATACGGCACCTAATTATACTTCGTATGATATAAAGAAGAAGCACGATGAGATGTCATAAATGAAGGTCTAGGCGTCTTCTTAGATGCCATATATGTCTTAGATGCATCCATTTTCTTTGATAGAATGAATTTTGTTTGTTTGTTTAGTGACTCACTTTTCTCAACGTATCCTAGTCCGATTTTGTCATTTCTAGCCTTCTGAGAAGAGATAAGATGATCTAGAATACAAGTAACCGTATCAAATTGTTTTCTAGTCTTTTCTAGATCTTCGTTTCTTGATTTCAACTTTGAAATCTCGGCTTTTAGTTCAGTGTTCTCGGATGTCAATGATGAAATTTAAGACTTTATTGAATTTATTATGCAAGATGATTCTTCTTTTGAATCGTTTAATTGACACACAAGATTTGTGTTAGAAGATTCTAACAATTTCTTGTCTTCAATTAATCGCTTCTTTTCTTTTGACAGAGCCTTAGCAAAGTTATGCAATTCAAGATATTGAACAAACAAATGATGATATGATGGTTAAGATTCGGAATCGGAATCGGAATCAGAATGTACTTTACTATCAAGAAGTGGAGACCTTTGGCTTGACATACCTTCTTGCTCAGTTTTGTGTCTAGTGGCTGCCATCTCACTAAGATCGTTGGATCTTTTTGTTGTGAGTGTTCCTGTGCTCTGATACCACTTGTAGGATCTGCAAGGCACCACTAGAAGGGGGGTTGAATAGTGGGTGCGGAAAATGTGGTTTTTAAAATTGTTTTAAACCAAAAACCCAACTTCTGGAAATAGTTTTTGTTTTTAGGACCAGTTTTAAAACGTTTTGAAAACTGGGTTTCAGGTCTTCAAAAATTTTGAAATTTGGAGAGCAACTGAGTATCTCCTAAAAATTTCAGATTAAAATTCAAACTCTAACCCCTTGAAAAATTGTTGGTGGTCAGATTGCGCAAATCTGCCAGAAACGGTAGTCCGATTTGAAAAATTAATTCCTATTTGTCCATAACTCCAAATTCTCTGAGAATTTAAAGACTAACCCCTTATAAGTTGTATTTAAATTGGTTGAAACAGTTTTGAAAAATTCTTTTGGGAAGATAGTCAAATACGTTCAAAGTCTCAACCTTTACAAGCCTCAAAATCAGACTGCTAGTCTCAGAACTTTAGACATTTAAATGACTTATCCTTGTCCAAAAGGATTGAAACTTACACCAAATTAACCTTAGGCCGTGTGGCTATGGTTCTGGAAAGTTTCATAATTTTTGAAATACGTTTACTATTTTTACCAACATGATAAAAAACGATAAACAGTGCTGAAACTGAAAGTAAGTGCTGAAAGTAAATAACACCAGGAATTTTATACCGGTTCGGTTATAAACAACCTACTCCAGTCTTCGAGGATACATTCCTCGGTTAGCAATAATCACAACACAAAATAGCACCTTACCACAGGATTGATGGAGTTATACACCAACTCCAACCCTTTACAAACCTTGTATGTGAATACAATGAATACGAACACCACCACCTTGCAAGTGTAAGATTGATTACACCTTGATCAATCTTTTACAATGATAAAGAGTATATGTGGTGGTCTATAAGAAGCCTATTCAAGTATATGAATATGAGTACAATAGGCTTTTACAGAGAAGAAAGAAAGAAAGGTAGAAGGAAAAAGATCAAGAACGTTTTTAGCACATCAATTTGCAAGACTTGTCTTGTCTTTTGTTTGCTCTCTTCTTTCCTTTTTATCTTCATATGGCCGACCCCCTTAGCTCATTCCTCTCTTGAAAATTATCTTCTAAGTCCTTGGAAGAGTGTATTGCATCATTGTGACATGTCTTTGTTTAGTTGGCATCTCCTCATTGGATGATCATTAAGCTCTTGCTTACTTGGCACTCATTGATTGGATTAATATTGTCATCACTTGATGACTAGATAATTCTGAAATTTAACCTCAAAAACCATGTGCCAATTAGCCATAAACTTGTTACCATAAGTCACAATATCATCCCACAAAATTAGCTAGGCAAATAACTCCAAATTGCTACATTAAAATCGGCCATTACACCCTTTTGCACATGATGAAATTTCAGCATGTGTAACACTTGCATTTCATTCAAAATGTTGCCAAGTTTACTTTAATTTAATCCAAGAAACAATAACGATTTAGTACACAATATTTTCATCAATTTTGGAATAAAAGTTGGTCACCAATAGTGACTAAATTTCGGTCACTATACATTACACATATGCTGAAATTTTCAGCATGTGTGATATTTGAAAATATCACTTTTTTTATTCTATAAAATATACACTTCCATACTATCTCCCAATTAATTCACTTAATTCAACAAGTAAAATAACCTTCATTTAGTGATTAAATTCGGCCATCTTTAAACACATATGCTGAAATTTTCAGCATGTGTCACAAATGTGACAAGATTTGAAATGTTACCTTTTGTAGTTCCTTTCTTTATGTCACCAACATTACATGCTTCATTCTTGGCCAATCAAGATGCCAATAAAGCTCCACACATGCTCCAATAAGGCTGGTATAGGAGTGTGAATAAAAATATACATGTGCTGAATTTTATTTTTGCACACTTTGTAAAATAGTGCACATTTAATTATACACACATGGTATATTCCAATCAGCCCTTAATTGAATTTTCTAGAACACTTTTATATGTATCAAATATGTAAAAAGTGTCTAGAAACATGTTATATGACATGCCAAAAATGTTCCATGTGTCGTGTACGTAGAAAACCAAATTTTCGACGTTTATCGATTACCTGATTTTTTTCTAATTAAATTCCAACTTTTCACACATGCTATATATATTATGTTACACATAATATACATAAACTAAACTTTAATATTCAGCTCATAAGGCTGATTAAAGTGGCGCCTAACCATGTGACGAAATTGAAATTGGAATCTCCTCAATTTGGCCTTAATTGAGGGTGATTTGTGTCTGCCAACATGAAATGATTTTATGGATGTACATACCATGTAACCACGAAATTTGTGGCCATTTTTGAAGTGTAGGGGCTGGCCATCTATTTATGGCAAGTACGTGACACGTTGGCGTAAGTTTCGGTATTCGTCCCATACGACAATTTTCGGTTTAGAACCTTTTAACGTGTCGTAATAAATTTGCCATCACCGTGACTTATATCTTATGATATAAGACCTGAATATACTCATAAATATGAGTTCAGTATAGTGGTGTGATATTAACGTACGTACATAAAATTATAACGTGTTGGTAGTATGTTGGAATATATGTGTATGTGCCTTTTTAAAAAAATTTGAATATATATAAAAATATATATATAAAAATGTGTGGAGAGGGGGTGAAGAAGACATTCTATTCTTCAACTTGTTGCCTTTGTGCCTTTTCTAAATATAGCTTCCTTTAATGAACTACTTAGTTTATTTAACTAAGTACTTCATTTAATGAACTAGTTTAGTTCATTAATGATGGCACCTGAAAATTGTTCAAACACAACAAATGTTTGCCATTTGATGTAAGCTTTAAAGCTTCATGGCTCGTTAGTACGACAACATTATATATGAACTATATAAAGCAAGTTTTATGCAACAACATGTCATGTCATAAAATATGTCATGCATTTCTTTAATACACGTTATTTAAACCATGCATTTTGAAATCACCCCTTTTTCTCAACAAAAACGACAAGTGTGTTCAGCTCAGTCTATCATGATCAATTTTACTCGACTCCATAAAGATGCACGCCACCACAAATACACTTTCGTCCTAGCTCAGCTTGGAGAATGCAGGACATCCATCAAACTCAGTCCAGTCATCTGACACCGAGGCCGACACGTGTCTAGCTACTCGCCACGGGCCAGCTCAGAATTCACTATGTCAACTTCGTTGCTCGGCCATGACTTCAGGATCATGGGCATCTCTGCTGAAGTCGGCTAAATCTGGCACCTTCTAGAACGGGCACGTGTCAGCAAACAACATTAGTCATGCAACGTGACATATGGCAACACGCGGCAACCATACAAACGCGACTAGCCAGCAGGGCAACATACGTGCCATATCTTCATAGCTCGTCTATAAGCACTGCTTGTCCATGGCATATACAAGGGCAAAAACAACCAATTGAGGGCCACTTTGAATCAATCACACAAAAACACAGCCATAACAAGTAAATTGGGACATGTTTTTATGAATTTTCAACATACAACGATGACCACTCATAACTGACTTGACCGTCAGAAGATTCTCCATAGAAACAATAGCTCTGAGAATTCTAATGTTATTTGCCTTGCGCAGTTTTTTGGAAACGTTATTTCTAACAACCAACTGAGTTTATGTACAAAGATGATGACTTTTCGTCTTATCATCTCTGATCCAGGTGAACTCGACTTCGCCAGTGCTTCACATTTATTTTGTTATCCCACAATTTCTGAAAGTAACGGCCAATTAGTACTTATTGAGAGTCATATATGTATGTAACTTTCCTTTTCTCTTTATCACAAAGAAATCCATTTCTGACGCGAGGAAAAAAAGCAACATAATTAAGGATAAGAAACCCATCCTCATAAGAGGGTGAAAAGAAATATTAAAACAATAAAGGCAATGAAAAATATTTACAAGCTTGTGTCTAAATGTGTAAGCACAAGTAAAAGAAAAATAACAATAATAAAAGAAAAGAAACGGGGGAGTGGGGGGTGGGGGGTGGCGTGGTGTCTCAACTAAATAGAAGAAAATACCCTTTAGAGCGTAGAAGAGAAGTAATAATGTAATACTGCAGGGCACAATATTAGTTATATCACTTGGGCCTAATCTCAATGCCTTCAACAATTAAACCTCCTTTAAGATGGTTACCTTTGACCTCCCTTAGGCTCATTTCCACCTCATTTTCACTTCCATCATGATAAAACTCCCCCAACTCAATCTCCAACCATCCATCTTTCCTTTCATGGAGGACTCTTTCTTCACCCTTTGGATCTCTTGAAACCCCTTGTGTACATGTTTCTTGACATTGGATGCATGTTGTACCTTGACAAAGCTTTAGAGAGGTGCTTCCACGACACTTGAAATGGCCATCGACTTCTACTACAACTTCTGAAGGAAGCGTGTCCAAGCCATAGGCACGGTGGACAATCTTGATGACTAGGTAGGCTGCGTAGGTTGTTTTTGGTGAGAGAAACCTTGTGTTGATTTTGCCTTGGATGTCTAACCATGTCACCATTATCAGCTCGGCTACTTGTGGAAATCTGTTGAGAATTTAGAGAAAAATGCTATTTAGTCATCGGCCAACTTATAAAGGAACGAGTGCTTTTTTTTTGTGGTAAGTAATGATTAATGATGTTATTTTGATTTTTATTTTCATGACTTTTATACTGTATTTTAAATCTGTTTTATTTCACAATCAAAAAGTTAGCCTTCATTTATAATCATATAGAAACAAACACAGCCTTGTATAACTTGAAATTCTGAATTAGTTTGGATACAAAGACATCAAGAACAAAGCCTGAAAAATTGACATTTAGTCATTTCGACCCAAAGTGTAGTTGTTAGACCTAAGTTCTAGATTGTTACATAATGAAGTAGATGACCATAACCTATATTAGTAATCCAATTTTAATAAATTTTACCCATAATTCAGTTAAAATTAGTTTTTGTGGATTATGAAATTGATTATAACGATAGGTTCTCGGTTTATTTTAACCATTCTGGGTTTGGATCATTAAATTGGGCCAATGGTGGGGTCAGTCCGTAGACTAAGAGTTTTGTCCTTGAATTTTAGTGATGAGGTCCCAAAGAGAGAATCAGCCAAGATGGCTACCCATTAAAGAAGAAGGATTGTAACATCTCATTCTATGACAGAAAGAAAGTAAAGCTATTCTTGCGTCAGTTTAACCCGGATTATGCTATCTGGGTGCGACAAGACAAGATGTTGCTTCATGCTATTCTTGCGTCAGTTTCTGAAACAGTGGTTCCGTTGATCGCCACCTCACTCTCTTCGCGTGATGCTTGGTCTAAGCTTCACAAGTTATATGCGAAGAAATCTCGCTCTCGCATAATGAATCTAAAGGAGAAACTCACTAATATCACGTGTGAGTCTCAACCAGTCGCTGAGTATCTTCAGTCTATTAAAAGTATTGCAGATGAGTTGGCCCTTGCTGACACTCATCTGAGTGATGATGATCTTACTATTTTCGCACTCAATGGTCTTGGGAGCAACTTCAGAGAAATTGCTGTAGCTATTTGTGCTCGTGACTCTTCGATTTCGTTTGAAGAGCTTCATGATAAGTTGGTGGAGCACAAGGCCTTTCTCAAACGAGAAGAAAGTCATAGTGGAGACACTGTCACTGTTCACAATACTCAAGTTAAACATGGTCGAAATGGCAACTTTAATGGATTTCAAGGCCAAGAGCAGTTTCGCGGCAAGTCGTATGCTGGACGGCCATCCTACAACCAGGCTGCCCAGCCCTCATCCGGACGCACAGGAGGAGGCGGATATGCAGCAGGTGGACCACGGTCCAACAACCGTGGTCAAGGAGGCGTAGTCTGCCAATATTGCCAGAAGCGTGGCCACACCGCACGTCAATGTTTTTTGCTTCAACGAACGTTACAGCAACAGCAACCCGAATTCCATCACACTATCTCAGGAGTACCGAAGCAAAATTGGGTTCTTGACTATGGAGCCTCTCATCATGTCACAAATGACCTTAACACCCTAACCCATCACCAGCCCTATGAGGGTCCTGATGATGTGCTCTTAGGGGATGGTTCCGGTCTCAACATAACTAATACTGGTTCTTCTACTCTTACTTCATCCTCTAAGTCCTTTGTTCTTTCTAATGCCTTGCATGTACCCCTGCTCACTCGCAGCTTAATTTCTGTTTCTAAGTTTTGTCAGCACAACAAAACCTCTATTGAATTTTTCCCTTTCTATTTTGTTGTGAAGGATCTCAAAACGGGGGCGCAACTTGCACACGCGGACCAAGGGTGATGTCTACGAGTGGGATGCACCGCCTAGATTGCCGTCTCCATCACATTCACCATCGGTTTTCGCAAGCATCAAGACGGATGTAGCTTCTTGGCATCATCGTCTCGGTCATCCGTCGTCTCGAGATTCCAGTTGTTGAGTCAGAATAATGACATCTCTGTTGCGTCTCGTTCAACACTTGATACGTTTTTTTGTGCGTCTTGTCTTAGCAATAAAAGTCATAAATTGCCGTTTAGTCACACGTCTGTTTCTAGTCGTGGTCCGTTTGACTTGATTTATTCTGATGTATGGGGACCGTCTCCTGTTGAATCTATTGATGGGTTTCGTTATTATCTGCTCTTCATTGATTATTTTACTAAATATGTATGGTTGTTTCCAATGTCTCGCAAAAATGAAGTGTCAAATATTTTCCCAAAGTACAAACGCATGGTTGAAAAATTCTTCCGTCGTCCTATTCCCGATCGAAGTTCAGAATCAACAAGGGTTCGTAGAATGAAGGGAATGTACAACTGGGGAGCAGCCTGTGACGCTCTATACTGACGGGGGTACAGAGTACAAAAGTCTTAAGGGTTTTCTTGAATCCGAAGGTATTGAACATCGTGTCTCCCCTCCCTATACTCCTGAACACGTTGGCTCTACTGAGCGCAAACATCGGCATGTTGTTGAAACTGGGTTAGCTCTTCTTCATTTTTCTCATCTTCCTTCCAACTATTGGTCATATGCCTTTCTTACTGCAGTCTATCTCATTAACAGGATGACCACACCCGTTCTCCGCAACAAAACACCCTATGAAGCCTTGATTGCGAAACCTCCTAAATATCATACCTTACGCGCGTTTGGGTGTCTATGGTACCCTTGGTTACGACCGTACTCTGAACATAAGTTAGCTCCTCGCTCCAAAGCTTGTGTCTTCGTTGGCTACTCTAACACACACCATGCTTATAAGTGTCTTGATGTTACTACTAATCGTCTATATTTGTCTATGCATGTCCAGTTTGTCGAGCAGCACTTTCCGTTCGCTACTTTGTCCCCTTCGGCTGCACCAACCGCAACTTCCTCTGGGTGGTACGCTTCTCCAACACTTGGTGCCATGCTTCCTCCTGCCAGCCGTGCTTCCCCCTCACCCTTGGTTCCCCCTGCTGGCTCGCTTGCTCCTTCCCCCAGGTATGTCACTTCTCCCTCCAATTCCCCCCTCACACACCACCTGTCATCTCCCAGCACTCCACCCGTGCTCCCCGTCCCGCCCCCAATCCTTCCTGAAGCTCCTCAATCTTTGGGTACCACCACCGCACCCCAGTCCCCCCCAGCTGAGTCTTTCACCCGTCACCCTATGGTCACCTGAGCCCGAAATAATGTCTTTTGTCCTAAACAGTTTCCCGACTATGTTACCTTAAATCATACCACTAAGCACCCTCTTCCCCCTTCACTTGAACCCACCACAGTAAAACACGATCCTAAATGGTGTGCTGCGATGGATGATGAGCTTGCTGCTCTTCGTCGTAATAATACTTGGGTTCTCGTCCCTCCTCCTTCGAACCATACAATTGTTGGTTGCAAGTGGGTCTTTCGCATTAAACGGAATCCGGATGGCTCCATCTCTCGTTATAAAGCGTGTCTTGTTGCTAAGGGTTTTCATTAGCGTCTAGGTATTGATTATCATGACACGTTCGGTCCTGTTGTTAAGCCTACCACGGTCCGTGTGGTTCTTTCTCTTGCGCTTTGTCATGGCTGGTCTATTTCTCATCTTGATGTCAATAATGCGTTTCTTAATGGTCACTTGACAGAAAATGTTTACATGGCTCAACCTCCTGGTTTTGTTGATCCGGCTCTGCCTAAGCATGTTTGTCACCTCAAACGTTCCTTATATGGTCTAAACCAAGCTCCTCGTGCTTGGTACAATGAGCTCAAGGCGTACCTCTTGCGTTATGGGTTTTCTAACTCACAGTCTGACACCTCATTATTTATCTATCGTAATGCTGACACTGTTATATATTTTCTTGTCTATGTTGATGATCTACTTGTCACAGGCAACTGCTCTATGTCTATTCGTCGCTTTGTTGATGCCTTAGGTACTCGTTTTTCTCTTAAGGACCTTGGTTCTCTTAATTATTTCTTGGGTGTCGAGGCGGTGTTCACCACAGATGGTCTCTAATTGTTTCAAAGCAAGTACATCCGTGATCTCCTTGTCAAGTTTCACCTAGATGGCGTCAAGGATGCTGCTACACCTATGTCCTCCAGTGGTCAAATGGTACTGGCGGATGGCTCGCCCTCTGCGGATGCCACCCAATACCGCAGTCTTATTGGTGCGCTACAATATCTCCAACTCACTCGCCCAGACATTGCTTTTGCAGTAAATAAACTTGCCCAGTTTATGCATGCTCCCACACAGAGTCACTGGACTGCTGCCAAACGCCTCCTCCGCTACCTCAAGCATACATTACATCATGGTCTAACGTTGCGCCGCCACCAACCTTTGCTTCTTCATGCTTTCTCCGACGCTGACTGGGCAGGTGATCGTGACTCATATCGTTCTACTACTGCATATATTCTTTTTTTAGGTGGCAATCCCATTTCTTGGGGTTCCAAGAAACAGCGGACCATTGCTCGCTCCTCCACTGAGGCCGAATATCATTCTGTTGCTTCTGCTGCCGCTGAAGTCATGTGGGTACTCAATCTCTTACGTGATCTCGGTATTTTTCTCTCCACATCACCCACCATTTACTGCGACAATTTGAGTGCCACATATTTATGTGTCAATCCGGTTTTTCATAGTCGCATGGAACATATTGCTCTCGATTATCATTTTGCACGTGAAAAAGTAGCCTCGGGGGCCCTCAAAGTTTCGCATGTCTCTACGGCTTGTCAGCTCGCGGATGTTCTCACCAAACCATTATCTAAAGATCGTTTTATCTCTCTTCAAACCAAGATTGGTGTTTCCGATGGAACCCCCATCTTGCGGGAGCGTGTAAAGGAGCCGTGAGGCTCCGCAACTCCTCAAGCCGGCATGCACACGTTTCTCCAGCATCTGGGTGTTTCGGCTGGTTGTTCCAACAACCTTGTTTAAGTTGTAACTTAGGTGGATAATATTTTGTGGTTAATTTGTTGTATCGTATGGTTATTTTGTTGTAACAAATAGGTGTTTGAGTTGTATCTAGCTACAAGTTGTAAAGCTCAAGAAACCCTATTTAGGGCAACCGATGTATACAAACAAATACATGAATGAAATACAATTTGCCTCATATATCTTATACACATCATAGCTGGTTTTTATGTTTGTATTTATATGAGAATTTTACAATGCAACTACAAGGAAATTAGACATTGAGTATAGCTAAAAAATCTAAAAAACCTATACAAATAGATAAGGCTAAGAGTTATATGTGATATCAAATACTTAAATCCTTTCGTCAGACTTCCTTATCTTTATTCTAACAATGACCACATGGATTTAACACATTTAGGACATCCAAATGTAATCAAGTGGAGCATGCCGTTTCGAATTGCTGGTAGATTCCAACTATCTCCTCGGCCTTGAAAGAAACGACACACATTTTAAAATTCGTCATATGGATCTTTTGGAGTAGATGACTGACTCATGGATAAATATATATTCACTATAGCACCTGTTTTAAAACCCATTTCAACGACTAACAAATGGAGTTAAGGTAACATGTACATTCCATGACCAAAAAAAAGAAAAAAGGAAAAAAAAGGGAATTTGGCCAAAAGTCAAATTGTACAGTAGTAGTTTGTTTTAAAGGGAATGACATCATACAGGGAAGTATCATATTCATTCGGCATCCTTATCTTATCATTGGATTATAACAAATACGGAGGTAATCATGATAATCGGTAAAAAGAACACAAAGTAGTTGTATATATAATAATTATTTTTGGGTGTGAATATCAATGGCTAGTTTTCAATTTTCAAACGTTCTAATACATTCAAAAACGTTGTAATACTTAAAAGAATTTTTAAAATACACTAAACTTAATATGGTCTAAGAATAAATATTAAACATTTATTAGTTACTCATTATTCACTTAGATATAGACTAATAAAAAAATGCCAAATCGACAGAGTGAATGCGTCGTCTATGTTTTACTCAATAATTAAGATATAGATGTAAGAATCAATTATAATTAATATAATTGATTGCAAGAATCTCGTGATTTATTTGTAAATCACTAATGTGGATCACATGTATAACGTACCTGTACGTTATATTGGCTAGATACGTTGCAATTATTGACTGCATTAATTATCTGATTTGATTCTGATTGATTGACAATTATTAAGTTTCCTTGATGGAAGGAATTAATTGTCAGTCAAATATGGAAGGGGGTCCCCGGCCTAGCCTATAAATAGAGGGCCTGTGATATTCCATCAATCATAGCTATACAGCATTCAGATAGGCATAGGCTGGAAGACTCCATTTCCCACAGGAATTCTTCTCTACAGCAGGCTTCCGATTCGAAGGCGACGACTAAGCGATAATGGCCGGAGGTAACTTTTCTGCTTCCGCGGTTTATTTTGGCCTTACATTTGGTATCAGAGCCACCTCTGACCATATCGTTTGCATTTAGAAAACTTTATTCCGTACCCTTTAATGCAATTCAATCGTTCAAAGGTTACGGGATTATAGTTTTCGAGGCCTTCAATATTCAATTGTGTGTGCAGTTATTCTGCCAAAAAACGCTGTATATAATAAAGAGTTCTGCATCTTGTCCGTAGCACTACATATAAGCTCCATATTCTTCAAACCATCAGATTCAATTTGGAAATACTTCCAAATTATAAAAACGGCGATAACATTTTATTGTTGCTGAAGAATTTTTTTTGATATTTCTATATTTTGGTTCTTATTAAGAATCATTAGAAAGCAATTTGTTGTTTCTGTCAAATCTGTTAATTTTGGGTTGTCGGCGGAGTCTGAATCCGGAGTAGCCAAGAAGTACAGAAACGTGTCTAAATCTATATGTTTATTTTGTTTCTACGAGCATAGATTGAAATCTTTGGGTTAGGAAGAATTTGGTGTTTTGATGTCTCTGTTTTTGGTTTTCATTAAAAGATTGGAGTCGCCGTTGGTGGGGAAAGGAACTAGGGATTTGAGTTTTTTTTTTCCAATTTTGGTGTTTCCTGCCCGCTGCCGCCGCCGAAATGACTGAGAAATACAAAACAATGCTTTAATCTATTATGTTAATTCTATTTATATGAACATAGATTAAAGGCATTTGAGTTAGGATGAATTTGGCACATTTTGTTCTCTGTTTTCGGTTAATTTAAAAATAAAAATAAATAAATAAATAAAAGGAACGATACAGGGCCTTATTACGTAGTGAACATGTGCACTTTTGGTATCATCCTAAATTGCTATGTATTCTTCTTTTAATATCTACTGAATTCAAATTATTATGGTTTTTGAATTAACATGGCCGGAGATTCCCGGGTCGGCCTCCGGATGAAGAAGAGAAAAATTGTGGCAAATGCAAAAGGTGAATTATTGACGAAGATGTGATAAATACACCGTACACGTAATTTCTGTCTAGAAAGTAGGTACTCAAGCGGGACCGTCTGTGACCCCACCGCACGGCCTGGGACTTTACGTGGAATGGTAATACCTGTCTAGGAAATTGATTCATGATCATTCCTGGGGTATTGCTGAATCGGTTCACTTCACATTTTCATTATGATTTCATCTTTTGTTGATGTCATGTAAAGGATTTTTTGAATTGATGACATATAAAGAATTATTTTCTTAATTTTAAGATTATCCACAACATCTTAAAATTATACGGTGTGAAGAAAATAAAATGTCATCATAACTATTATTTTGATTAATAAGGTAATCACTCTGCCCCACAGGGAAGTGGTTGCTTTATTGATCAAGAAAATTAAACATATACATTTCCTATGCCCACAGGTACGGAAATGTTTTGGTTGTTTAATTTTCATATCGTTTTTAAAGAATAACTATATAAATATGTTGATGACATATAAAGAATTATTTTCTTAATTTTAAGACTAGCCACAGCATCTTAAAATTATATGGTATAAAGAAAATAAAATGTCATCATACCTATGGTTTTGATTAATAAGGTAATCAATCTGCCCCACAGGGAATTGGTTATTTTGTTGATCAAGAAAATTAAACATAAACATTTCCTATGCCCACAGGTACGGAAATATTTTGGTTGTTTAATTTTCATACCGTTTTAAGTATATTCTATGCATGAGTGCGACCTCTATCCACAGGAAGGTTTAGAATATACTATTTGAATTAACTTGATTAATTCATTATGGTCATATATGTTCATAGCATGATATGTGTTTCTTTGGTTATGCAGTTATTCCCACTACTGCTTTATTTAATTCTGCTAAAACTCCAATGTTGACTGGTGATAATTTTACTGAATGGAAGGATAATATCCTTTTGACGTTAGGGTGTATGGACTTAGACCTGGCAATCCGTGAGGAAAAACCACCAAATCCTATGGCATCAAGTATGCCATCTGAGAGGTCTAGTTACGAGCGTTGGGAGCGATCTAATCGCCTCAGCATGATGCTCATCAAGTCTCGTATAAGTCCAAGCATTAGGGGTTCTATCCCTAATCTTGATAATGTCAAAGCTTACATGAAAGCCATTGATGATCAATTTGTAAGCTCTGACAAGGCGGTAGCCAGCACCCTTATGAAGAGGCTTTCAAACATGACCCATGACAGAAGCCGTGGTGTGCGCGAGCACATCATGGAGATGAGGGACATTGTTGTTAAATTAAGCTTCCTAAAGGTTGAAATCTCGGAGTCATTCCTGGTGCATTTCATACTCAACTCTCTCCCTTCGGAGTTCACTCCATTAAGATCTCATACAACACACATAAAGAAAACTGGTCAATTAATGAACTTCTGACCATGTGTGTTCAAGAGGAGCAGAGGTTAAAGAATGAGTCCATTGAGTCTGTGCATCTTGCGACTCATTTTAAGAGAAATGCAAAGAAGGGCAAAGGTGTTCCAATGAAGAAAACCGGCAATAAAGACACATGTCGGTTTTGTAAGAAAAAGGGACACTGGAAGAAAGATTGCCTGAAATACAAGGGATGGCTGGAGAAGAAAGGTAATTTTTCCTTTGTGTGTCATGAATCTAATTTTACTGAGGTTTCTGATAACACATGGTGGATTGATTGTGGTTCTACAATTCACATTGCGAAAACCATGCAGGGCTTTCTAAACGTGAGGAAGCCAAATGAAAGTGAGCAATGCATCTATTCTGGAAACCGGATGCGCTATACTGTTGAAGGAGTGGGATCTTATAGGCTCATTTTGAAAACTGGTTTTCAACTTGATTTGGAAAACACCTTTTATGTACCTTCTTTTTCCAGAAACTTAGTTTCTCTTTCAAGACTTTCGATTATTGGATATGATTTTTATTCACATCTTTTTGTAATGAATGTATTGAAAGAGAATAAAGTTATTGATTCTGCGAAATTGAATGGTTTTTTGTTTCAACTTGAGCTAGATCCCATTTACGAGCATACTCTTTTAACAGAAACTGGTACAAAGCGTTGTATTATCAATGAGAACTCATCAAGTCTTTGGCATAAAAGATTGGGACATATCTCAATTGAAAGAATGAAAAGATTAGTGAATGAAGGAGTTTTACAAACTCTAGACTTCACTGATTTAAGTACTTGTGTGGGATGCATAAAGGGCAAGCAAACCAACAAGACCATTAAGGGTGCCAAAAGGAGTTCTCAACCTCTTGAAATCATACACACGGATATCTGTGGACCTTTTCATACACCTTGCCTGAATGGTCAGAAATACTTTATTTCATTTATCGACGACCATTCAAGGTTCATGTATCTCTATCTTCTATTTGAAAAATCTGAAGCACTTGATGCGTTCAAAATCTTCAAATTAGAAGTAGAGAAACAAAAGGAGAAGACAATCAAAATTGTCCGATCTGATAGAGGTGGTGAATATTATGGACCTTACACAGAGAAAGGGCAAATGATTGGTCCATTTGCCGAATTCCTTCAAAAGGAGGGTATTGTTGCTCAATACACCATGCCTGGCACACCGCAACAAAATGGTGTTGCTGAAAGAAGGAATCGGACTCTTATGGACATGGTCAGGAGCATGATTAGCACAACGAATTTACCTATATCCTTTTGGAGTGAAGCTCTAAAAACCGCTGTGTATGTTTTAAATAGGATTCCATCTAAGGCCGTTCCTAAAACACCTTTCGAGTTGTGGAATGGTTGGAAACCAAGTTTAAAACATTTACACATATGGGGTTGTCCAGTTGAAGTTAGGGTATACAACCCAAGCATAAAGAAACTGGATGAAAGAACGAAAAGCGGTTATTTTATTAGATATGCAGTCAACTCCAAAGGATATAGATTTTACTATCCCTCACATACTCATAAAGTGGTTGAAGCTAGAAATGCTAAATTTCTAGAGGATCATGAAGTCAGTGGGAGTGATTCAAATCGAGAATTCAATTGAGGAAATAAGGGATACACATATTGTACCTTTATATGTGGACAATTCGGTTGCTATTCAACAAAAATGAAGAGCCGCCAATTGTACAACCTCAAATTGAAGAATCACATCAAGAACAAATTGAACCCACTAATTCCACATCTACTGAACCAGTGGGAGTACGAAGATCCTCAAGAACTAAAAGGCCAGCAATTTCTAGCAATTATGTTGTATATTTTCAAGAGTCCGATTATGACATTGGACTAAATCATGACCCTATCTCGTTTTCACAAGCCATGAGTTATGACAAATCATCACTATGGTATGATGCCATGAAAGAGGAGATGGAATCAATGGATAAAAACAATGTCTGGGAACTTGTTCCGTTACCAAACAGAGCCTCTGTGGTGGGATGCAAATGGGTCTTTAAGACCAAAAGAGACTCGTTTGGTAACATTGAACGATATAAAGCCAGACTTGTAGCCAAATGTTCCACTCAGAAAGAAGGCATTGATTACCATGAAACCTTCTCTCCAGTCTCAAAGAAGGATTCATTTCGGATAATCATGGCATTAGTAGCTCATTTTGATCTCGAGCTACATCAAATGGATGTGAAAACTGCGTTTTTGAATGGGGTTCTTGATGAAGAGGTATACATGCGTCAACCTGAAGGCTTTGTCAATTATGATAATGATCAACTGGTTTGCAAATTGAATAAATCCATATATGGGCTTAAGCATGCTTCACGTCAATGGAACATCAGGTTTCATGAGGTAATCTCTTCATTCGGTTTTGTAGAGAACATTGTTGATCAATGTATATACCTCAAGACGAGTGGGAGCAAATACATTTTCGTAGTCCTATATGTGGATGATATTCTACTGGCAAGCAGTGATCTTGGGTTATTGCATGAGACTAAGCGATTTCTCGCTTTGAACTTTGATATGAAGGATATGGGTGAAGCCTCTTATGTCCTTGACATAGAGATTCACAGAGATAGAACAAGTAAAATACTTGGTCTTTCTCAGAAGGCCTACATTATCAAAGTACTTGAGAAATTTGCTATGCAGAATTGCACGTCTATTGCGTCATCTATTGTCATTGGATGCTGAGTTCATTGCATGCTATGGAGCTATGTCACAGGCCTTATGGATGAGAAATTTCATCAGTGGTCTTAAGGTTGTCGATATTGTTGATAGACCCATAAAGATTTTCTGCGACAATTCAGCTGCTGTGTTCATTGCGAAAAATAATAAAAGTGGGAGTCGCAGTAAACATATCGACATAAAGTATTTGAAGGTCAAAGATCATGTTAAACAAGGAGAAATAAAGATTGAACACATTAGTACGAAGTCAATGGTTGCTGATCCTATGACTAAAGAATTACCGGTTAAAGTTTTCAGGGATCATGCTGCTGATATGGGACTTCTTAGTTCTCCTTGATTTGTTGTACTTTGATCTTATTTTGTCTAGACATTTGTTGACTTTGAATATGCGCATTTAAAGTTGTAGGATCTATTTGATCCATGGACGTGGACCCATTTTGAGATGATTTATAGTAAATCATTCATTTTGTTCGATTGAGTGTATGATGCATTGTAATTCTTGGAAGGGAGTGCTTGACATCAAAGCATGACCGCATTGATTCGTGTGTTGTATTTTCAATCTAAGTATGGTAGTCAATAGATCCAAGTGACAATAAAATTATGGCCATATTGTTTTGTCACTTATGCCGTGTTATCTAGCATTCGACATGTGATCCAAGT
Organism: Eustoma russellianum; assembly: GCA_036186865.1. Classification (NCBI taxonomy): domain Eukaryota; kingdom Viridiplantae; phylum Streptophyta; class Magnoliopsida; order Gentianales; family Gentianaceae; genus Eustoma; species Eustoma russellianum. The sequence continues at coordinate 6,766,846 of AP025045.1, forward strand.
GGGAGAATGTAAGAATCAATTATAATTAATATAATTGATTGCAAGAATCTCGTGATTTATTTGTAAATCACTAATGTGGATCACATGTATAACGTACCTGTACGTTATATTGGCTAGATACGTTGCAATTATTGACTGCATTAATTATCTGATTTGATTCTGATTGATTGACAATTATTAAGTTTCCTTGATGGAAGGAATTAATTGTCAGTCAAATATGGAAGGGGGTCCCCGGCCTAGCCTATAAATAGAGGGCCTGTGATATTCCATCAATCATAGCTATACAGCATTCAGATAGGCATAGGCTGGAAGACTCCATTTCCCACAGGAATTCTTCTCTACAGCAGGCTTCTGATTCGAAGGCGACGACTAAGCGATAATGGCCGGAGGTAACTTTTCTGCTTCCGCGGTTTATTTTGGCCTTACAATAGACAGATAGAATGAATGATAGATCAACAAAGTTGGTTGTTTGTGTTTGTCTATTTGTAGAAGAGCTGAAATTTTCATCATCCCCATTGTGATAATATTAATTTCTTACCCCCGCTAAATCTTGTTTTCGTAGTTTATCTCCTAATGCAAGGGACTGAAAAAGTTTAGCTAATTATATTAGTTGACTTCCTAGGAGTCGACTTTTTTTTTTTTTGGTTTTTATGTCCTCATAATGTTAGTATAGTACTACCTTATTCCAACTTGTCCTCTATACGATCATCAGGTACGATGAGTAGGGATATTAAACGAACGGAACAGTTTGCGAACTGTTCGAGTTCGATTCTTATTTATTCGAGTTTGTTCGTTAATTTTAATTAATGAGCAAGATTCGAACACCTATTTGAGTTCGTTTACTAAAAATAACCAACCTACTCGCGAATTGTTTGGCTCGTTTAAACAACTATAGTGTTGTTGAACCGAACTTGAACCAAATTTAAAACCCATTAGAGTGAACGAACTGAGCCAAACTAAACGAATCCGAATTCGAAAACCTAGTATTTCGGTTCGACTCGATTCGTTAACATCCCTAACGATGAGTCTATGGAAAATTCTTAAATCTCACTTGGGTACATATACAATGTCCTCCGGTGGTCATCTTGGCTGGCGGATTATACAATAATAAAATATTCATCGTCTACAGAGCACAGTGTAGTTGGTATTCGGGTTGAGATTTGCCCCAAGAGGTTAAGAGTTCGATTCCAGGGACACTCACAGTATGAGTTGTTAAGTTATAAATTGTTTTGATGATGAAAAGATGTTTTAAATAAGTTAAATTTATGTTTGAGACTTGATGCAAGATGACAAAATTACACTATATCAAAAATTGTTGAGATTGGAACTCACCGTCCAACATCAAACTCTCAGGATGGGGACATCGATCGATCGATGTCACTTCAGCCTCTGACTTCAATCGATCGATGTCAGTCAGAAAGGTTTCTGTCCAACATCGATCTCTCAACCCAGGGACATCGATCGATCGATGTCATTTCAGTCTCTCCTCAGAGAGACTTCCATCGATCGGTGTCAGGCAGAATACTTTCTGTCCAACATCGATCTTTCAATCCAGGGACATCGATCGATCGAAGTGACATCAGTCTCTCCCAGGGAGACTTCGATCGATCGATGTCAGTAGTTTCAAAAATTGCAAAGTTTCTGGAGGACATCGATCTCTCCCCTAGGCACTTCGATCGATCGATGTCCCCCAGAATTCAAGATTTTCTGGACGTTGGAACAACATCCAAGGGAGATTCATAGTATTTTTTCTATCCAATCTTGCTCAAATTTCTTGTAGACTTTAACCCAACATAATACATGTTTCCTTGACTATTGTATCCATGTTTAAGCAATCCTAGGTTGGCTATTGAGGATCAAATCACTTCATAGGGTGGCTCAAGACTATTTGAACATTATCTTGACATTTCGATACCTTGTGAAGACTTGGTGGAGCCTTAAAAACATGGTGAACTTTATCTATAAAAGGAAGAGGCTTGGATGAGGCAAATACACATTTTCAACATCATCTAGCTTCGTTATTCATTGTGGTATAGTTCTCTCACATTTGTAAAATTGCTTAAAGCTTGTTAAGCTTTTTCTTGTCTCTTCATTGTTGTAAATTGAGAGATAGAGAGTCTAGCACTAGAGGAACCATAATTATTTGATCTCTTGCTATATTCCTCCAACCCACTATGAGAAAGTTCTTGAGGAACTTTGTTGAAGTTGTGAGGTAGCAAGAAGTTGCTCTTGCTAAAGCTGTGGTTGCTGTAGTTGCATAAGTGTGTCTTGTGCAAGAAGTTGCTGTTGTTGTTGCTTACACTAAAGTGTTAGTGTAAGTGTTGCTGTGGTTGTTCTTATTGCTTTAATAAGAAGGGTAGCTGTTGAAAATCCACTTTGGCAACAAAGTGGTAGTGAAGTAGAATCATTTACGATTCAAACAGCTATATATCTGGTGTACACATTCATTGCTTCTCATCTGCCATTCTTTCTTTGATTTTGAATTCCTTTTGAGTTGAGCCAAACCAGAAAATTCTGCAAAAGTGCCAAACAATCTATTCACCCCCCCTCTAGAGTGTATTTCGGACCTAACAATTGGTATTAGAGCCTAACCTTGATTGCTTGGCCTATCTTTGCAAGTAGCAAGATTAAAGATCATGGCAATGACAGCCTCAACCTCAACCTCTTCATCTCACACTTCATCTCCTAAGCCTACTGCACTATTTTTTGGATCAAACACCAAAGCACCTATGTTTGATGCCCAAAATTATTTTTTTGTGGAAATTTCGAATGATCAATCATTTGAAAGGCTGTAGATTTGACATATGGAGAGCTGTTGTCAAAGGAATTGAAGTTCCTATGATTACCAACTCAAAAGGAGAATCAATGTTCAAAGATGAGGATGACTACACCGACGAAGAGAAGATAAAATTCGCCATCAATGGCAAAGCATTTGATATTGTCTCAAGTGCTCTTACCACTACCACGCTCATAAGACTTCAAGATCTTGAAACAGCCCATAAGGCATGGAAAATGCTTGAAATTATACACGAAGGAATTGAGCAAGTAAGAATGGCCAAAACACTCATGCTCATGAAGAAGTATGAGATGTTCGGAATGAAGAGCGGTGAGAAGATTGAGGAGACAATCGATCGATTCACACGAATAGTGAATCAACTCTTCATGATGGACAAGAAACTCTCAAATGATGACCTTGTCTCAAGACTCCTCAACTCCTTGCCAAGAGAATGGACACCTAAAGTCACCGCTATCACCGAATCAAAGAATCTCAAGACTCTTACCCTTGATGAGCTATCCAGTAATCTTCTTACTCATGAAATTCTTATTGATGAACAAAATAGGATGAATTCTATTAAGCCCACACAAACATCACACAAAGGATTGGTGGTAGAGTCCGATGAATCGGATGAAGAAGTTGCTCTTCTAGTTAGAAATTTAGAAGAGTGGCAACAAGAAATAAAGCTCAAGCAAGAAAGTTTTTCAAGAGACCACCCAAAGAAAAGGAAGCAAGTTAAAATTGCTATAGATGTGGTGGACCCGGTCATTTCATTGCCGATTTCCACGTAAAGGAGCCGCAAAAAAGAGAAGAGGTCTTTCCTCAAAAGAAGAAAGCCCTCAATGCAGAGTAACCACGTGGGATGATCTCCTTTCCGAATCGGAAGGAGAAGAGAGTGAAGATCAAGGTGTTGGATTTGTTGCAATAGTTGACAATCCAAAGATTCAACGTACTTGTCTCATGGCAATTGAAGATGATCTTTAGGTAAATTCTAATCCTTCTAATTTGCAAGATGAAATAGGAGATTTGCAAGATGATTTTGAAAAACTAAACTTAAAGTATAAATATTTGAAGAAAGAGTTTAAGAAGTGCATTTTAGAAAATAAGAACTTGCATGATAAGAATATTTTGATATTTCAAGAGCATGACATCATACTCACCATGCATAACACCGTAGCTCTTGAAAATGTAGAAATTAGAAAAGAATGTGAGAAACTAAGGTTAGATTTGCAAAGTCTAACAAATGGTAAAAATAGTTTAGACATACTACTTGGAAATCAAAGAATTGGAAATGATAAATCCGGTTTAGGATTTAATTCATCACATTCTTCCATTAAGCCTATGTCTTTAAAGAAAAAGGCAAACAATAGAAAACACAACATAATTCATCACCTTCTATACCAAAGCATGTACCCACTTGTTTTCATTGCAACAAAGTAGGACATGTGAAGAATGTATGTAGAGCTAGATTTGGAAGCACGTATATTTGGAAGCCTAAGGGTCAACAAACTAATCCTAAAGGACCCAACCATTAAAGGGTACAAATGCATAAATCTTTTGGTTTTGTAGGCTCTCAAGATAAATGGAGTAGCCAAAGAAGAAAGAACCAAATGGCTTATGGACAGCAGATGTTCAACTCACATGACCAGAGAGAAAACGTTATTCACCAAGCTCAAGCTTCAAGATGGTGGAACGGTGCATTTTGGCAATGGGAGAGCCAAAATCCTTGGACATGGAGAAATTGGTAACTCTTCTTTTACTATTAATAATGTACTATATGTAGAAGGGCTTAAATATAATTTGATAAGTGTTAGCCAACTATGTGATGCTAATTTTCAAGTTGAATTTGTGAAAAGAAAATGCATTGTGAAAAAGAACGATAAGATTGTTTTTGAGGCTATACGTAAAAATGATGTTTACAAATTTAGCACACATGATTTGATATCACAAAATGTTTCTTGCCTAGTTGCAAAAAATGATTTGACTCAACTATGGCATAGACGACTTGGACATATTAGTTTTAAAAATTTCAAAGAGATTTGCAAAAATAAAAAAGTCCAAGGTCTTCCAAAATTGAATTTCGAAAACCATGGCTTATGTGACACTTGTCAAAAAGCAAATCTTGTTAAAACAAGCTTCCAGCACAAAAGTGAAATCTCCACCACCAAACCTCTATAATTACTTCATATGGATTTGTATGGGGATATTGGTACGGCAAGTCTAAGTGGAAAACATTACACCTTTGTGGTGGTAGATGACTTCTCTAGGTACACCTGGGTAATGTTCTTAGCTTAAAAAAATGATGCATGCCAAGAATTTATAAAGCTTTGTAGGAGACTAGAAAATCAAAGAGAAGATACAATTAAGGAAATTAGAAGTAATAGAGGTGGTGAGTTTGATGGAGAGTTTCAAGAATTTTGTGTATCCAAAGGGTATGGACACAATTTCACGGCTCCAAGAACTCCTCAATAAAATGGTGTTGTAGAAAAAAATAGAACACTTCAAGAAACGAGTAGAGCCATGCTAAATGAATTTGAGCTACCTAAGTATTCTTTGGCTGAAGCGGTAAACACCACTTGTCATGTGACCAATAGAGTTTATTTGAGACCATCTCTCAAAAAGACTCCTTATGAGCTTTGGAAAGGTGAAGTACCAAATATTGGTTATTTCAAGGTTTTTCGTTGTAAGTGCTTTATACAAAATACCAAAGATAACTTGGATAAACTCGATTTCAAAGCGGATGAAGGAATCTTTACGGGATATGCTCAAAATAGCAAAGCATTTAGGGTATATAATAAAAGAAGCATGAAAGTTGAAGAATCAGTTCATGTCAAGTTTAGCGAACTCATTGAGGATGGACCAAATACTAATGATGATGACGAAATAATTGAAGTAAGTCATATAGAAAAATTTGAGAATCCAAAAGATAATATTGTCATTGACCTTAGGATTGATCTCCTTGAGCCTAAGGTTGAAGATGAAGAAGTAGGATGAGATACCTCAAATTTATCGGATTCATATAAGTATAGGAAAGATCACCCTAAAGACTTAATATTAGGTGAAACTAATCCAGGCATAATGACTAGGAAAAATTCAATGAAAATGCCTTCATTTCACAAGTTGTGCCTAAAAATATAAAAGAATCAATAAATGATGAAGATTGAGTATTAGCCATGCAAGAAGAAGTAAATCAATTTGAAAGGAGTGATGTTTGGGAATTAGTAGCTAAACCTAGTGATCATCCCGTAATTGGCACTAAATGGGTATTTAGAAACAAAATGGATGATAAAGGAAACATCACTAGAAACAAGGCTAGGTTAGTAGCTCAAGGATATATTCAAGAGGAAGGCATAGACTATGATGAGACCTTTGCCCCCGTAGCTAGGTTAGAAGCTATTAGGATGCTATTAGCATATGCATGCTATGAGGATTTCAAAGTATATCAAATGGAAGTGAAATCCGCATTCTTGAATGGAATAATTCAAGAAGAGGTGTATGTAGCTCAACCACCAGGGTTTGAAAATCATGATTATCCAAATCATGTATTTAAACTCAAAAAGGCCCTTTATAGACTTAAACAAGCTCCTAGGGCATGGCATGATAGATTAAGTAACTTCCTTCTTGAAAATGAGTTTTCAAGAGGAAAAGTCGACCCTACTTTTTTTATTAAAGAACAAGGAAATCATCAATTGCTAGTTCAAATTTTTTATGTGGATGATATTATATTTGGTGCTACTAATGATTTTCTTTGTGAACATTTTGCTAAATTAATGGAAGGAGAATTTGAGATGAGCATGATGGGTGAACTTAACTACTTTCTTGGTCTTCAAATCAAGCAAACTCAAGATGGAGTGTATATATCTCAAACAAAGTATACAAAGGATTTACTCAAGAAGTACAAGTTTGAAGATAGAAGAAGTGTAAGCACACCAATGAGCACAAGTACAAAGTTTGACAAAGACAAAAAAGAAAAGCCGGTTGAGGTAAACAAATATAGGGGTATGATTGGAAATTTACTTTATTTGACCGCTAGTAGACCGAATATTTTGCATGCTGTGTGTTTATGTGCTAGATTTCAAAGTATGCCTAAGGAATCGCATCTAGTTGTCATTAAACGTATCTTTAGGTATTTGAAAGGAACTTTGAACTTTGGATTGTTTTATCCCAAAAATGGTGTTTTGATTTAAGAGGGTATAGTGACTCCGACTATGTCGGAAATCTAGTTGATAGAAAAAGCACCTCCGAGACATGTCAATTCCTTGGAGATTGCTTAGTTTCTTTGTTCTCCAAGAAACAACATAATGTGTCACTTTCAACGGCTGAATCCGAATATGTGTCGGCCGCTTCGTGTTGTGCAGAAATACTTTGGATGATCAACACTTTAAATGATTACAATGTTAAGTTTGATAAAGTCCCCATCTTATGTGATAACACTTCAGCCATAAGTATAGCACAAAATCCGGTTCATCATAGTAGGACCAAACACATTGAAGTGAGGCATCACTTCATAAGAGATTGCATTCAAAAAGGATTGGTATGCGTTGTTCCAAAAAATGACCAACTAGCGGATATCTTCACTAAATCCTTTCCCACTGAGACATTCGAATCAATTAGAACAAGATTAGGGATGATAAACAATGGTTAGATAGTCAAAAATGTCAAAAATGCAGATTCCTGCATACATCGATCGATCTATGTGGCAGTCTCAGAGACTGATGTCTCTTAAAACATCGATCGATCGATGTATAGGACATCGACCGATCGAAGTCCCATACAACGATTGATCGATGTCGACGCAGACAAGGTTATTAAACCTGCAATCCCCTTTCTTCCTTTGTCACTTTCCTCTTTCCCAAACGCAATCCCTAACCTCTCTACTGCAAAAATGTAAAATCTTCTCCACCAAAATCCAAAATCCATCTCTATAACTCAAATTCTTTCCCAAATCTCTTCAAATCAGTCACTCCTTGCATAAATCCTCTCATTTCCATCTCTATTTTCTACAAAATCCGAACCCTAAACTTCAAATGGCTAACAAAACGCAAAACCCCACCAAAAGGCAAAGAACATCTCAGGAGGAAGCAAATGTGCCTCCACAGTCACATCCTCATGTTCCAATGGGTTCAAGAACGCATAGTTTGAGGAAGAAGGCCACTTCCTCTCATGAAACCATGTTGAGTGAGACAAGGGGGAGGTTCACTCTTAACAATTTTCCATGGCTCAAATCCGGGGAATACTCAAATGCCTTGAAGGAACCTACAGGCACAGGTAAATTTGCCTACATTTTCCTTAGAGCTCAATTATTGTTTAATGAATGGGAGCACAAAAGAGGTCTACAATTCTATTAAAATTGCTCAAAATTGAGGACACTTTGAGCAATGAGGAATTGAAACCAATCATTGATTGGTTTGATGTTCAAAAATAGAGACCTGTTTGAGAGGTCTCACAAATAACCAATATGTATACCCGATACACTAGGATGTTTTATGCCAATATATGGGTAGACTATAGAAATGGGGTGCCTTATGCTTTGAATACGATAGTAGAGGGTCAATTGTTGATTTTTACCTCTAAGACATTTAATGAATTACTTGAGGTTCCTGATGAGGGTTGGGAAGACTTTGGCCTTTCGAGGTGGGATACCTATAAATACCAAATCTCTCAGGATACGGTAAAAACATTTCTTGGCTTTCACCCTACCAAGAATACAAATGATATGCCTTTGGTTTATACGGTGCTACTTGTCATTGTCACTTTCTGTATCAATAGCAAGTCTGCTAAGCTCCCAAGCAACCTAGATTTTTACATTGCATACCGCATTGCTATGAAGGAGAGTGTGAACTTTGGGGAGATAGTGTTTTCCAATATGATAGAAGCCGTCACCAAGAAATCCAAAGCGCTTGCATATAGCAATCTCATATATGAATTGCTTAAAAAAGCCAATGTCGAGTTGAATGACGAATACACGGATCAAATAGACAACAAGTACTACTATACAAAAGAAAATATCCAACAAATACACAAGTCCCGGAAAGAGGCACAAAGATGGGGTGGACAACCGGAATAGGAAGAAGAAGAACCTGAAGATCCCATTCCTCGACCATCACCCACTGAACCTCTCACAGCACCCTTCTCTCACCCTTTAACACAACTGCCCCATAACCAAGCTCCACTTTCCAGAAGGACAAAGGAAAAGCCGTTATGGGAGAAGGTAGTAGTTCCGATGAAGAGTTCAATATGGAGGCTAAAATTGACGACATCCGTCATACACTTGGTCAATGAGGGGAGGACTTGACCACGGAAGCAGTACACATTGATGATCTCAAAAAAGAATGTAAGAACCTTCAGGATCGAGTCAACACGATAGAAACAAAGATTGACACTCAAGTCACGGCATTGCAAACGGAGCTGAACATTCAAAAGACGAAATATCAAAGGTTGAAGACCAAGCTCAAAGCAGCCCTCTCCTGATTATGTTTCTCTTCCGATGAAGAGTAGTTACTTTATGGTTCCCTATTTTCCATTTAGCTATAGATAGCTTAGAAGTTGAGATTACTCGTGTATCTCATGAACTTCTTATTTGATTATTGGTATTTAAATTCTCTATTATTGTGTTTTTAATGTTTTCAAAAAGGGGGAGAAGTGTTGGTATTGGGTTTGGTTGGGCATGTTTTGATGTGGTATATTTTAGGTATGGTTTGGTTTATCATGGTTGTCTTAAGTTGGCTTTATTGTCTTATCTTGATGTGATATTGGTGTATTGCATAGCATAGCTTAGTTTGGGAAGTTGAATTTGGTATAGCATGGCATGAAGTTTCTTGATATGCTTGTGTAAAAGGATTGATAGTTATTGCTTACTTTGTGATGATATCTTACATATTGAAAAGGTGAAAATGTGAAATTTGATGCATGGGTTGAGGGGGGCATTTTGGTATTGGGTATATTGCATGTTGAAAAGGAATTTTTGATGTGTTCACATGATGAGGGAGCATGAAATAAGGGAGAGTTGTAAAATATCATGTCTAGATGAATATGTATCAAGTAAAAACATCTTTTGAATCATGGTTTTGAAATCATCAAAAAGGGAGAGATTGTTAAGTTATACATTGTTTTGATGATGAAAAGATGTTTTACATAAGTTAAAGTTATGTTTGAGACTTGATGCAAGATGAGAAAATTACACTATGTCAAAAATGGTTGAGATTGGAACTCACTGTCCAACATCGATCTCTCAGGATAGGGACATCGATCGATCAATATCACTTCAGCCTCTGACTTCGATCAATCGATGTCAGTCAGAAAGGTTTCTTTCCAACATCGATCTCTCAACCCAGGGACATCGATCGATCGATGTCACTTCAGTCTCTCCTCAGGGAGACTTCGGTCGATCGATGTCAGGCAGAATACTTTATGTCCAACATCGATCTCTCAATCCAGGGACATCGATCGATCGAAGTGACATCAGTCTCTCCCAGGGAGACTTCGATTGATCGATGTTAGCAGTTTCAAAAACTGCAAAGTTTCTGGAGGACATCGATCTCTCCCCCAGGCACTTCGGTCGATCGATGTCCCCATAATTCAAAATTTTCTGGACGTTGGAACAACATCCAAGGGAGATTCATGGTATTTTTCTATCCAATCTTGCTCAAATTTCTTGTAGACTTTAACCCAACATATTACATGGTTCCTTGACTATTATATCCATGTCTAAGCAATCCTAGGTTGGCTATTGAGGATCAAATCACTCCATAGGGTGGCTCAAGACTATTTGAACATTATCTTGACATTTGGATACCTTGTGAAGACTTGTTGGAGCCTCAAAAACGTGATGAACTTCATCTATAAAAGGAAGAGGCTTGGATGAGGCAAATACACACTTTCGACATCATCTAGCTTCATTATCCATTGTTGTATAGTTCTCTCACATATGTAAAATTGCTTGAAGCTTGTTAAGCTTTTCTTTGCTCTTCATTGTTGTAAAATGAGAGATAGAGAGTCTAGCACAAGAGGAACCATAATTATTTGATTTCTTGCTTGTGCTTAGACTAGCGAGAAAGTGTGAACCATACTATATCCCTCGAACCCACTGTGAGAAAGTTCTTGAGGGAACTTTGTTGAATTTGTGAGGTAGCAAGGAGTTGCTCTTTCTAAAGCTGTAGTTGCTGTAGTTGCATAAGTGTGTCTTGTGCAAGAAGATGCTGTTGTTGTTGCTTACACTAAAGTGTTCGTGTAATTGTTGCTGTGGTTGTTCTTATTGCTTTAATAAGAAGAGTAGCTCTTGAAAATCCACTTTGGCAACAAAGTGGTAGTGGAGAAGAATCATTTACGATTCGAACAACTATATATCCGGTGTACACATTCATTGCTTCTCGTCTCCCATTCTTGCTTTGATTTTGAATTTCTTTTGAGTTGAGCCAAACCAGAAAATTCTGCAAAAGTTCCAAACACTCTATTCATCCCCCTCTAGAGTGTATTTCGGACCTAACATGAGTATTCCTCTATTGCTAGATCGAAGCCTGTTTTGCAGGGAGACATCTTGTGTAGGTCACTGCATAAGATCTCATCCAATCTAGAAGGCTGCTGGGCTCCTGATTTATGTCTTCCACACATGTTCTTTGGGGCTGGGGCGGTTAAAACCCCCGAAGTAAAGAATTTCTCCTTTATGCTCCAAGTTTTATTAGACATCATACAAGTGTTTCTTGTGACACATACGTTTTAGCGGACAAGAGTGTTGATTACTATATAAGTATGCAACTAAAAGTTCCTTTGGGTTTGTCAATGTTGAGTCAAATAAGAAACACACAATGGGGTTGACATAATTAGAGTATCAAAGAGAAAGCAAATTTATCATCCACAGAAATCCAGAAAAAAAAACATGTTGAAAGAACTCTAATATGTATTTTCATCGTGACCGAATATTTTCTGTTGTGAATTTTATAAGAAATCATTATACATGTTTTTAAATTTAGTTCACTTTACATTTTGAGAGAAGTTGAATGATAAATTCTTGATCACTGAAAACAAAAGATTATGCATTGATAAAAAAACATGTATCTATCATTATCTCAGACAAAAAAAGCAGAAAAAGATTTCACCGAAACAAGGGTTCAAAGAAGAGATTCATAATGAAATAAGCTAATATACAAAGCATGATTTTCCTAACAGAATGCGAATAAAGAGTATTTTTGGTGCACTAGGCTCATGCACTTGCGCAGTATTCAGTAGGAGCCCAGATCATTTCACGCTCTGATGTATGCAGCTTTACTTTACACTTTGTACAAGAGTCTGTTTCCGCGTCTCAAACCTATGACCTCAAGATCACAAAGTGTCAACATTTTCAACGTTCTATTTCCTAACAGAATGTGAATATATAAACATTTTCAATTGGTCCATCTCATTGTTTTCGTTTCTTCTTCCTTTGTTATTCCTTGTTTTTATTGTTGTTTCCACTTCATACGTTTTCTTTTCTTTCATGAAGAGGGACTTTTGATTGGACGAGGAAACTGACAACAACCTTTAAAAAAGAAATTGAAAATGATTTGCTTTAGGAAAATATGACTTACTTTCTGAAGAATACATCGATGTTCAACAGATTGATTTTCTGGATCAGTATTTGGAGGCTGAAATCTTCATAAAAATTGCAAAACACCAATTTTCTGCGTTGGAAATAATGGAAAATACACCATCATTCCAATCCCACGTCAATTATGTTTAATTCCTCTACATCAAGGGCACATCTTCAGCTTCATTGCCATGGAGCCTCTCTGGGATTGGGTATAGCCCAGAAAATGTGCTTTCTCTTACTTTTTTCTCAGGTTGCCTGATTGTGTTTTTGGTTTTTTTTTTATGAAAACGGATATTTTATTAATGAGAAAAGGAACCCTCACTTATGGCGGAGGAAGACCTTATTACAATCATCAGAGTATGTGAATAAATAAAATAAAGAGGTAATGATTACATATCTCCAGTCGTATATGATATGCCGCATTAAAACCTTGCCAGGAAAAACCACCCTTGTGGATAAAACCCTGGCGAAGGAAAAAGCGTACATATTTATACGGCTGTCATTGATATGTATATAGTCTATACTAGAGTACACATAAGTTGTCGCTACAATTGGGAATACATGATGTTGGCGCCAGTTGAGTCTGTTGAAATTCTTGTGTGATACTATCCAAAAAGCCATTGTTGCCTCCGAAGCCATTCGATGTCGCAACCATGTAGAAAGGAAATGAAGCGCTGAGTATAACAGGGATAATGCAGAGAGTGAAACGCTATAAAAGGCACGGAGGAGGATCATACCGCGCCTGCCAACACAAATGAATGTGCCGGCAGCCAGTGATTGAAGCGCACAGCCTTGCAAATGTGTGACCAATGTAGACCGGCAAGGCGTCCAAAAAACCACTCCATTAAACACCAGAGGTAGTATAGTGAGTATACTCATGAGCCCGAGTGAGACATCCACGTGAGGGTAGAAACCCATGTCCAAGAAACAGAAAAATGTAAAGGCAATAGAGCATATTCTAGTGTGCAGCTGTATAAAAGAAGGAAAATCATACCGAGTCTGCCTGTACTCATTCGAGCATAGGCAGAGTACATAAAGCATCGCCAATCCCAATAGAAGGCTTGTGCAGAGTAGATAGGATGGCAGCATCCCAGAGATGCCGTAGAATGTATCCACCAAACGAAGCGTGCGAAGTATAAGAACAAAGCATAAGTACCATGAATGAGAAAAGCAGAGCAGCAAAATAATGGGTTAGGAAGCATACCGCGCCTGGCCGTACCTGTGACGATACGGGCAGCTAAAAATAGTACACGCCAATCCATGAGGAAGACATATTATTAGCCAACGCGTAGATTAGGAGATGCGAGATCAAGAAGAACTGTGGCACGCACTATTGAGGGTAGATTAGTAGGGCTGAAATGACCTATCTCTGGGTGAATCATGGCATGTTGAGCTAATGAGTGTGCTGCCATATTTGCTTCGCGGTATGTATGCGTTATTTCCACTCCAGCCGAATGTAAGAGCGAATGGATTAGGTGTAGATGAAAATTGCCATGTATGCTTTGCAGGGCTCGAAGTCTCGTGACCAAGTGCTCACAATCAGTTTCGACCATCAGTGAGCGGAAAAATGGTAGAAAGTACAAGAGCCCAAAAAGTGTTGCTTGGATTTCTGCCATCAGAGGTGAGCTTTGGGGTAATCTAAAAGAGACGGCACCCACACAAGCTCCCGTAGAAGTGCGTAAAATCGCGCCGCCCGCTGCATATCTAGCACCGACTGCCCCCATCAACATTCAATTTATACCTGCCAGATGGCGGACATTGCCATTTAACTAGTCGAATTCGCGGTGGGCGAAGACGTGGAATCCAGGAGAGCGAAAGAGGTGGGCCATTTACTAGCTTTGAACCTTGTATTGACTGAACCCAGAGATTAATATCAAAATGTATGGCATTACGCATCCTGGACTGCGAGAACGAGGAAGAATCCCCATAGATGAGTTGAGCATATTGCTTCCATATATTGGTGACAATGATTGTCTGGATAACAACTTTTAAAACGCCTGATAAAGTGGAGGTGTTAGCCCGAAACCACCATGATAACAGATATGGTCGAAGCAATGTTCGAGCCGCAAGCAAGCCATGTAATTCAGTAGCGAAAAACATCCAAATTGGAAGAATGCAGTTACAGCGGAGAAAGACGTGGACTAGCGTGGCCGATTCCTGTTTGCAAAAAGGACACCGTGTAGGATGAACCACTGAGTAGCGGCCAATGCAGTCCTCAAAAGGTAGGGCGGAATGAAAGATTCGCCAGAGTAAAAGTCTCGTATATGGTGAGTGATGTTTAAACCATATAAACTTTGAAGATAGCTGCGTAGAAATGGAGGTCCGACATGTCTCATAGGCTGATTTAAGAGTGAATTCACCTGTTGAATATGGTGTCCATGAGAGTGTGGTGTCTGCGCTGGTCGTGTGGGATACACAAAAAGGATGGATGCGGCAAATCAGCTTCCATGTCGCAGAGTCAAAAAGACGTGGCCTAAAATCACTGCGTCTGCCGTATTTTAGGTGCATGTAAGTACTCCACAAAGTATCTTTCTTATGGTATGCCCACCATATACGGCAGTGATATGCACGTTGTAACTGAGTAAGATCCCAAAGGCCCAGCCCGCCTTCATCATAAGGCCGTGTAATCCGAGACCAAGAAACCCAATGTCGCCGATCACCCCAAAAGAAAGAAGCCATTTTCCGATTGATTATGTGGATGACAGATTTTGGTAATCCACCCGCTGCTAACACATGCAATGGAAGAGCCGCTATCACGGATTTGAGGAGGACTAAGCGACCAGAATGCGATAGGAGTCGCGTGTGCCAACCTTGCAAGCGGCCATCTATATGTTGAAGCAAGGAAGTGCAATATACTGCTCGATTGATACCTTTATGAAGATATGAACCCAAATAGCAAAAAGGGAGCAAAGAGAGGCGCATATCAAGTATAGCTTTAAAACTTCGTTGTTGAGACACCGTCACACTTGCGGATGGGATGAAATTGCTTTTATGATAATTCACCTTTTGTCCAGAAGCCCTTTCATACTGTGTCAAGAAAGTCCGGAAATGTATAAGATTGGGACGTGTACCTTTAAGAAAAACAAGCAGGTCATCCGCATATGCCAAGTGAATAATCGTCAGTGGGATACGGCCTAGCCGAAATGACTGAAGTTGTCCGGTTGTTGAGAGAGATTTCATTCCTCGTCTAAAACCTTCCGAGGATAGTATAAAGAGTAGCGGAGACAAAGGGTCCCCCTCCTTGACTCCTCTAAATGGGCCAAATGCAGAAGAGGGTTGACCATTGATTAAGACTGATACCTGAGTGGCACTAAGATGATTAATAACCAGTCGTATAAAGAAGTCCGAAAAACCAAACCGACGCAAGAGAAGCTCAAAATATTCCCAAATATTTCCAGCTAACCCTGTCAAAAGCCTTCATCATATCCAACTTCAAGCACAACTGGGAACCTCCTTTGTCTAACATATGAATCATTTCCTGGGCGAGTAACACCTGTGATGAAATATCATGCCCGGGCAAAAATCCTGTCTGCTCTGGCGATACTAAACGTGGAAGCAGCGTTCCTAATCGCATGGCAATAATTCTCGTACACACTTTACTCAAGAAAATAGTAAGACAAATGGGCCGAAAATCACCGAATGTTTGAGGGGAGCTAACCTTTGGGATCAATGTGATCAATGCTCTAGCCATGATGGACGGCTGCGGGATACCAAGAAAAAATTCTTGTACAGCTTTAAGAACATCCAAGTGTATCACATTCCAGCATGAGCGATAAAAATGACCATGAAAACCGTCTGGCCCGGAGGCACTATGTGGATCTAAACTCCACACTGCTGTTTTAACCTCTGATTCTGTCGGAAGAACAGTTAACATGAGATTATCCTGAGTTGTTAATAAACACGGGATATGCGAAAGAATGGTCGAATGATTGTCTGTTGACTCCCGTGCAAAAAGAGCTGTATAAAACTCAACCGCAGAAGCCATGATATCATCCTGAGAGGTAAGCAACTGGCCCTCAGAATTCCGTATTTGCTGTATTCGCAGCTCCGTGCGCTTACCTTTAACAAGTGAATAAAAATATTGAGTGTTTGCATCTCCATCCTTCAACCATTTGACCCGTGCCTTCTGCTGCCAAAATTGTAATTCATAGTTTGACGCAAGCAAATAATCTGCCTTTGCCTTATGGAAAGCTTGATGCGTTTCATGTGAGGGGTTGTCATCCCAACGAGCTTCGGCTTGGGACAGTAAATTTTCTGCGTGCTTAAGATTGCTGAAGATATTCCCGAAGACATCTTTATTCCAACGCTGGATATCTTTTTTTAATGCAAATAATTTATCGTAGAAACCACGCATGCCCCCCGTTGTTGGGTATGATTGCCAGGCGTGTTGGACATAAGCTGGAAATTACGAATGCAAGAGCCACGCATCCAAAAACCGAAACGCACGATGAGGCATTGTAGAACTTATCCGACATTGCAAAAGAAGTGGAGTGTGATCAGAGGCTACCCGAGGTAAGTGAGATAATTTAAAATCCTTAAAACGGTCATGAATCAAAGAGTTAACAAAAACCCAGTCGAGGCGGCGTCGGACACAGCCAAGACCCCTGCCATCTGCCCATGTAAATCTAGTGCCATGGAAAGAAGGAGCCATAAGCGAGCAGTCCTCAATACACTCATTAAAATCCTGTAGTGCTGACAGAGACGGAGAGGATCGGCCGCTGTGGTCGTCCAAAGATCTGAAAGTGTTAAAATCTCCTCCCACTATCCAAGGCAATTGAGATGTAACATGAAAGTCACGCATTGATTGCCAAAGAATCCGACGTTGTGGAGGTGTATGATGCGCATAAACCAATGACATGACAAAAGTATACTGCATCGAAAGCGACTGTATAGTGAAATGTATCACCTGTTCCTTATCCTACACCGCAAGAATGCGAAATTCATGATCTCTCCAAAAAAACCAAATTCGTTCTGACTGTGATACAAAATTCTGTGGGAAACCTAAACGTAATCCATATCTCAGTATATGCGATGGGGTATGCTTGGGCTCAATCAAAGCTAGAAGATGTAACTTATGTTCGCGGATCAAATTACGTAACCGTGGCAATGAGGCACTCATGCCCCGTATATTCCATATTAAAATATTCATTGAGTTAAGGTAGAAACACTTCCCTGGATAATATTCGATGCACTACATGTCAAGACTGTTGAAGGTGGCAGAGGAGGAAGATCCTTGCGGGATCGACGCTTGCGACGTGGTACCACTGGAATAAACGGGCCGTCCGAAGTAGGGTCTTGCAATCGCGAGATCAACAACTCATCATTCGGAGACGGCTGCATGAGCTGCATGCGATGTGCCACGTCAGCAGATACCATAGGGATTTCTTGAACTGCCCAGTCGGCAGGCAGATCATTGTCGGAAACATGTCCGAAATCAAGTTGAGCAGCCTCCTCCGTGGCAGGAAAGTCTGCGGCATCACTAAATTCTTCGTGCGAAGGAGGTTCAGAAGGAGGAGCAGACGGCAACGAAGTCGTCAGGTTTGGCATGGGATGAGTGCCACCAGGAGTTGGTATGGTCGGAGCCGAAGCAACTCCAGGCTCAGATGGCTGCTGCGCATTATCATATACCGGGATATCTTCACTAGAGGGGGGATCCATAAGAGTGTCCTCTGCGGCACCATCCTGGGCTGGGGGAGGCGCAGTGGACTTGCGCTTAACAGGTGTCCAACGGGTCTTGGCTGGTCGAGAAATAGGAGGTGGCGGTGGCGGCGGGATAGGAAAGGCGGCGGTGGAGGAGCAATTACCAGATGCATGCCCCAAACGGCGGCAGTCTTTGCAGAACAACGGGAGGTCCTCATAAACTATGTTTTGCAATATCAAGCGTCCCTTTGCCTGCAGGTATAGCTTTTGGGGCAAGTCCTGAGAGACATCAAGTTCAACACACACTCTAGCTACGGAAGGCCGAAGTCCCTGCGAAGTTGCAATATCAAGCTTAATGGGCAATCCAATGGCGCGAACGATTTTGAATAAGGCTTCTTGCTGGTGGAAGTGTACAGGCAGCCCCGGAAGAGCCACCTAAACCGGCACAATTGGAGCATCGAACGAAGGGTCAAAATCCACTGTCCATTTCGTAACCCTCATATGACAACCAGAAATATGCCAAGAACGACGATAAAAACAACGTAAATAATCCGCTTCATTTCGAAAATTCAGCAAGATATGGGATTGATCAATGAGCGTTATCCGAAGGTCATGATGAAAACCAATCTTCTCAAAAACATCACGGATAACCTTTAGCGGGGGACGACCATACCAAAACGTTCCAACAAGAGAATACCGAAAAGGAGCAGCAAGGGCATCTATTTCCGAATCAAGAAAAGGAACCAATGGGATACCTTTGTGACGCGTTACTACCTTTGGAGTAATGGTGATCGGCGCTGTCGAGTGTCCGGCAACAACTGCGGCAAAAGAAGGCACAGCCGCCATGTCCGCTTCGATGAAAAGGGATAAACGAATGGAGCTTTTATGAAGAATGTGTGGAAAGTGAGAATTGGAGGGTGATCGCAGCAACCGGCAGTGATTATACGAGGGAAGAAAGCGGCGGCGGCTACTGCCGCCGTGGAAGCGTGCCGTCAGAGTGCATCCGGGAGTTCATCCGTATATTTACATACATAATCGTTTTTGGTTTTATATATATATATATATACATATATATATATATATATACATATATATATATACATATATATATATATATAACCATACCCCGCCATAGACAGAAGCATCTCACTAATGAGGTTATATATACACAACATTTTTGTGGTAAAGACAGCAGCAATTAGTTATGATATTTGTGTCGTAATTGACAGGCATCAATTAATGTACAATGAAGATTTCTTAGGTACGGTTTTGCACTATATTTGGCTTGTATCGGCTGTTATAAGCAATTTTGTTTTTTGTTTTTGTTTTTGGGAAACGGGTAGTCGGTTCTTGTTGAAAAGAAATTCTGATATTTTTCTATAAATGAAACAAAATAAATTTGCGGCAGCTAATTGTTTATGATTAAAAGTAGGCAAAAATCTCTGGAATCTAAAAAATCTAGACCTGATGTGGAGCACTTGTATGGGGGATTACAACTTCTAGTCCATGTTAGGTCCCTTAGAACACACTAGAAGAAGGGAGAAGGGAGAGGGTTGAATAGTGGGGGATTACAACTTGTAGTCCATGTTAGGTCCCTTAGAACACATTAGAAGAAGGGAGAAGGGAGAGGGTTGAATAGTGTGTTCATCAAGTATGGATATTTTCTTGGGTATTTTTCGTTTTTGAGTGCAAACCAATACTTGGATGTGTTCTTGAAAAGAATAAAACTTTGCGGAAGAATAAAGAACACAATATGTATAGAGGTTCAACTAAAAATGACTCTACTCCTCTACCTTCTTGATTTTTCATAAAAAAGATTTTGAATGGGAGATTGTTATTTCTTTTGGGGTAAACAACAATCAAAAACAAAATCCAATACAATGAAAACTAGGCAACTCGCCTAGACCACAACCAAGAAAGTCAACCTCTTGAAGTCTATCCTCCAAAAAACTTCTTTGCCCTCAAAGAATTATTGTAGGGAGTATAGTGCACCACCACACTATCAACTAACCCTCTAAGGTCTGGATTTCTTAAAACAAGAAGCACCCTAGCTTCTTGACCAACAATCTACTCAGCCTCTCACAATCTTTACTCACCAAGAAGAAGACTCTTCTTCTTCTTCTCAACCACAACTCTCAATAATAAAGTAAAATATACAATGTTTACAACTATTTTGATAGCTTGAATTTTGAGAGAAAACTTGAGAACTTGAAGATAGAAAGTTGGAGATGAAGGAGATGAAACCCTTGTTTCATCTACCTTCAAAAAATCATCCGTTTGAACCTTTGCAGTGGCCAATAATGAGCTTTGTCTTCTTGTGATAGCATGTCCTCATCATTGGAGATCTTCTCTTGAATGGGTGCAAGCTTCTTGGAGAAGCTTCCTCTTGAAAGCTTAAAGAGGAAGGGTGACATTCTCCAAATGAGAGAGAGAGAGAACTTGTGAAATTGCACTAAAAAGGAGGGTAGAATGTCAAGTAAACGTTAGAAAATATAGCATGAAACATTTGTATCATAAGTCACATAAAGCGCTTTAAGTGTTCATTGAACAGGCATTCGATGTGACATGTAGCGCTTAATGTATTTTTCAACAGGCGTTCGATGGTACATGGAGCGTCTTAAGTGGGCAACAGAACTCGTTCGAAGTCACATGAAGTGCCTCTTCTCAGCCTTCATACTTGTTCGAAGTAGTTCTGACTTTTCCAAAAAGCAGCTTGAGGGGAAACTTCTTTTGACTTTGTAATACACATGAAGCACCTTGTTAAGTATTCAAAGTGTACTATTTTACACATTGACACATGAAGCACCTAGTGTAGGCATTCAAAGTGTACTGGAATCCAAACACTTCACATGAGGAGCCTTATGTAGGCGTTCGAAGTGTACTGGAATCCAAGCACTTCATATGAAGCGTCTTATGTAGGCGTTCGAAGTGTACTAACTTTCAGACACTTCACATCAGGTGCCTTATGTGGTGTTCAAAGTGTCAATTGTGAAAATCATCAAAACTTAACATATACTAACATTCTCCCTCTTTTTGATGATTTCACAATGTGCATAACTTTTCAAAGTTAGCTCCCCCTTAACCTATGCTCTCCCTCACTTCATGCGTAATCATTTCTTAACTTGAACTTGATGAGTCAAAAATAATGATCCAAGCAATGTTTAACCAAAGAATCACAATCAAGTTTTAACAAAATAACATTAATCCATTTCACTTCCAAGTCAGAATTTACACATATCAAGAAAGGAACAAAGAAGAACAAAAACAATTTTCAAAAGTTAAGCATTTCCACCACCAGCACCTCCACCTGGAGGTGTGAATCTCCAAGGCCAAAACCTCCACCGGTTGCAAAATCAGCAAATCCACTCATGGACCCTTCAGCACTACCTGAGCCGCCTGCAGCTCCACCACCACCACTAGCACCACCTTCTCCCCCTAAATCATCAAAATCAGGGGGGATTTGAACCCATGGACTGAGCTGTAAGAAGACATTTTTGAAAACTATCATATGATATTCATCTCGCAAATACCGGGCTTCATCCTCAGCATCGCGAAGGTGCAACTTTTGAACAGTTTGTTCAATTGAGGCAATTCATTATAGCAATTCTGGATTATTGCTACCACCTGCATCTTCTTGAGGTCCTTCATCGACCTCATCAGCTATATCCAGAATGGTAGTGGCTTTTCGTCGTTGAGAATCGATGGCTTGAGCAATGTTGAAGTTATCGTAGAAGTTTGTCTTAGCCACCTTTGTCAACTCTCCATCAGGTATGACGATACCTTTTGACTTTATCAGAATGGTAACAATATTTGCAAGAGGTAAGGCCTTTGACCCTTTCTGGAGAGCAGCCATCATGACTTCTACCATGATCCATGCAAGGTTAAGCTGGGTCTCATGTTTGATATTGTAAGTGACATAGAAATCCGTGTTGCTTGGATTTCTAGTTGACTTGTCGTTGACACAGTAGGTGACCACAACCAACAGTTTGCGGTTTATCAGAGACATATTCTAAGTCTTCTTTGAGGGAAGATATCCCAAGTCGAATTTTCATCCTGCTCACAAACTCCGTATTTGCTGCTCAAGTCAAAATGGAGAAATCACTTAATCATTCATTTCTTACCCTAAAAACATTACAAATTTCTTGTTTAACCGGATCTACTGAATCAACATCAAGGATAGAGAAGCTGAGGGGTGTTCCAGTGATGACAATATGAAGAGAGAATGGCTGAGACTTAGATTGTGGAGTAATCTACATGTTATTATAGAATAGCCTGGTGTGGTCTCAGGAGAATTTTTCGCATGTCAAGTCTGGACCAGAGAGAGGTCGAGCCCTGATAATCCAACAGAGCGATGACCTGATTCGCATTGTAAGCCTCAGTGAAGTCACTGAGGCGAATCAATTTTAGAGGTACGACAGGTCTGTTGTTGCTGCTCCATTCTTCATAGAGCAAGTGTGAATACATTCATATATGAATACCTTTACCCACGTAAGGAGGTGGATTTTTAATGTCGGAGTCAAACATTTTTATCCAAGAAAAGTTATCCTTGGAGAGCCCTTCAGGGAGAGAAATAGTTTCTTGCGGTTCCACAATGCCAGCAGTTTGCTGGCGTTTGTAGCCCCTTTGAATGCGTCTTGAAGGACCTGTTGAAGCCATCTTGGAGTAGAGGATTGAAGTTTTGAGAGTAATAGTGAGGAGGGTTTTAGACGTTTTGTGAGAAGAGTGGAAGAAAAGGATAGAATTTAAAGGAAAGGAAGGGAAGAGGAGGAGACATAACGGTTGAAAAAAATGGAAGTGGGAGTAATGGGAGTTATGGTGGAAGGTGAAGAGTTGGGAGAAGAAGATGAAGTGGAGGAGGAAGAAGGGGAAACGTTTGGAAAATAGGAGAGAAGTGGGGAAATGTGGGAGTGATGGCGTGGGGAAGAGAGAAAGATGGCGACAAAAATTGATGTCTTTTGATTGGCGCAAAAAGTTAAAGAGACGTTTGGTCGGACAGTGAATTACTAGGGTTTAGACACCTAATGTAACTTTGAACGGCTTCATAAACTTGGATGAAGCGCCTGAAGTTACTTGGAACGGTTGTGGATAAGTAGATTAAGCGCTTAATGTCACTTTGAACGAGTGAACCATTTCAATTAAGGCGCTTAATGCAACTTCGAACGCATGTAATGAGAGACAAAGAGTGCTTGATGTCACTTCGAACGAGTGACATCCTTAGCATCAGGCGCTTAATGTGACATTGAACGCCTGAACTAATTGTGATGAAGCGCTTTATGTATACTGACCTTGAGAATTTGAAAATTTTCTTGTTCAAACTTAAAATTGGTTATTATCAGCCCATGTTAAGCAACCCCAATTTTCTTCTAATAGACAAAGACATCACTAGGCAAGGGTTTTGTGAATATCTTTGCTAATTGGTCACGTGTTGGAACAAATTCCACACTAACCAAGTTTTTTGTACACAATCATGGATTAAATGATATCTCACTTCAATGTGCTTAGCTCAACTATGTTGGACGAGATTTTGTGCAATGTTGATAGCAGACGTGTTATCATCCAAAATAGACAATTTAGAGAAGTGAATGTTATAATCATTTAAATTGTTTGTCATCCATAACAATTGTTCACAACAAGAGACGGCCAACACATATTCGGATTCTGCCGTAGAAAGAGAAACATTGTTTTGTTTCTTATAGTACCAAGAAATAAAACAATCACCGAGAAATTGACAAGTCCCGGATGTGCTTTTTCTATCAACAAGACTCCCCGCATAATCAGAGTCACAATATCCCCTTAAATCAAAACATGCGTTTTTAGGATAAAATAGCCCAAATGTCAAAGTACATCTAAGGTATCTCAGAATTCGTTTTACTGCAATTAGATGCATTTCCCTAGGATCACTTTGAAATCTAGCACATAAGCACACTACATGTAAAATATCGGGTCTACTCGCTACCTATAATTCCACGATACAAGGTTACCTCGATATGCTTTCCTTTCTCATTCTTGTCAAGCTTGGCACTTAAGCTCATTAGGGTATTTACTTCTCTTCCTTCACTAAAGTTGTACTTTTTGAGTATGACTTTTGTGTATTTAGTTTGAGAGATATACACACCTTCTTCAGTTTACTTGATTTGTAGTCCAAGGAAGTAATTTAGCTCTCCCATCATGCTCATCTCGAATTCACCTTACATAAAGCTAGCAAATTGCTCAAAAAGACAATTGTTAGTAGCAACAAAAATAATATCATCAATATATACTTGTACAATTGATTAATTTTTACCATGTTCTTTGATAAACAAAGTATTGTCAACTTTACCTTTTGAGAATGCATTATTAAGAAGAAAAGTACTTAACCGCTCGTACCAAGCTCTTGGAGCTTGTTTAAGGCCATAAAGGGCCTTTTTAAGTTTGAAAGACATGATGTGGTGAATCATGACATTCAAGCCCAGAAGGTTGTGCAACATACACTTCTTCTTGAATAACACCATGTTGAGAAATATGTTTGGATAATTTTCAAAGTCATGATTTTAAGTGGTAAATACTTAAAAATATCATACATGGTCTTATATGTCATCAAAAGTTGAAAAAGTTGACATCAATCTCTCAGGTTGTTGCACTTTGATCGATCGATGTACTTCTATCTCTCACATCGATCGATCTATATAAGACAGTGAAAGGTCAAGACCTTAGTGTGAGACATCGATCTTCAAAACTTGAGACACATCGATCGACCGGTGTACATCGAACCCTCACTTCGATCGATTGATGTAGGTCAGAGACAGATTCTGAAACTCACTGTGAGACATCGATCTCTGGAGCTGAGGCACTTCGATCGATCGATGTCTAGGGTTTTTAAAAATATTTTTTTTAAAGTGTGATAAGTGATTGTTTTCATTTGTACATGTTTTATATATGTTCATTGTGTGATTATTATGTGATTTTGATAAATATAAATGTCTTGTGACTAATGTGCCTTTGAAGTTTCTACAACTTACCAAAAAGGACAAAATTGTTATTTTGAGTTTTGTAGGTATATGATATGGTGGAAATACTTCAAGGACTTATTCTCATCTTATTTATTATGAAAAATATGATATTATATCTATTTTTGACCATCCGCGTCATTTCTGGAGTTTTCTCTCACTAGGGGCATTTTGGTCATTTACCCCTGAGGATATTTTTGGTATTTTCACTCAAAGAATCTCTTAAGTATATTCTTATCATCATTCTGGAGTTGAGTTGTGATTATTTTGAATATTATATGTTGTCCTTATATTATTTTTCTCACATGATGATATTATTGACTATAGCGGGATATGTGACAAGTTGTGATGTCACATTCTATTTCTTTCGTGAAGACTCTCTTCTATATATTATTGGAATATATCATCATTATTTTACAGAGAATTTAATGATGTTAAAAGTGTGGAAATGATCACAACATACAAGAAGAAATTATGGGAATTTTAGTATTACATGTTGACATAATCTTGTCATTATTATTTGGTGATTTCTTCTTCAAAAATCTGAGTTGATATACTTGTATATATGTCCTAGAACGTGCATATACAGATGCCAAAGGTGGTTTATCTATTTTATGAGGTTATGCCAAGTAGACCAACCAAAAAGGAGCTAGTTGGCGAAAATTGCCAACTTGGAATTCTCACTTTTGAAACCAACGGCTAGTATGCTAGTCTTGGAGATGACTTTTTACTTGAATTTGTCAAAGCCTCACATGCCTATTCTTTTGAAAGGAGTTGAGAGTATTTTGGTGGTATTATCCTCTCTTATTATCCTCATTTTACAAAGGATAATCAAGACTATTCTAGGTGAAAAAAATTCGGCCAACATGTGTGTTCAAGGTGGACCAATTATGTTGTCTCATTTTGCCAAGTATACAAGGCCAACCAATGATGTGAAGACAACTTGGACTTGATGATGAAGATGGTGACACATGTGCATTCTTATCTACAAGGCTTAATTCACACTATAAATAGGAAACGATGGTGAAGAAAATGAAACACACTTAAAGCTCACTTGAAAGAGTTTGTTGACTTGTCTAGCTATCATCTTCTTGTTGTTGTTCGTGTATCATTCTTTGTAGCAAAGGTGTTCTTGTTATATTTGTTGAGCTAAAAGCCTCTTGAGCTTTATTTTGTAAGATTGATTAGCAAATTCTATAAAGCTACATCAATAGGTGGTAAAGGTGTTGCAACTAAGTGTTGCATAGAAGGTGTTCATCCAAGTCTTGAATAGTGTTGGTGTATAACCCAAGGATCGAGCTTGGTTTTTGTTGTAAATTGTTTCATAGCATAGTAATATCGAAGGAAAGGTGTTCCTTGGGACTAGAGTAGGTCACATTGACTGAACCAGGATAAATCCTTGGTGTTCTTGTCTTGCTTTTACCTTTCCTTTTTCTGCCCGTTTTACTGCAGTTTTCACACAATTTCTCACGATTTGAAAAAATAGCTAAACACTTTTAAAATTTGTGATTTTTGGTGGACTTATACTTCAGACTGTTAGCTTTCATTTGCCACAACATCACTTGATTTGAGCAGGGGAAATTAGTCTTTCAGTCTTTGCAAAATAACCACTCCAATTTTGCTGCATCCTGACTAGTTTTGAGGAAACTTGAATTTCTTTTTAACAAAGAATTTTTTAAGGTAAGAGCCTTTCGGAACTATCATTAAGAAATGTTTTGATATAAAGATCAACCTTTTTGGTTGTGTATTCAAAGAGAAACACGTTTTGCAATTTCAGCAACATTCTGTCCAGTTCTGTCCAGATTGACCATCTGAATCGTTTTATTTGTTTGAAGGGTCAAACAATCTTATTTTTATCTGATTTTTGGGTAGAGTCTTTTTAACACATTGAAGTTAAGTTCTGGAAATTTTCATAATTTTTTTGGAGTTGTTTATAAGGATTTTTGAATTTTTCAAAAATGGGTTCTGAATCTGAGGTAGTCTCATATTCTGTTTTCAAAAGGGATTTTTATCAAGGGTAGTAGGGTAATTTCCACTAACAACTATTCACCCCCTCTAGTGGTGTTTATTTCAGGTGTACGGTCCATTAATTGGTATCAGAGCGAGGTCTACACCACTCAAAGAAGCAAGATTCAACACCGTACAAACAAGAAAAGGCCAAGAAGCAATATTTAAAAGTAGCTTGTTAATCTCAAAACAAAGGTACATACAATGGCCATAGTTTCTCACAAAGATGAGCTGGAAGGTATGTCCAAACAACATCCTCCTCTTTTTGATGATAATAATTTTTTTCATTGAAAACTAAGAATGAGGTTATTCTTAATGGCTATAGACATCGATTTACGGTCTATAGTTGAAGATGGGCCATACATTCTAATGCAAATTGTACAAGTTCAGGGAGTCACACAAGAGGTTGAAACATATAAAAGTGAATGATCATCGGAAGCTAAAAAGAAAAATATCTATGAATGTTAAAGCCATGCAATTGCTTTTAAACGTACGTACGACTTCTGAAGCAGGATATGTTTCAAATTGCACAAGTGCACACGACATGTGGAAATTACTTGTATTAAAGTGTGAAGGTACAAGCGGTGTAAAAGAATCAAAAATAAACATGCTTATTGTTGAGAAATATGTTTGTATAATTTTCAAAGTGATGATTTTAAATGGTGAATACTTAAAAATGTCACACATGGTGTTATATGTGATTAAAAGTTGAAAAAGTTGACATCGATCTCTCAGGTTGTTGCACATCGATCGATCTATGTACATAGATCTCTCACATTGATCGATCTATGTAAGGCAGAAAAGTTCAAGACCTTTCTATGAGACATCGATCTCTAAACCTGAGACACATCGATCGAGCAATGTACATCAAACCCTCACTTTGATCGATCGATGTAGGTCAGAGACAAAACCTGAACCTTTCTGTGAGACATTGATCTCTGAAGTTGAGGCACTTCGATCGATCGATGTCTAGGATTTTTAGAAATATTTTTCTAAAATGTGATAAATTGGTTGTTTTTATTTGTACATGATTTATGTATGCTCATTATGTGATTTTTATGTGTTTTTGGTGATTATTATTGTCTTCTGACTAACATGCCTCGGAAGTTTCTACAACTTACCAAAAAAGGCAAAAATTGGTATTTTGAGTTTTGTAGGAACATGATATGGTGGAAATATTTCAAGAGAATATTCTTCTACTATTTATGATGACAAAGTTGGTATCATGGTTATTTCTGACCATCGGGGTCATTTCTGGAGTTTTCTCACACCAGGGGTATTTTGGTCATTTTACTCCCAAGGGTATTTTTGATATTTTCACACAAGGAATCTCTTGAGCATATTATTATCTTTATTCTGGAGCTGTGTTATTATTATTTTGAAGATAATATGGTGATCTTATATCTTATTCTCTGAACCGATGATATTATTGACTATAGCTGGATATATGACGATTTGAGATGTCACATTCTATTTTTTTTCCTGAAGACTCTCTTATATATGTTATAAGAGAACATTTATCATCATTATTCAGAGATATTAAAGGTGTCAAAGGTGTGGAAATGATCTCAACATATAAGAAGAAATATTGGGGAATTTCGGTGTTACACATTGACATAATCTTGTCAATTGTTATCTATTTGTTTCTTCTTCAAAAATCTGAGTTTCTACGCATATATATATGTTTAAAAACAGGAATATGCTGGTGGATATGATGTGGAGTTCATTCTATGTGTTGGAGACAAGTGGACCAACTAAAAAGGAGCTAGTTGGCAAAATTGCCAACTTGGAAATTTCAAATATAGCCAACGTCTATAAGCTTTTTCTTGGGTATTTTCAGTAGATTTGTGAATTGAATTGAAAACTTCACATGTCCTATTATTGTGCTTAAATTTGGGGATAATTTGGTGGTATTATCCTTTCTTATTTTATTTAAGAAAATCAAAACTATTTTTGGAAAATATTCAAAGTAGCCAACAACTACTTCATGGCTTATTTTGGAGCTGAATTTCATTTGAATTCTTCAAAGTCCACATGCCTATTCTTGTCCCAAAAAGTTGAGAAGATGACGGAGTTTTTATGGTGCTATTATCTTCACTTTTTCAAGATAATTCTAAGTCATTTTTCAAGGTACAAAAATCGGCCAAGGTGACATCCTATGTGGACCAATCATTGTGTTTTATTTTGACAAGTGTACAAAGCCAACCAATGATGAGAAGACATTTGTACTTGATGATGAAGATGGTGACACATTGGCATTCTTATCTTCAAGGCTCAAATTACACTATAAGTAGAGGCAATGGTGAAGAAGATGAAATACACTTGAAGCTAACAAGCATTTGTTGAATTGTCTAGCTTTCATCTTCATCTTCTTGTTGTTGTTGTTGTTTTGTTCATTGTAGCAAAGATGTTCTTGCTGTATTGTGGTGAGCTACAATCCTCTTGAGCTTCATTTGTAAGATTGATTAGCCATCTTTATAAGGCTACATCAATATGTGTTAGAGGAGTTGCAACTAACTGTTGCTTAGAAGGTGATTATCCAAATCTTGAATAGGGTTGGTGTATAACCTAAGGATCAAGCTTGGCTCTTGTTGTAAGATGCTCATTTCATAGTGAAATACAAGGAAAGGTGTTCCTTGGGACTGGAGTAGGTCACATTGACTGAACCAGGATAAATCCTCGGTGTTCTTCTCTTGTTTCTTTATTTCTGTTTTCTGCTCGTTTTTGACTGCAGTTTTCACATATTTTCACATAATTTGAAAAAATGGCTAAACATTTTCCAAATTCGTGCATTTTGGTGGAGTTATACTTTAGATTGTTATCTTTCATTTGCAACAAGAATCACTTGATTTGAGCAAGGGAAAGTTAGTCTTTCAGGCTTGGCAAGATAACTGCTCCAATCTTGCTGCAATCTAACCAGTTTTGCGAAAAATTAAATTATGTATTTTTAAAGAATTTTTTAAGGTCAGGGACTTTTTAAAAATTCAAAATTCATGTACACATCCTAAGGAGTGTTTTGATATAAAGATCAACCTTTTTGGTTGAGTATTCAAAGAGAAACACGTTTTGCAAAATCAGCAACATTCTGTCAAATTCTGTCCAGATTGACCATCTGAATCTTTTTATTTGTTTGAAGGGTCAAAAGATCTTATTTCTGTCTGATTTTTCGATAGAGTCTTGTTAACTCATTGAAATTTAATTATGAAAAGTTTCATAATTTTTGGAGTTATGTATAATTATTTGTGAATTTTTAAAAAATGGGTTCTGAATCTGAGGTGGTCTCACATTCTGTTTTCAAAGGGGATTTTGAAAAAGGGTCGTAGTGTAATTTCCGCTAACCACTATTCACCCCCCTCTAGTGGTGTTTATTACAGGTGCACGGGCCAACATTTGGTATTAGAGCCAGACCAACATTACTCAAAAAAAGCAAGATTCAACACCCTACTAACAATACAAGGCCAAGAAACAACAATTCATTATATACTGCTTGTCTCAAATCCATGGTACACACTATGGCAATTGTTTCTCACAAAGGTGAGTTGGAAGGTATGTCTACACAACGCCCTCCTCTTTTTGATGGCAATAATTTTTTTCGTTGGAAACTAAGAATGAGGCTATTTTTAATGGCTATAGACATCGATTTATGGTCTATAGTTGAAGGTGGGCCGTACACTCCAATAAAAGTTATACAAGTTAGTGGAGTCATTCAAGAGGTTGAAAAATATAAAAGTGAATGGTCATCAGATAATAAAAAGAAAATGTCTATGAATGTTATAGCTATGCAATTACTTTTGAATGGACTTACAACTTCTGAAGCAGGATATGTGTCTAATTGCACAAGCGCACACGACATGTGGAAATCACTTGTATTAAAGCATGAAGGTACTAGTGGTGTTAAAGAGTCAAAAATAAACATGCTTATGACTGAATTAGAGACTTTCAAAATGTTGCCAAACGAATCCATAACATCTATGGATTTGAGGATTAATAATATTTTTAATGCCCTTGAAGCTTTAGGGAAGTCATTTTCGAACAGTGAAAAGGTTCAAAAGGTGCTATGAAGCCTTCCTGCTGAATGGGATCCAAAGGTGACTGCAATCGAGGAGACAAAGTCAATCACTAAAACGGATGAATTGATCGAGTCTCTTAAAGTCTATGAGGTGAAACTGAACCAACGAAAGTCTGAATCATCTAAGTCATCTGGTAAGTCAATAGCTTTTAAAACAACCGAAACACATGCTAGTAACGATGATAGTAATAGTTATACTGAATTAGACGATGACTTGATATTGATCGCTAGAAAACTTAGAAAGTTTTTCAAATGTCCAAATAGGAATAGAAAATGTAATTCTTCTTCTTCGTCTCAACCTAGGAAGAATAACACAAACAAATGGTATAATAAAGAATTAAAGTGTTATGAATGCGGTCAAAAAAGACATATTTCATACGACTGTCCCATAAAGAAAAATAATAATAACAACAAAAATAATAAACAAGCTAAGGACAAGGAGGCTCAAACGACAAAGACAAAAGAGTCTAAGGCAAAAAAAGGGAAACGAGCAATGAAGGTGAGCACATTGAGCAACTCATCCAACTCAGAATCCGAAATTGAGGAAGCTCAAGTCTGCTTCGTATCCAACGAGGTATGTTCTTCTTCTGATAGTGACATGACATTTGATGAAATGTATGAAGAATTCCTAAGAATGCATGCTCACTGTAAGAGGCTCTCTAAAGAAAAGAAAGAAACTAGTTGAAGAAAATGACAAGTTGAAGACGTCTAACTTGGAATTTTCAAATCAACTAGAATCTATTAAACAAGAGTTTTCTAATACTCTTGATTCTTTAGAGAATAAAATTCAATCATATAGGAAAGATGAACAAAAGTTACAAATGGAAAATCGAATGTTAAAATCCAAGTTAGAAAGTTGTGAAAATGAAATAGTGCAACTTAAGTCTTCTAAATTTACCTTAGAAAAAATGATAGAACAATTTAAATCTGGTGCAAATTTATTAGATACACTTATATCATCACAAAAGTATGGAAATGATAAAACTGGATTGGGATATAAAGAAGAAAAAGACAAATTAGATAGAAAGACTAAGTTTGTATCATCAACTACGAAACAACCTTATAAAGTTATAAAAACAAACTTGCCTGCTAAATCTTCTTCTACTCCTTCTTCTTCTTATTCAAAGATAAAGATGCAGCATGCACCCATAAAAACACACACGCATAACTATACATCTAGGCCAAACTTTGTATTAGACAACCTAGAAATTATGCCTATATGTATACGAATGCAACGGGACATAATAAAATACATTCAACATATTATGAACCTAAGTATAGGCAACACTCTTATAAGCCTTATAGAAATGCCTATGAACACACTTACACTGCGCCATTCAAGAAACAAAGTCGCATGCCTTATGCACATTATACAATTTGGACATCCTATAATGATTATCAACCTTGGCACAACATGTATAACAATGCATCTTCACTTATGTGGAATAATCATGTATATGCTAATTCTTCTTATTTTCCAAATTATAACAATGCTAAAAATGTGCCTAGAAGGTATATTCAAGTTTGGATGCCTAAGGGATATCTAAACAAGTATAGTGCCCCTAACATTCAAGGACCCAAATAAAAGGGTACCTAAAACTTTGTCTCCATTGTAGGAAAAACGCAAGGAATGCAAGAAGGAGGCAAAGTCAAAGAATCTGAAAACCAAATAGTTTTTAGATAGTGGATGTTCAAGGCATATGACGGGGAACTCCAAACTATTCACGGAACTTGAACATATTGATGGTGGAAAGTTGACATTCGGTGACAACAACAAAGGACAAGTTGTTGGAAAAGGAACAATTGGGGACCCTAACACATTTCAAATATGAAATCTGTTATTAGTAAGCAATCTATCTTATAATTTACTTAGCATTTCTCAACTTATAGATTGTGGTTATAATGTCTTCTTTCTTCCCAATTGTTTTGACATAATAAATGAAAAATGAGAAACAGTTTTAAAAGGAAATAGAGATGGAAATATTTATACCCTTACCTTAGATAACATGTTAGATTCTAAGGTTAAGTGTCTAATATCACATGACTTAGATGTAAATTTATGGCATAGAAGATTAGGCCATATAGGAATTTCAACTATTAAGAAATTGTCTAAGAAGAATTTAATTAGAGGAATGTCTAAGTTAGACTTAGATAATTTTCAAATATGTGAAACATGTATTAAGGGAAAACACATTAAAGAAACTTTAAAACCGAAACATGAAGTGAGTACTAGTTATGTACTATAATTGCTTCACTTAGACTTATTTGGTCCAAGAAGGACAAGAAGTCTAGGTGGACACTACTATGTGTGTGTCATAGTAGATGATTACTCAAGCTACACATGGACATTGTTCTTAACACACAAAGACGATGCTCCATTAGCAATCGAAACCCTTATCAAGCAACTTGAAAACATTTACGAAGAAAATGTCAAAAGAATTAGGAGTGATAGAGATGGAGAATTTAAAAATAAAGACGTAATCAAATTTTGTGAACTACATGGAATAAAACATGAATTCTCACCACCTAGAACGCCACAACTCAATGGAGTTGTTGAACGTAAAAATAGAACGATTCAAGAGGTTGCTAGGACAATGCTTTGTGAAAATAAACTACCTAAATATTTATGGGCTGAAGCTGTTAGTTGTGCATGCTATATTATAAATAGGCTTACTATTAGAAAGAAATTAAATAAAACGCCTTATGATATGCTAAACAATAGACAACCTAGAATAGATTATCTTAAAGTATTTGGATGTAAATGTTTTGTGCTAAACACTAAGGATAATCTAGATAAATTTGAACAAAAGTCTATTGAATGCATATTTGTTGGATATTCAACTAACTCAAGAGCATATAAGTGTTATAATCCTGCATCTAGAAAAATAATTGAATCCATAAATGTTAAATTCAATGAAAATGCATGCTTTGAAGGTAGTGATAAACATTAACATAAACAAGAAACAAATGTTGAAAATATGTTTGATGATGATGTATTACTTGAGCCTGTACTTGATCATCTAGAACCAACTCCCCCTGAACAAGACATGCATGAACCCTTACATGATATAAATGAAGAAACTTTGCAATTGGAAGATAATGTAACTAATGATCCAATTATATATGATAATGTTCACACTAATGAAACATTTGAACAAAATGAGGGTGAACCTAGTCAATCTAGGAATTGGTGGCACCCTAGAGAATTAATTATTGGGGATCCAAGTTTTGGGGTTAGAACACGTAGAAATATAAGTCAACTTGAAGGACATAGCTTAATCTCACAATTAGAACATAAGAATGTAAAGGAAGCCTTAGGTGATATATCTTGGATAGATGCTATGCATGAGGAATTAAATCAATTCACAAGGAACAACGAATGGGACTTAGTACCTAAACCTGAAGACAAGTCTATCATAGGAACTAAATGGGTCTTTAGGAATAAAATGGGTGAACGAGGAAAAATTACAAGAAATAAGGCTAGACTAGTCGCACAAGGTTATAACCAACAAGAAGGTATAGATTATGAATAAACCTTTGCACCCGCTGCACTACTTGAAGCAATTAGATTGTTACTTGCGATTGCAAGTCTAAGTAACATTAAACTCTTCCAAATGGATGTCAAGAGTGCATTCTTGAATGGATACATCCAAGAAGAGGTGTTGGTCAAAAAACCCCTTGGATTCGAAGATCCAAAGAATCCTAACCATGTTTATAAGCTTAAGAAAGCTCTATATGGTTTGAAACAAGCTCCAAGAGCTTGGTATGATAGATTTGCAAACTTTCTTATTGCAAATAATTATCAAAGGGGAACAATAGACAACACATTATTCCTAAGAAAAAAAGGTAATGACTTGTTAATAGTTCAAATATACGTAGATGATATAATCTTTGGTTCAACCAACCCTACCTTAGTAAAAGACTTCAAAGAGTGTATGAAGTCAGAATTTGAAATGTCAATGATAGGAGAATTGAACTACTTCTTAGGCCTTCAAATCAAACAAACCCCTCAAGGAATTCATATTAGCCAACTTAAGTATGTCAATGATATGATTAAGAAGTTTGGTTTTGAAGAGTTGAAACCTATAACTACCCCCATGAGTGTTAGTACAAAACTTGATAAGGATGAAAATGGTAAACCCTTTGATGACACACTCTATAGGTCTATGATTGGTTCATTGTTATACTTAACTGCATCAAGACCTGACATCATGTTTAGTTTATGTATGTGTGCTAGGTTTAAATCTTGTCCTAAGGTATCACATTACAATGCAGTGAAAAAGATCTTTAGATATCTTAAGCATACACCTCACTTAGGACTGTGGTATGATAGAAACGCTAAGTTGGAATTACACGCATATAGCGATGCTGATTATGGTGGTTGCAAGTTAGATAGAAAATCCACTAGCGGTACTTGTCAATTCATAGGAACCAACTTGATCTCTTGGTTTTCTAAAAGGCAAGCTAGTGTAGCTCTTTCTACTACTGAAGCCGAGTATATCGCTTTGAGTTAATGTACTACCCAAATACTTTGGCTTAAACAGCAACTTAGTGATTTTGGCATTAAAATGAAAAAGATTCCAATTTTCTGCGATAGCACAAGTGCAATCAATCTTTCTCGGAATTCGGTGCTTCATTCTAAGGCCAAACACATTGAGGTGCGATACAACTTTCTTTGCGATCATCGTCAAAATGAGGATATAGTGATAAACCATATAAGAACTGATCAACAAATTGCTGACATCTTCACCAAACCCCTTAATCAAGCCACTTTTGAAAATTTACGAGCCAAATTAGGACTGATGACTTACGATACCATTGCATAGTTATATCTTTTGCATGATTTTCAAAATAAAGGGGGAGATAGAATGAGTACATGATTTTAGTTGGTTTTAGTTAGTAAGTCATGATGAATCATATGCTAAGTTTTTAATTGGTATAAATTTTGGAGCATAGGTTCAGGGGGAGAATATGAGTTGAGGGGGAGCAACGTACTACTTAAAATTTGAAAACATTTGGTTAAACTTTTTAAACTTTTAGTTATAAGTTGTGACATTAAAATCATGTTAGGTCATTTTGAAAATCATCCAAAAGGGGGCGAATGTTGAGAAATATGTTTGTATAATTTTCAAACTCATGATCTTAAGTGATGAATACTTAAAAATGTCACACATGGTGTTATATGTGATTAAAAGATGAAAAAGTTGACATCGATCTCTCAGGTTGTTGCACATCGATCGATCTATGTACATAGATCTCTCACATCGATCGATGAAAAGTTCAAGACCTTCCTCTGAGACATCGATCTCTAAACCTGAGACACATCAATCGATCGATGTACATCAAACTCTCACTTCGATCATCGATGTAGGTCAGAGACAAAACCTGAACCTTTCTGTTAGACATTGATCTCTGAAGTTGAGGCACTTCGATCGATCGATGTCTAGGATTTTTAGAAATATTTTTCTAAAATGTGATAAATTGGTTGTTTTCATTTGTACATGATTTATGCATGCTCATTATGTGATTATTATGTGTTTTTGGTGATTATTATTGTATTGTGTCTAACATGCCTCGTAAGTTTCTACAACTTACCAAAAAGGGCAAAAATTGGTATTTTGAGTTTTGTAGGAACATGATATGGTGGAAATATTTCAAGAGCAAATTCTTCTACTATTTATGATGACAAAGTTGGTATCATGGTTATTTCTGACCATCGGGGTCATTTCTGGAGTTTTCTCACACCAGGGGTATTTTGGTCATTTTACTCCCAAGGGTATTTTTGATATTTTCACACAAGGAATCTCTTGAGCATATTATTATCTTTATTCTGGAGCTGTGTTATTATTATTTTGAAGATAATATGGTGATCTTATATCTTATTCTCTGAACCGATGATATTATTGACTATAGCTGGATATATGACGTTTTGAGATGTCACATTCTATTTTTTTCCTGAAGACTCTCTTATATATGTTATAAGAGAACATTTATCATCATTATTCAGAGATATTAAAGGTGTCAAAGGTGTGGAAATGATCTCAACATATAAGAAGAAATATTGGGGAATTTCGGTGTTACACATTGACATAATCTTGTCAATTGTTATCTATTTGTTTCTTCTTCAAAAATCTGAGTTTCTACGCATATATATATGTTTAAAAACAGGAATATGCTGGTGGATATGATGTGGAGTTTATTTAATGAGTATGAGACAAGTGGACCAACTAAAAATGAGCTAGTTGGCAAAATTGCCAACTTGGAAATTTCAAATATAGCCAACGGCTATATGCTTTTTCTTGGGTATTTTCAGTAGATTTTTGAATTCCAATGAAGACTTCACATGTCCTATTATGGTGCTTGATGTTGGGGATAATTTGGTGGTAGTATCCTTTCTTATTTTATTAAAGAAAATCAAAAATATTTTTGGAAAATATTCAAAGTAGCCAACGACTACTTCATGGCTTATTTTGGAGCTGAATTTCATTTGAATTATTCAAAGTCCACATGCCTATTCTTGTGCCAATAAGTTGAGAAGATGAGGGAGTTGTTATGGTGCTATTATCTTCACATTTTCAAGATAATTCCAAGTCATTTTTCAAGGTACAAAAATCGGCCAAGGTGACATCCTATGTGGACCAATCATTGTGTTTTATTTTGCCAAGTGTACAAAGCCAACCAATGATGAGAAGACATTTGTACTTGATGATGAAGATTGTGACACATTGGCATTCTTATCTTCAAGGCTCAAATCACACTATAAGTAGAGGCAATGGTGAAGAAGATGAAACACACTTGAAGCTAACAAGCATTTGTTGAATTGTCGAGCTTTCATCTTCATCTTCTTCTTGTTGTTGTTTTGTTCATTGTAGCAAAGGTGTTCTTGTTGTATTATGGTAAGCTACAAGCCTCTTGAGCTTCATTTGTAAGATTGATTAGCCATCTTTATAAGGCTACATCAATAGGCGTTGGAGGAGTTGCAACTAAGTGTTTCTTAGAAGGTGATTATCCAAGTCTTGAACAGGGTTGGTGTATAACCCAAGGATCAAGCTTGGCTCTTGTTGTAAGGTGCTCATTTCATAGTGAAATCCAAGGAAAGGTCTTCATTGGGACTGGAGTAGGTCACATTGACCGAACCAGAATAAATCCTTGGTGTTCTTCTCTTGTTTCTTTATTTCTATTTTCTGCCTGTTTTTGACTGTAGTTTTCACACAGCTTCACATAATTTGAAAAAATAGCTAAACATTTTCAAAATTTGTGATTTTTGGTGGAGTTATACTTTAGACTGTTAGCTTTCATTTGCAACAAGAATCACTTGATTTGAGCAAGGGAAAGTTAGTTTTTCAGTCTCTGCAAGATAACTGCTCCAATCTGGCTGCATTCTGACCAGTTTTGAGAAAACTTAAATTCTGTATTTTTCAAGAATTGTTTGAGGTCAGGGTCTTTTGGAAACTCATCTACACATCCTAAGGAGTGTTTTGATATAAAGATCAACCTTTCTGGTTGATTATTCAAAGAGAAACACATTTTGCAAAATCAACAACATTCTGACCAATTCTGTCCAGATTGACCATCTGAATTTTTTTATTTGTTTGAAGGGTCAAACGATCTTATTTCTGTCTGATTTTTGGACAGAGTCTTGTTAACTCATTGAAATTTAACTATGGAAAATTTCATCATTTTTGAAGTTGTGTACAATTATTTGTGAATTTTTAAATAACGAGTTCTGAATCTGAGGTGGTCTCAGATTCTGTTTTCAAAGGGGATTTTGAAAAAGGGTTGTAGTGTAATTTCTGCTAAACACTATTCACCCCCCTCTAGTGGTGTTTATTGCAAGTGCACGGTCGACACTTATGACTAAGCTTGAATCTTTAAAAATATTGCCAAACGAATCCATAACATTTATGGATTTGAGGATTACTAACATTTTCAATGTCCTTGAAGCTTTAGGCAAATCATTCACGAACAATGAAAAGGTTCAAATGGTGCTGTGAATCCTTGCTGCTGAATGGGATCCAAAGGTCACGGTGATTGAAGAAACGAAATCAATCACAAAAATGGACGAATTGATAGGCTCACTAAGAGTATACGAGGTAAAACTAAACCAACAAAAGTCCGAGTCATCTAAATCATCTGGTAATTCAATAGCTTTCAAATCAACTGAATCATATACAAATATTGATGATAGTAATAGTGATAGTGAATTAGACGATGACTTGATATTGATAGCTAGAAAACATAGAAGGTTTTTTAAACGTCCTAATAAGAATAGACAACGATCTTCTTCTTCTTCTCAATCTCGAAAAAATAAAGCTAATAACAACAAATGGTATAATAAAGAGTTAAAGTGTTATGAATGTGGTCAAAAAAGACACATCTCTTATGATTTTCCGGTAAAGAAAAACTCCAAAAACAATAATAATAAAAACAACAAACAAGAAAAGGTGACTCAAAAATCAAAGGCAAAAGAGACCAAGCCAAGGAAAGGCAAACGAGCAATGAAGATGAGCACATGGAGCGACTCATCCGACTCAGAATCCGACACTGAGGAAGCTCAAGTCTGCTTATCCAACGAGGTAAGTTATTCATCTGATGATGATTTTGATAGTGAAATGACTTTTGATGAAATGTATGAAGAATTTTTAAGAATGCATGCTCACTGTAAGAGGTTATCTAAAGAAAAGAAGAAACTAATTGAAGAAAATGACAAGTTGAAGACGTCTAACTTGGAATTTTCCGATCAATTAGAATCTTTTAAACAAGAGTCTACTAATATTCTTGATTCTTTAGAACTTAGAATTGAATCATATCGGAAAAATGAGCATACACTAAAAGCTAAAAACAACATGTTGAAAAATAGGTAGAAAGTTGTGAAAATGAAATAGTACAACTTAAATCTTCCAAGCATACATAAGAAAAAATGTTAGAAAAATTTAAATTTGGTGCAAATATGTTAGATACACTTATATCATCGCAAAAATATGGAAATGATAAAACCGGGTTAGGATATAAAGAGGAAAATGCCAAAGTAGATAAAAAGACTAAGTTTGTGTCATCTAGAACAAAAATGCCATATAATACAACAAAATCAACTTTGCCTGCTGCATCTTCTTCTACTCCTTCTTCTATCTATTCTAAGACAAAAATAATGTTGAGAAATATGTTTGGATAATTTTCAATGTCATGATTTTAAGTGGTGTATACTTAAAAATGTCACACATGGTGTTATATGTGATTAAAAGTTGAAAAAGTTGAAAAAGTTGACATCGATCTCTAAACTTGAGACACATCGATCGATCGATGTACATCGAACCCTCACTTCAATCGATCGATGTCTAGGGTTTGTAGAAATAATTTTCTGAAATGTGTTAAAATGATTGTTTTCATTTGTACATGATTTATACATGTTCATTATGTGATTATTATGTGTTTTTGGTGATTATTATTGTCTTGTGACTAACGTGCCTTGGAAGTTTCTACAACTTACCAAAAAGGGCAAAATCGGTATTTTGAGTTTTGTAGGAACATGATATGGTGGAAATATTTCAAGAGCATATTATTCTGCTATTTATGATGACAAAGTTGGTATCATGGTTATTTATGACCATCGGGGTCATTTCTGAAGTTTTCTCACACTAGGGGTATTTTGGTAATTTTACCCCCGAGGGTATTCTTGGTATTTTCACTCAAAGAATCTCTTGAGCATATTATTATCTTCATTCTGGAGCTGTGTTATTATTATTTTGAAGATAATATGGTGTTCTTATATCTTATTCTCTCAACCGATGATATTATTGACTATAGCAGGATATGTGATGATTTGAGATGTCACATTCTATTTTTTCTCGAAGACCCTCTTGTATACCCTCTTGTATATGTTATAAGAGGATGTTTATCATCATTATTCAGATATATTAAAGGTGTCAAATGTGTGCAAATGATCTCAACATGTAAGAAGAAATATTGGAGAATTTTGGTGTTACACGTTGACATAATCTTGTCAATTGTTATCTATTTATTTCTTCTTCAAAAATCTGAGTTGCTACACATATATGTATGGTCAAAAACGTGAGTTTGCACTTGAGAATGATACATTATTCATTTTATGAGTTGGAGACAAGTGGACCAACCAAAAAGGAGCTAGTTGGCAAAATTGCCAACTTGAAAATTTTAAATATAGCCAACGGCTATAGACTTTTCTTGGGTATTTTCAACAGATTTTTGGAAGTCAAATGAAGCTCTCACATGCCCTATTATTGTGCTTAAAGTTGAGGATAATTTGGTGGTATTCTCCTTTCTTATTTTATTAAGAAAAAATCAAAAATATTTTTTGAAAAAGGCTTGGTAGCCAACGGCTACTACTCTTCTTTGAAGCTGAATTTTAAGTTTGAAATGTTCAAGTTCCTATGCCTATTCTCAAGCAAGGAGTTGAGGTTATTTTGGTGCATTATCTTCTCCATATTATCTATTCTTGCTAAGGATAATTCAAGACAATTCCAAGTGGAATTTTTGGCCAACAAGGTGATGCCAAGGTGGACCAATCATTGTGTATAATTTTGCCAAGTGTACAAAGCCAACCAATGATGTGAAGACATGTGGAATTGATGATGAAGATGGTGACACATTGGAGTTCTTATCTTCAAGGCTCATCTCGCACTATAAATAGAGGCAATAGTGAAGAAGATGAAACACACTTGAAGCTCACAAGCATTCTATAGCTTTCATATTCATCTTCTTGTTCTTGTTCCTGTATTTTGTTGTAGCAAAGGTGTTTTTGATATTTTTGTTGTGCTACAAGCCTCTTGAGCTTCATTTGTAAGATTCATTAGCCATCTTTATAAGGCTACATCAATAGATGTTAGAGGAGTTGCAACTAAGTGTTGCTTAGAAGGTGATTATCCAAGTCTTGAATAGGGTTGGTGTATAACCCAGGATCAAGCTTGGCTCTTGTTGTAAGGTGCTCATTTCATAGTGAAATCCAAGAAAAGGTGTTCCTTGGGACTGGAGTAGGTCACATTGGCCGAACCAGGATAAATCCTCGGTGTTCTTCTCTTGTTTCTTTATTTCTGTTTTCTGCCCGTTTTTGACTGCAGTTTTCACCCAACTTCACATAATTTGAAAAAATAGCTAAAAATTTTAAAAATTCATGATTTTTGGTGGAGTTATACTTAAGACTGTTAGCTTTCATATGCAACAATAATCACTTGATTTGAGCAAGTAAAAGTTAGTCTTTCAGTCTTTGCAAGATAACTGCTCCAATCTGGCTGCAATCTGACCAGTTTTGAGAAAACTTAAATTCTGTATTTTTCAAGAATTGTTTGAGGTCAGGGCCTTTTGGAAACTCATCTACACATCCTAAGGAGTGTTTTGATATAAAGATCAACCTTTGTGGTTGAGTATTCAAAGAGAAACACGTTTTGCAAAAGCAACAACATTCTGACCAATTCTGTCCAGATTGACCATCAGAATTTTTTTATTTGTTTGAAGGGACAAACGATCTTATTTCTATCTGATTTTTGGACAGAGTCTTGTTAACTCATTGAAATTTAATTATGGCAAATTTCATCATTTTTGAAGTTGTGTACAATTATTTGTGAATTTTTAAATAACGAGTTCTGAATCTGAGGTGGTCTCAGATTCTGTTTTCAAAGGGGATTTTGAAAAAGGGTTGTAGTGTAATTTCTGCTAAACACTATTCACCCCCCTCTAGTGGTGTTTATTGCAAGTGCACGGTCGACACTTATGACTAAGCTTGAATCTTTAAAAATATTGCCAAACGAATCCATAACATTTATGGATTTGAGGATTACTAACATTTTCAATATCCTTGAAGCTTTAGGCAAATCATTCACGAACAATGAAAAGGTTCAAATGGTGCTGTGAATCCTTGCTGCTGAATGGGATCCAAAGGTCACGGTGATTGAAGAAACGAAATCGATCACAAAAATGGACGAATTGATAGGCTCACTAAGAGTATACGAGGTAAAACTAAACCAACAAAAGTCCGAGTCATCTAAATCATCTGGTAATTCAATAGCTTTCAAATCAACTGAATCATATATAAATATTGATGATAGTAATAGTGATAGTGAATTAGACGATGACTTGATATTGATAGCTAGAAAACATAGAAGGTTTTTTAAACGTCCTAATAAGAATAGACAATGATCTTCTTCTTCTTCTCAATCTCGAAAAAATAAAGCTAATAACAACAAATGGTATAATAAAGAGTTAAAGTGTTATGAATGTGGTCAAAAAAGACACATCTCTTATGATTTTCCGGTAAAGAAAAACTCCAAAAACAATAATAATAAAAACAACAAACAAGAAAAGGAGACGCAAAAATAAAAGGCAAAAGAGACCAAGCCAAGGAAAGGCAAACGAGCAATGAAGATGAGCACATGGAGCGACTCATCCGACTCAGAATCCGACACTGAGGAAGCTCAAGTCTGCTTATCCAACGAGGTAAGTTATTCATCTGATGATGATTTTGATAGTGAAATGACTTTTGATGAAATGTATGAAGAATTTTTAAGAATGCATGCTCACTGTAAGAGGTTATCTAAAGAAAAGAAGAAACTAATTGAAGAAAATGACAAGTTGAAGACGTCTAACTTGGAATTTTCCGATCAATTAGAATCTTTTAAACAAGAGTCTACTAATATTCTTGATTCTTTAGAACTTAGAATTGAATCATATCGGAAAAATGAGCATACACTAAAAGCTAAAAATAACATGTTGAAAAATAGGTAGAAAGTTGTGAAAATGAAATAGTACAACTTAAATCTTCCAAGCATACATAA
Organism: Eustoma russellianum; assembly: GCA_036186865.1. Classification (NCBI taxonomy): domain Eukaryota; kingdom Viridiplantae; phylum Streptophyta; class Magnoliopsida; order Gentianales; family Gentianaceae; genus Eustoma; species Eustoma russellianum. Next base: position 6,810,692 of record AP025045.1, read on the forward strand.
GAAAAAATGTTAGAAAAATTTAAATTTGGTGCAAATATGTTAGATACACTTATATCATCGCAAAAATATGGAAATGATAAAACCGGGTTAGGATATAAAGAGGAAAATGCCAAAGTAGATAAAAAGACTAAGTTTGTGTCATCTAGTACAAAAATGCCATATAATGCAACAAAATCAACTTTGCCTGCTGCATCTTCTTCTACTCCTTCTTCTATCTATTCTAAGACAAAAATAATGTTGAGAAATATGTTTGGATAATTTTCAATGTCATGATTTTAAGTGGTGTATACTTAAAAATGTCACACATGGTGTTATATGTGATTAAAAGTTGAAAAAGTTGAAAAAGTTGACATCGATCTCTAAACTTGAGACACATCGATCGATCGATGTACATCGAACCCTCACTTCGATCGATCGATGTCTAGGGTTTGTAGAAATAATTTTCTGAAATGTGTTAAAATGATTGTTTTCATTTGTACATGATTTATACATGTTCATTATGTGATTATTATGTGTTTTTGGTGATTATTATTGTCTTGTGACTAACGTGCCTTGGAAGTTTCTACAACTTACCAAAAAGGGCAAAATCGGTATTTTGAGTTTTGTAGGAACATGATATGGTGGAAATATTTCAAGAGCATATTATTCTGCTATTTATGATGACAAAGTTGGTATCATGGTTATTTATGACCATCGGGGTCATTTCTGGAGTTTTCTCACACTAGGGGTATTTTGGTAATTTTACCCCCGAGGGTATTCTTGGTATTTTCACTCAAAGAATCTCTTGAGCATATTATTATCTTCATTCTGGAGCTGCGTTATTATTATTTTGAAGATAATATGGTGTTCTTATATCTTATTCTCTCAACCGATGATATTATTGACTATAGCAGGATATGTGATGATTTGAGATGTCACATTCTATTTTTTCTCGAAGACGCTCTTGTATACCCTCTTGTATATGTTATAAGAGGATGTTTATCATCATTATTCAGATATATTAAAGGTGTCAAATGTGTGCAAATGATCTCAACATGTAAGAAGAAATATTGGAGAATTTTGGTGTTACACGTTGACATAATCTTGTCAATTGTTATCTATTTATTTCTTCTTCAAAACTCTGAGTTGCTACACATATATGTATGGTCAAAAACGTGAGTTTGCACTTGATAATGATACATTATTCATTTTATGAGTTGGAGACAAGTGGACCAACCAAAAAGGAGCTAGTTGGCAAAATTGCCAACTTGAAAATTTTAAATATAGCCAACGGCTATAGACTTTTCTTGGGTATTTTCAGCAGATTTTTGGAAGTCAAATGGAGCTCTCACATGCCCTATTATTGTGCTTAAAGTTGAGGATAATTTGGTGGTATTCTCCTTTCTTATTTTATTAAGAAAAAATCAAAAATATTTTTTGAAAAAGGCTTGGTAGCCAACGGCTACTACTCTTCTTTGAAGCTGAATTTTAAGTTTGAAATGTTCAAGTTCCTATGCCTATTCTCAAGCAAGGAGTTGAGGTTATTTTGGTGCATTATCTTCTCCATATTATCTATTCTTGCTAAGGATAATTCAAGACAATTCCAAGTGGAATTTTTGGCCAACAAGGTGATGCCAAGGTGGACCAATCATTGTGTATAATTTTGCCAAGTGTACAAAGCCAACCAATGATGTGAAGACATGTGGAATTGATGATGAAGATGGTGACACATTGGAGTTCTTATCTTCAAGGCTCATCTCGCACTATAAATAGAGGCAATAATGAAGAAGATGAAACACACTTGAAGCTCACAAGCATTCTATAGCTTTCATATTCATCTTCTTGTTCTTGTTCCTGTATTTTGTTGTAGCAAAGGTGTTTTTGATATTTTTGTTGTGCTACAAGCCTCTTGAGCTTCATTTGTAAGATTCATTAGCCATCTTTATAAGGCTACATCAATAGATGTTAGAGGAGTTGCAACTAAGTGTTGCTTAGAAGGTGATTATCCAAGTCTTGAATAGGGTTGGTGTATAACCCAGGATCAAGCTTGGCTCTTGTTGTAAGGTGCTCATTTCATAGTGAAATCCAAGGAAAGGTGTTCCTTGGGACTGGAGTAGGTCACATTGACCGAACCAGGATAAATCCTCGGTGTTCTTCTCTTGTTTCTTTATTTCTGTTTTCTGCCCGTTTTTGACTGCAGTTTTCACCCAACTTCACATAATTTGAAAAAATAGCTAAAAATTTTAAAAATTCATGATTTTTGGTGGAGTTATACTTAAGACTGTTAGCTTTCATATGCAACAATAATCACTTGATTTGAGCAAGTAAAAGTTAGTCTTTCAGTCTTTGCAAGATAACTGCTCCAATCTGGCTGCAATCTGACCAGTTTTGAGAAAACTTAAATTCTGTATTTTTCAACAATTGTTTAAGGTCAGGGCCTTTTGAAAACTTCATCTATACATCCTAAGGAGTGTTTTGATATAAAGATCAACATATTTGGTTGAGTATTCAAAGAGAAACACTATTTGCAAAATCAGCAACATTCTGTCCTATTCATTCCAGATTGACCATGTGAATCTTTTTATTTGTTTGAAGGGTCAAACAATCTTATTTTTGTCTGATTTTTGGATAGAGTCTTGTTAACTCATTGAAGTTCAATTCTGAAAAGTTTCATAATTTTTGGAGTTGTGTACAATTATTTGTGAATTTTTGGAAAACGGGTTCTGAATCTGAGGTGGTCTCAGATTCTGTTTTCAAAGGGATTTTAACAAAGGGTTGTAGTGTAATTTCCGCTAACCACTATTCACCCCCCCTCTAGTGGTGTTCATTGCGGGTGCACGGTCCAATATTTGGTATCAGAGCCAGACCAACACCACTCAAAAGAAGCAAGATTCAACACCGTACGAACAATACAAGGCCAAGAAACAACAATTAATAATATACTGCTTGTCTCAAATCCAAGGTACATACCATGGCTATTGTTTCTCACAAAGGTGAGTTGGAAGGTATGTCTACACAACGGCCTCCTCTTTTTGATGGTAATAATTTTGTTCATTAGAAACTAAGAATGAGGCTATTCTTAATAGCTATAGGCATCGATTTATGGTCTATAGTTGAAGATGGGCCGTACATTCCAATGAAAGTTATACAAGTTAGTGGAGTAACTCAAGAGGTTGAAAAATATAAAAGTGAATGGTCATCGGATGATAAAAAGAAAATGTCCATGAATGCTAAAGCTACGCAATTACTTTTAAACAAACTTACAACTTCTGAAGCAGGATATGTGTCTAATTGCACAAACGCACACGACATGTGGAAATCACTTGTATTAAAGCACGAAGGTACTAGTGGTGTTAAAGAGTCAAAAATAAACATGCTTATGACTGAATTAGAGACTTTCAAAATGATGCCAAACGAATCCACAACATCTATGGATTTGAGGATTACTAATATTTTCAATGCCCTTGAAGCTTTAGGGAAGTCATTTTCAAACAATGAAAAGGTTCAAAAGGTGCTACGAAGTCTCCCTGCTGAATGGGATCCAAAGGTGACTGCAATCGAGGAGACAAAGTCAATCACCAAGATGGATGAATTGATCGGGTCTCTTAAAGTCTATGAGGTAAAACTGAACCAACGAAAGTCTGAATTGTCTAAGTCATCCGGTAAGTCAATAGCCTTCAAAACAACCGAAACACATGAAAGTAACGATGATAGTAATAGTGATATTGAATTAGACGATGACTTGATATTGATCGCTAGAAAACTTAGAAAGTTTTTCGAACGTCCAAATAGGAATAGAAAACGTAATTCTTCTTCTTCTTCTTTTTCTCAATCTAAGAAAAATAACACAAACAAATGGTATAATAAAGAATTAAAGTGTTATGAATGTGGTCAAAAAGGGCATATTTCATACGATTGTCCAACAAAGAAAAATAATAATAACAACAACAATAATAAACAAGCCAAGGACAAGGAAGCTCAAACGTCAAAGACAAAGGAGTCTAAGGCAAGAAAAGGGAAACGAGCAATGAAGGTGAGCACATGGAGCGAGGACTCATCCGACTCAGAATCCGAAACTGAGGAAGCTCAAGTGTGCTTCGTATCCAACGAGGTATGTTCTTCTTCTGATAGTGATTCTGATAGTGACATGACATTTGATGGAATGTATGAAGAATTCCTACGAATGTATGCTCACTGTAAGAGGCTCTCTAAAGAAAAGAAAAAACTAGTTGAAGAAAATGACAAGTTGAAGACGTCCAACTTGGAATTTTCCTATCAACTAGAATCTCTTAAACAAGAGTCTTATAATACTCTTGATTCTTTAAGAATAAAATTGAATCATATAGGAAAGATGAACAAAAGCTACAAATGGAAAATAAAATGTTAATGTCCAAGTTAGAAAGTTGTGAAAATGAAATAGTGCAACTTAAGTCTTCTAAATTTACCTTAGAAAAAATGATGGAACAATTTAAATCGGGTGCAAATATGTTAGATACACTTATCTCATCACAAATGTATGGCAATGATAAAACCGGTTTAGGCTATAAAGAAGAAAACGAAAAAGTAAATAAAAAGACTAAGTTTGTTTCATCTAGTACAAAGCTGCCATATAATACAAAATCAACTTTGCCTGCTACATCTTCTTCTACTCATATCAAGGCAAAAATACAACACAAACCCACCAATATGCACACGCACAAACATACATCTAGGCCAAACTTTGCATCTAGACAACCTAGAAATTATGCCTACATGTATACAAATGCAACTAGACCAAATAAAATGCATCCAACTTTTTATGAACCTAAGCATAAGCAACACTCATACAAGTCTTATAGAAATACACATGAATATACATATAGAGCACCATATAAGAAACAAAATCGCATGCCTTCTACACATTATAAGATTCGGCCATCCTATAATGATTATGAACCATGGCGTAACATGTATAACAATGCATCCTCACTTATGTGGAATAATCATCTATATGCTTATCCTTCTTACTTTAACCATGCTAAAAATGTGCCTACAAGGTATGTTCAAGTTTGGATACCTAAGGGTTATCTAAACAAGAATAATGCCCCTAACATTCAAGGACCCAAATAAAGGGTACCTAGAACTTTGTCTCCATTGTAGGAAAAACGTAAGGAATGCAAGAAGGAGGCAAAGTCAAAGAATCTAAAAACCAAATGGTTTTTAGATAGTGGATGTTCGAGGCATATGACGGGCAACCCCAATCTATTCACCGAACTTGAACATATTGATGGTGGAAAGGTAACATTCAGTGACAACAACAAAGGAAAAGTTGTTGAAAAAGGAACAATCGGGGACCCAAACACATTTCAAATACGAAATGTGTTTCTAGTAAGCAATATCTCTTATAATTTACTTAGTATTTCTCAACTTATAGATTGTGATTATAATTTCTCTTTTCTTCCCAATTCTTGTGATATAATAAATAAAAACGGAGAAATAGTATTAAAAAGAAATAGAGATGATAATATTTATACTCTTACTTTAGATAACATGTTAGATGCTAAGGTTAAGTGTCTAATATCACATGACTTAGATGTAAATTTATGGCATAGAAGATTAGGCCATATAGGAATTTCAACCATTAGGAAATTATCTAAAAAGAATTTAATTAGAGGTTTGCCTAAGTTAGACTTAGATAATTTTCAAATGTGTGAAACATGTATTAAGGGAAAACACATTAAAGAAACCTTAAAACCGAAACATGAAGTGAGTACTAGTCATGTACTAGAATTGCTTCACTTAGACTTATTTGGTCCAAGTAGGACAAGAAGTCTAGGTGGACACTACTATATGTGTGTCATAGTAGACGATTACTCACGCTACACATGGACATTGTTCTTAACACACAAAGACGATGTTCCATTAGCAATCGAAACTCTTATCAAGCAACTTGAAAAAATTTACGAAGAAAATGTCAAAAAAATTAAAAGTGATAGAGTTGGAGAATTTAAAAATAAAGACGTAATCAAATTTTGTGAACTACATGGAATAAAACATGAATTCTCACCACCTAGAACACCACAACTCAATGGAGTTGTTGAACGTAAAAATAGAACGATTCAAGAAGTTGCTAGGACAATGCTGTGTGAAAATAAATTACCTAAGTATTTATGGGCTGAAGCTGTTAATTGTGCATGTTATATTATAAATAGGCTCACTATTAGAAAGAAATTAAATAAAACACCTTATGAATTGCTAAACAATAGACAACCTAAGATAGATTATCTTAAAGTATTTGTATGTAAATGTTTTATGCTGAACACTAAGGATAATCTAGATAAATTTGAACAAAAGTCCATTGAATGCATATTTGTTGGGTATTCAACTAACTCAAGAGCATATAGGTGTTATAATCCTGCATCTAGAAAAATAATTGAATCCATACATGTGAAATTCAATGAAAATGCATGCTTTGAAGTTAGTGATAAACATCAACATAAACAAGAAACAAATGTTGAAAATATGTTTGATGATGATGTATTACTTGAGCCTGTACTTGATCATCTAGAACCAACTCCCCCTGAACAAGACATGCATGAACCCTTAGATGAAATAAATCAAGAGAATTTGCAATTGGAAGATGATACAACTAATGATCCAATTACATATGATAACGTTCACACAAATGAAACATTTGAACAAGATGAAGGTGAACCTAGTCAATCTAGGAATTGGTGGCACCCTAGAGAATTAATCATTGGGGATCCAAGTGTTGGGGTTAGAACACGTAGAAACATAAGTCAACTTGAAGGACATAGCTTAGTCTCACACATAGAACCTAAGAATGTTAAGGAAGCCTTAGGTGACATATCATGGATAGATGCAATGCATGAGGAATTAAATCAATTCACAAGGAACAACGTGTGGGACTTAATACATAAACCTGAAGACAAGTCTATCATAGGAACTAAATGGGTCTTTAGGAATAAAATGGATGAACTAGGAAATATTACAAGAAATAAGGCTAGACTAGTTGCACAAGGTTATAATCAACAAGAAGGAATAGATTATGAGGAAACCTTTGCACCCGTTGCATGACTAGAAGCAATTAGATTGTTACTTGCGATTGCAAGTCTAAGTAACATTAAACTCTTCCAAACGGATGTCAAGAGTGCATTCTTGAATGGATACATCCAAGAAGAGGTGTTTGTCAAACAACCCCCTGGATTCGAAGATCCAAAGAATCCTAACCATGTTTACAAGCTTAAGAAAGCTTTATATGGTTTGAAACAAGCTCCAAGAGCTTGGTATGATAGATTTGCAAACTTTCTTATTGCAAATAATTATCAAAGGGGAACCATAGACAACACATTATTCCTAAGAAGAAAAGGTAATGATTTGTTAATAGTTCAAATATACGTAGACGATATTATCTTCGGTTCAACTGACCCTACCTTAGTAAAAGACTTCGAAGAGTGTATGAAGTCAGAATTTGAAATGTCAATGGTAGGAGAGTTGAATTATTTCTTAGGACTTCAAATCAAACAAACCCCTCAAGGAATTCACATTAGCCAACTTAAGTATGTCAATGATATGTTTAAGAAGTTTGGTTTTGAAGAATTGAAACCTACAACTACCCAAATGAGTGTTAGTACTAAACTTGATAAGGATGAAAATGGTAAACCTTTTGATGACACTCTCTATAGGTCTATGATTGGATCACTATTATACTTAACTGCATCACGACCTGATATTATGTTTAGTGTGTGTATGTGTGCTAGGTTTATGATTTTAGTTGGTAAGTCATCATTTGGTATGAAATGTTGGTAAGTCATCATTTGGTATGAAATGATAAGTTTCAATTGGTTACAAGTTGAGTATAGGTTAAGGGGGAGAGTATGAGTTTAGGGGGAGCAGCATACTATTTAAAAGTTGAAAACATTTGGTTAAGTTTTTGGTTATAAGTTGTAACATTAAGATCATGTTATATTATTTTGAAAATCATCCAAAAGGGGGAGAATGTTGAGAAATATGTTTGGATAATTTTCAATGTCATGATTTTAAGTGGTGTATACTTAAAAATGTCACACATGGTGTTATATGTGATTAAAAATTGAAATAGTTGAAAAAGTTGACGTCGATCTCTGAACTTGAGACACATCGATCGATCGATGTACATCGAACCCTCACTTCGATCGATCGATGCCTAGGGTTTTTAGAAATAATTTTCTGAAATGTGTTAAAATGATTGTTTTCATTTGTACATGATTTATACATGTTCATTATGTGATTATTATGTGTTTTTGGTGATTATTATTGTCTTGTGACTAATGTGCCTTGGAAGTTTCTACAACTTACCAAAAAGGGCAAAATCGGTATTTTGAGTTTTGTAGGAACATGATATGGTGGAAATATTTCAGAGCATATTCTTCTACTATTTATGATGACAAGGTTGGTATCATGGTTATTTATGACCATCGGGGTCATTTCTGGAGTTTTCTCACACTAGGGGTATTTTGGTAATTTTACCCCCGAGGGTATTCTTGGTATTTTCACTCAAAGAATCTCTTGAGCATATTATTATCTTCATTCTGGAGCTGTGTTATTATTATTTTGAAGATAATATGGTGTTCTTATATCTTATTCTCTCAACCGATGATATTATTGACTATAGCAGGATATGTGACGATTTGAGATGTCACATTCTATTTTTTCTCGAAGACCCTCTTGTATATGTTATAAGAGGATGTTTATCATCATTATTCAGATATATTAAAGGTGTCAAATGTGTGCAAATGATCTCAACATGTAAGAAGAAATATTGGAGAATTTCGATGTTACACGTTGACATAATCTTGTCAATTGTTATCTATTTATTTCTTCTTCAAAAATCTGAGTTGCTACACATATATGTATGGTGAAAAACGTGAGTTTCCAGCTCAGGATGATACATTATTCATTTTATGAGTTGGAGACAAGTGGACCAACCAAAAAGGAGCTAGTTGGCAAAATTGCCAACTTGGAAATTTTAAATATAGACAACGGCTATAAACTTTTCTTGGGTATTTTCAGCAGATTTTTGGAAGTCAAATGGAGCTCTCACATGCCCTATTATTGTGCTTAAAGTTGAGGATAATTTGGTGGTATTATCCTTTCTTATTTTATTAAAAAAAATCAAAAATATTTTTTGAAAAAGGCTTGGTAGCCAACGGCTACTACTCTTCTTTGAAGCTGAATTTTAAGTTTGAAATGTTCAAGTTCCTATGCCTATTCTCAAGCAAGGAGTTGATGTTATTTTGGTGCATTATCTTCTCCATATTATCTATTCTTGCTAAGGATAATTCAAGACAATTCCAAGTGGAATTTTTGGCCAACAAGGTGATGCCAAGGTGGACCAATCATTGTGTATTATTTTGCCAAGTGTACAAAGCCAACCAATGATGTGAAGACATGTGGAATTGATGATGAAGATGGTGACACATTGGAGTTCTTATCTTCAAGGCTCATCTCACACTATAAATAGAGGCAATGGTGAAGAAGATGAAACACACTTGAATCTCACAAGCATTCTATAGCTTTCATATTCATCTTCTTGTTCTTGTTGCTGTATTTTGTTGTAGCAAAGGTGTTCTTGATATTTTTGTTGTGCTACAAGCCTCTTGAGCTTCATTTGTAAGATTGATTAGCCATCTTCATAAGGCTACATCAATATGTGTTAGAGGAGTTGCAACTAAGTGTTGCTTAGAAGGTGATTATCCAAGTCTTGAATAGGGTTGGTGTATAACCCAAGGATCAAACTTGGCTCTTGTTTTAAGGTGCTCATTTCATAGTGAAATCCAATCATTGACCGAACCAGGATAAATCCTCGGTGTTCTTCTCTTGTTTCTTTATTTCTGTTTTCTGCCGTTTTTGACTGCAGTTTTCACCCAACTCACATAATTTGGAAAAATAGCTAACAATTTTCAAAATTCGTGATTTTTGGTGGAGTTATACTTAAGACTGTTAACTTTCATATGCAACAAGAATCACTTGATTTGAGCAAGTAAAAGTTAGACTTTCAGTCTTTGCAAGATAACTGCTCCAATCTGGCTGCAATCTGACCAGTTTTGAGAAACGTTAAATTCTGTATTTTTCAAGAATTGTTTAAGGTCAGAGCCTTTTGAAAACTTCATCTATACATCCTAAGGAGTGTTTTGATATAAAGATCAACCTATTTGGTTGAGTATTCAAAGAGAAACACTATTTGCAAAATCAGCAACATTCTGTCATATTCTGTCCAGATTGACCATCTGAATCTTTTTATTTGTTTGAAGGGCCAAACGATCTTATTTTTGTCTGATTTTTGGACAGAGTCTTGTTAACTCATTGAAATTCAATTCTGGAAAGTTTCATAATTTTTGGAGTTGTGTGCAATTATTTGTGAAATTTTTGAAAACGGGTTCTGAATCTGAGGTGGTCTCAGATTCTGTTTTCAAAGGGATTTTAACAAAGGGTTGTAGTGTAATTTCTGCTAACCACTATTCACCCCCCCCTCTAGTGGTGTTCATTGTAGGTGCACGGTCCAACAAATACAACACGCACCCATAAATGTACACAAGTATAAACATGAAACTAGGCAAAACTCTGCATCTAGACAACCTAGAAATTATGCCTACATGTATACAAATGTAACTAGCCATAATAAAATGCATCCAACTTATTATGAACCTAAGTATAGGCAACACTCATATAAGTCGTATAGAAATGCATATGAACATACATACATAGCACCATATAAGAAATAAAATCATATGCCTTACATAAGCTATCAATATCGGCCCCAACAAAGTACATATAAATAAGGATGGTGTCCCTAACATTCAAGGACTCAAGTAAAGGGTACCTAAAACTCTGTCTCCATTGTAGAAAAATCACAAGAAATGCAAGAAGGAGACAAAGTCAAAGAATCAAAAACTAAATGGTTTTTAGATAGTGGATGTTCATGGCATATGACAGGCAACCCAAAAATATTCACCGAGTTGGAACATATAAAGAATGGAGGAAAGGTAACATTCGGTGACAACAACAAGGGAAAAGTTGTTAGAAAATGAACAATTGGAGACCCTAACACATTTCAAATACAAAATGTGTTATTAGAAAGTAATCTTTCTTATAATTTTTTAAGTATTTCTCAACTTAAAGATTGCGGATATAATGTTTCTTTTCTTCCCAATTCTGGTGATATAATAAATGAAAAAGGAAAAATTGTTTTAAAAGGAAATAGGGATGGTAACATGTAGACACTTACCTTAGATAACATGTTAGATGCTAAGGTTAAGTTTTTAATATCACATGACTTAGATGTGAATTTATGGCATCGAAGATTAGGTCATATAGGAATTTCAACCATTAAGAAATTAGCTAAGAAGAATTTAATCAGAGGAATGCCTAAGTTAGACTTAGATAATTTTCAAATGTGTGAATCATGTACTAAAGGAGAACACATTAAAGAAACATCAAAACCGATACATGACGTTACTAGTCATGTACTAGAATTGCTTCACTTAGACTTATTTGGTCCAAGTAGGACAAGAATTCTAGGTAGACACTACTATGTGTCTGTCATAATAGATGATTACTCACGCTACGTATGGACATTGTTCTTAACACACAAAGACGATGCTCCATTAGCAATCGAAACTTTTATCAATCAACTTGAAAATATTTACGAAGAAAATGTTAAGACAATTAAAAGTGATAGAGGTGGAGAATTTAAAACCAAAGATGTAATCAAATTTTGTGAACTACATGGAATTAAACACGAATTCTCACCACTTAGAATGCCACAACTTAATGAAGTTGTTGAACGTAAAAATAGAACAATTCAAGAAGTTGCTAGAACAATGTTATGTGAAAATAACTTACCAAGATATTTATGGGCTGAAGCTGTAAGTTGTGCTTGTTATATAATGAATAGGCTTTCTATTAGAAAGAAATTAAATAAAACACCTTATGAATTGTTAAACTATAGACAACCTAAGATAGATTATCTTAGAGTATTTGGATGTAAGTGTTTTGTGTTGAACACTAAGGATATCTAGACAAGTTTGAACAAAAATCTATCGAATGCATATTTTTTGGTTATTCAACTAATTCAAGAGCATATATGTGTTATAATCCTGCATCTTAGAAAACTAATTGAATCTATACATGTGAAATTCAATGAAAATACATGCTTTGATGTTAGTGATAAAACTCAACATAAACATGAGATAATGTTGAAAATATGTTTGATGATGATGATATATTACTTGAGCCTGTAATTGATCATCTAGAACCAACTCTCTCTGAACAAGACATGCATGAACCCTTAGATGAAATAAATGAAGAGATTTTACAATTGGAAGATAATACAACTAAATTACAAGATGATTCAATTGTATACGACAATGTTCACACTAATAAAACATTTGAACAAGATGAGGGTGAACCTAGTCAATCTAGGAATTGGTGGCACCCTAAAGAATTAATCATTGGGGATCCAAGTGTTGAGGTTAGAACACGTAGAAACATAAGTCAACCTGAAGGACATAGCTTAATCTCACACTTAGAATATAAGAATGTGAAACAAGCCTTAGATGATATATCATGGATAAACGCCATACATGAGGAATCGAACCAATTCACAAGGAACAACTTGTGGGATTTAGTACCTAAACCTGAAAATAAGTCTGTAATAGGAACAAAATGGGTCTTTAGGAATAAAATGGATGAACAAGGAAACATCACACGTAATAAGACTAGGCTAGTCGCACAAGGTTATAATCAACAAGACCGGAATAGATTATGAAGAAACCTTTGTACCCCCTGCACGACTAGAAGCAATTAGATTGTTACTTGCGATTGCAAGTCTAAGCAACATTAAACTCTTTCAAATGGATGTCAAGAGTGCATTCTTGAATAGATACATCCAAGAAGAGGTGTTTGTTAAACAACCCTCTGGATTAAGATCCAAAGAATCCTAACCATGTTTACAAGCTTAAGAAAGCTCTATATGGTTTGAAACAAGCTCCAAGAGCTTGGTACGATAGATTTGCAAATTTTCTTGTTGCAAATAATTATCAAAGGGGAACCATAGACAACACATTATTCATAAGAAGAAAAGATAATGATTTATTAATAGTTCAAATATACGTAGATGATATAATCTTTGGTTCAACTAACCTTACCTTAGTAAAAGACTTCGAAGAGTGTATGAATTCAGAATTTGAAATGTCAATGGTAGGAGAGTTGAATTACTTCTTAGGGCTCCAAATCAAACAAACCCCTCAAGGAATTCCCATTAGCCAACTTAAGTATGTCAATGATATGATTAAGAAGTTTGGCTTTGAAGAGTTGAAACCAACACCTACACCCATGAATGTTAGCATCAAACTAGATAAGGATGAAAATGGTAAACATTTTGATGGCACACTATATAGGTCTATGATTGGCTCACTGTTATACTTAACTGCATCAAGACCTGACATCATGTTTAGTGTGTGTATGTGTGCTAGGTTTCAATCTTGTCCTAAGGTATCTCATTACAATGTGGTGAAAAAGTTCTTTACATATCTTAAGCACACACCTCACTTAGGACTTTGGTATGATAGAAACGCTAAGTTGGAATTATACGCATATAGTGATGCTGATTATGGTGGTTGCAAGTTAGATAGGAAATCAACTAGTGGTACGTGTCAATTCATAGAAACCAACTTGATCTCTTGGTTTTGTAAAAAGCAAGCTAGTGTAGCTCTTTCTACCACTGAAGCCGAGTATATAGCCTTGAGTTTATGCACTACCCAAATACTTTGGCTTAAAAACAAGTTAGTAATTTTGGCATTAAAATGAATAAGATCCCAATTTTCTGTGATAACACAAGTGCGATCGATCTTTCACAGAATCTGGTACTTCATTCTACGGCCAAACACATTGAGGTGCGATACTACATCCTTCGAGATCATGTTCAAAATAAGGATATAGTTACAGAACTGATCATCAAATAGCTGACATCTTCACCAAACCCCTTAATCAAGCCAATTTTGAAAACTTACGAGCCAAGTTAGGTATGATGACTTACGATACCATTGCATAGTTCTATCTTTTGCATGATTTGCAAAAAAAAGGGGGAGATAGAATAAGAACATGATTTTAGTTGGTAAGTCATGATTTGGTTGAATAATATGCTAAGATTCAATTGGTATACGTTTTGGAGCATAGGTTAAAGGAGAGAGTATAATTTGAGGGGGAGCACATGAATACATGAGAATTGATGAAAATAATTGGTAATTAGTTGGTAATTGGTTTTTAAAACAATTAGTACAAATTTGATAAAACAATTAGTAATTGGTGAGGTCTTCAAAACAATTCAATTTGGTAGATTTATGATAAGCAATGGGTAAGGAGTTGTGACATTAAAATCACGTTAGGTTATTTTGAAAATCATCCAAAATGGGGAGAATGTTGAGAAATATGTTTGGACAATTTTCAAAGTCATGATTTTAAGTGGTAAATACTTAAAAATATCATACATGGTGTTATATGTTATTAAAAGTTGAAAAAGTGATATCGATCTCTCAGGTTGTTGCACTTCGATCGATCGATGTACTTCTATCTCTCACATCGATCGATCTACGTAAGGCAATAAAAGTTCAAGACCTTACTGTGAGACATCGATCTTTAAACCTGAGACACATCGATCGATCGGTGTACATCAAACCCTCACTTCGATTGATCGATGTAGGTCAGAGACAGATTCTGAAACTCACTATGAGACATCGCTCTCTGGAGCTGAGGCACTTCGATCGATCGATGTCTAAGATTTTTAAAAATATTTTTCTAAAATGTGATAGAGTGATTGTTTTCATTTGTACATGTTTCATATATGTTCATTGTGTGATTATTATGTGATTTTGATAAATATAAATGTCTTTGACTAATGTGCATTGGATGTTTCTACAACTTACAAAAAAGGGCAAAATTGGTATTTTGAGTTTTGTAGGAACATGATATGGTGGAAATACATCAAGGACTTATTCTCATCTTATTTATTATGACAAATATGATATTATATCTATTTCTGACCATCCGGGTCATTTCTGAAGTTTTCTCTCACTAGGGGCATTTTGGTCATTTTATTCCTAAGGGTATTTTTGGTATTTTCATTCAAGAAATCTCTTGATTATATTCTTATCATCATTCTGAGGTTGATTTGTGATTATTTTGAAGATTATGTGGTGGCCCTATATTATTTCTCTCACATGATGATATTATTGACTATAGCGGGATATGTGACGAGTTGTGATGTCACATTCTACTTTTTTCTTGAAAACTCCCTTCTATATATTATTGAAGTATATTTATCATCATTTAACAGAGAATTTAATGATGTTAAATCTGTGAAAGTGATCATAACATACAAGAAGAAATTATGGGAATTTTGGTGTTACATGTTGACATAATCTTGTCAATTATTATTTGGTGATTTCTTCTTCAAAAATCTGAGTTGATATACTTGTATATTTGTCCAAGAACGTGCATATACAGGTGCCAAAGGTGGTTTATCTATTTTATGAGGTTATTCCAAGTGGACCAACCAAAAAGGAGCTAGTTGGCAAAAATTGCCAACTTGGAATTCTCGCTTTTGAAACCAACAGCTAGTATGCTAGTCTTGGAGATGATTTTTTATTTTAATTTGTCCAAGCCTCACATGCCTATTCTTTTGCAAGAAGTTGAGGGTATTTTGGTGGTATTTTCCTCTCTTATTATCCTCATTTTACAAAGGATAATCAAGACTATTCTAGGTGAAATAAAATCGGCCAACATGTGTGTTCAAGGTGGACCAATTATGTTGTCTTATTTTGCCAAGTGGACAAGGCCACCAATGATGTGAAGACAAATTGGGCTTGATGATGAAGATGGTGACATATGTGCATTTTTATCTACAAGGCTCAATTCACAATATAAATAGGTGGCAATGGTGAAGAAGATGAAACACACTTGAAGCTCACTTGAAAGCATTTGTTGATTTGTCTAGCTATCATCTTCTTCTTGTTGTTCTTGTTTCATTCTTTGCAGCAAAAGTGTTCTTGTTGTATTTGTTGAGCTACAAGCCTCTTGAGCTTCATGTGTAAGATTTATTAGACAATTATATAAGGCTACATCAATAGGTGGTAGAGGTGTTGCAACTAAGTGTTGAAGCAGTTATCCTATTTATTCAACCAAGTCTTGAATAGGGTTGGTGTATAACCCAATAATCAAGCTTGGTTATTTTTGTAAGTTGTTTCATACCATAGTGAAATCCAAGGAAAGGTGTTCCTTGGTACTGGAGTAGGTCATATTGACCGAACTAGGATAAATCATTGGTGTTCTTGTCTTGTTTTTACCTTTCTGTTTTCTGTCCGTTTTTACTACAGTTTTCACACAACTGCTCACGATTCCAAAATTTGTGATTGTTGGTGGAGTTATACTTCAAACTGTTAGCTTTCATTTGCAACAAAAATCACTTGATTTGAGCAAGGGAAAGTTAGTCTTTCAGTCTTTGCAAGATAACTGCTTCAATCTGGCTGCATTCTGATCATTTTTTAGAAAACTTGAATTTTGTTCTAACCATGAATTTTTTAATGTCAGGGACTTTTGGATATATCAAGTAGACATCCTAAGGTGTGTTTTGATATAAAGATCAACCTTTTTGGTTAAGTATTCAAAGAGAAACACGTTTTCCAATTTCAACAACATTCTGTTCAGTTCTGTCCAGATTGACCATCTGAATATTTTTATTTGTCTGAACGGACAAACGATCTTATTTTTATCTGATTTTTGGACAGAGTCTTGTTAATACATTGAAGTTAAGTTCTGGATATTTCTATAATTTTTGGAGTTGTGTACAAGGATTTTTGAATTATTCAAAAACGGGTTCTGAATCTGAGGTAGTCTCAGATTCTGTTTTCAAAGGGGATTTTTATCAAGGGTGGTAGGATAATTTCCGCTAACCACTATTCACCCCCCTTTAATGGTATTTAATGTAAGTGCACGGTCCAACATACCATTCAAGAAGGTGGATTTAACATCCATTTGGTAAAGTATAAAATCTCTATGGCAAACATATGCCAATTACATTCTAATGGCTTCATGCCGTGCTATGGGTGCAAATGTCTCATCTAAGTGAATACCTTCTTCTTGACGGTATCCTTGAGCAACTAATCTAGCGTTGATTGTAGTGACATTTTCTTGATCATCCTTCTTGTTACGAAATACCCATTTAGTACCAATAATGGGTTGATCAAGTGGTTTGGGAACCAATTCCCAAACATCACTTCTTTCAAATTGGTTTGATTCTTCTTGCATAACCGAGATCCAATTTTCATCAAAAAGTTCATCTTTAACATTTTTATGCTCTATGAGAGAAACGAATGCGTTCTCTATATATTGTCTTCATGTAGTGATACCCCTATTTAAATCACCTATGACCAACTCGTGTAGGCGAGAACTTTTATGTTTGAATGATCTAGGAAGGTTGGAGACATCTCCTCCAACTTCCCCATGATCACTTTCCAGAATTAGCATATCATCATTATTTAGATGATTTTCATTTTCCGTAATGTGAGATGCATTTTCAACATTTTGTGTATCAACAAGATTAGTATGAGAAATATTTCTATTTAGCTCACTAAGTTCATGCACACTAGGTGGAGGAGTACCTTCAATAGGTTCTACTCTCAAGTCAAAGAAGATGTTCCCATTTGGGGGCTTAGCAACAATTTCTTGTTGATGAGCAACCATTGGAATGTCTTCAAGAATTTCTTCTTGAGGAACAACATCTTCATTTTCTTCATAATGCTCATTAAGTTTTGGCTTGTCATTAAGTGACTCATTAAACTTAACATGGATTGATTTTTCCACCTTTTGACTCCTTTTGCTGAAACACGAAATGCTTTACTATTTGAGGCATAACCTAAAAAGATACCTTCATCCACTTTGAGGTCAAGTTTGTCCAATGTGTCCTTGGTGTTAAGTATGAAACACTTACAACCAAAGACTTTGAAAAACCCAATGTTGGAAACTTTAGCATTCCAAAGCTCATAAGGTGTAACATTTAGGTAAGGTCTCAAATATACACGATTAATGACATGGCAAGCAGCATTTACCGCTTTGGCTCGAAAATAACTGGGCAAACTGAACTCATTTAACATTGATCTACACATTTCTTGTAGAGTTCTATTCTTTCGTTCGGCTACACCATTTTGTTGTGGAGTTTTAGGTGCCAAGAGGTCATGTGAGTATCCTTTGGATTCACAAAACCTTTCAAACTCACCATCAAACTCACCATCACGATCACTTTGTATGGTTTTAATGATGTCACCCATGTGATTTTCCAATCGTCTACTCAAATTCATAAACTCACTACATACATCATTTTTCTTAGCAAGAAACATCACCCATGTATAACGACTATCCAATGCCACGAAGGTATAATGTTTACCACCCAAACTTTTTGTTCCAACGTCCCCATACAAATCCATATGTAGTAATTGTAGGAGTTTGGAGGTGGATATGTTTGTTATTGGTTTAAAGCTTGTTTTCACAAGCTTTGCCTTTTGGCAAGTGTCACACAAGTCATGGTTTTCGAAACTCATTTTCGGAAGGCCTCGGACCTTATTATTTTAGCAAATAAATTTGAATGTTTTGAAACATACGTGTCCGAGACATCTATGCCGTAGTTGCGTCAAATCATTTTTAGCAACTAGAAATTATACATTTTGTGAAACCACATTATTGATGCTAAGTTTGTAAAAGTTTTTGAATCTCAAAGCCTCAGACAAGATAGTATTATCCTTTTCCACAACACACTTTGTTTTCAAAAACGTAACTTTATAATTAGCATCACATAGTTGACTGACACTTATCAAGTTAAACTTTAGTCCTACAACATAGGAAGACATCACTAAGAGAGAAGGAATTGTTACCCACAATATCGTGTCCTTTGATTCGGCCTTTGCTACTTCCAAAGTGGACAACTCCTCCATCCTACCGTCATATGGTTGGAACACCCACTGTCCACGACCCATTTGACCTTCTTGTCCTCGCTTTCTCCATTTAATGCTAGGGCCTGCAAATGAACCATATGATATTGGTATTCTATTTATTTTGGGTCCTTGAAGGTTATTACCTTCACTTCGCCTTTCGGTACCCACATAAGATTTTTATTATTTTTAGTTCTACACAACCTTTTACATGACCTTTTTTATTTCAATAAAAACATGTAGGTATTTGTTTATGTGAGTGATGATGGCTATCGTGCTAGTGCATAGGCACATTCCGTGATCCCTGTTTAGGAACAACTTTCCTTGGAGTCAAGGAAGATTTAAGTTTCACGGTTTCAACCAAAGGTTTTGATACGTTTGTTGCATTTGCCATTCCCTTAGGCGTGTTCCTTTGCTTTTTTAAGGAGGCCTTAGACTCCTTGACAACTAATACTTGCCTTAGATTTTCCCTCCTTAGGTGCATACATGGCACTGGGTTTGATTTTAGCTTTCATGCTTAACCTAGATGCATCTTTGTCTAAGTCTACCTTTGTAGCCCTACCCTTGGACCAATCTTCTTTTTGCTAAGGTTTTGAGTGCATGATTTCATCAAATCATGCTTCTCTTCTAGTGCAATTACATGCATTGTCAATAAAATGTCATGCTCAAAGTTGTAATGCAATATGATTTTCTAATGTGTCATTATATTCATTTAAACATGCTCTAAAATCCTTTTTGACACATTTATATTTCATATCCAAAAAATCATTTTCTTGCACTAAATCATCTCTTTCATCTATCAATCTATAATGAGATGAAATATTGCATATCTCTATGTCGTCATCAATGGCCATAAGTGAGTAGAACTCCTTGTCTACAGATCACCATTGATGACCCCTGTGAGAGCTATGTCATCATTGTCGCCATTGTTACTCTCCCAATAGGCTACCTCCGCTTGTAAAGCCTTCTTCCTTTGGTAGATGGCTTTCTTGTCCTTAAGTTGCGGCTCCTTCACCCGATAATCTTTCATGAAGTGACCAAACTTCCAACATTTATAGCATTTGTTGTCTTGGTCCTTCACTTTTTCCTTGGATAACTTTTCTTTAATGAACCTCTTGGCTTCATCTTTATTCTTTCTTGCAAACCGTCTAAACCTCCGAACAAAAAGTTTGACTTCATAATCTAACTTTTCCAATTTGCGTGCTAGAGCCTTTGATGAACTTCTTATAGGATCATTTTTCACTTGAGCTTCAAGGTGAATCTCATAAGTGATAAGATTACCGTAAAGCTCATCCAAAGTGATAGTCTCTAAATCAATGGATTCCTCGATGGCTGTTACTTTTGCATTCTATTCCTTTCCTAAGCTATTTAGGAAGCACTGGTTGAGATGCTCTTGCTTTATCTTTTTGCCAACTACCGTGAGTAGGTTGACAAGCTTGGTGAATCTTTAGATTGACTCTTCAATATTCTCACCTTTGGGGACATTGAAATTGTAGGATTGTTTGATCAATTGTCTCTTCTTTGCCTTCCTCACTTGAAATGTTCCTTCATGGATCTTCTCTAGCTTAGTCCAAGCTTCATGGGTGGATTGGACTCCTTGGATTTGGGCTCTCTCATTTGGTGAAAGAGATCTATTCAAAATAGCAAAAGCTTTGCTATTTATTGCAAATTGTAACTCCTCTTTGGGAGTAGGATCATCAACATCAAACGGAATGGTAGAACCTTTTGACACCTCTCTCCATATGGGATACCCATAAGAATGTAGATATGTCTCCATGTTTGATTTCCGTAGTGGGTAGTTGAGAGGATCAAATATAAGGACCTTGACATGGATACTAGAGATAAAAGGAAGTAGTGATTATTGCCTTCTTCTTCTTGAAACATCACCACTAGGGGAACTAACATCTTCAAAACTAAAGGGATCCATACTTTAAGATCAAATCTTACTATTTGAACTCAAATACTCAAGATTAGGCTCTAATACCAATTTTTAGGTCCCTTAGAACACACTAGAAGGGGGTTTGAATAGTGTGTTCACCAAGTATGGATATTTTCTTGGGTATTTTTCATTTGTGACTGCAAACCAATACTTGGATGTGTTCTTGAAAAGAATAAAAATTTGCGGAAGAATAAAGAACACAATTTGTATAGAGGTTTAAGTCAAAATGACTCTACTCCTCTACCTTCTTGTTTTTTAACAAGAAGGATTTTGAATGGGAGATTGTTATTTCTTTTGGGGGATACAACAATCAAAAACAAAATCCAATACAATGAAAACTAGGCAACTCGCCTAGACAACAACCAAGAAACCCAACCCCTTGAAGTCTAGCCTCCAAAGAACTTCTTTGCCCTCAAAGAATTCTTGTAGGGAGTATAGTGCACCACCACATTATCAACTAACTCTCCAAAGTCTGGATTTCTTAAAACAAGAAGCACCCTAGCTTCTTGACCAACAATCTACTCAGCCTCTCATAATCATTACTCACCAAGAAGAAGACTCTTCTTCTTCTTTACAACCACAACACTCAACAATAAAGTAAAATATACAATGTTTACCACTATTTTAAGAGCTTGAACTTTGAGAGAAAACTTGAGAGCTTGAAGATAGAAAGTTGGAGATGAAGGAGATGAAACTCTTGTTTTATCTACCATCAAAAAATTAGCCGTTTGAACTTCTGCAGTGGCTAATAATGGGCATTGTCTTCTTTTGATGGCATGTCCTCATCATTGGAGATCTTCTCTTGGATGGGTGCAAGCTTCTTGGAGAAGCTTCCTCTTGAAAGCTTAAAGAGGAAGGGTGACATTCTCCAAAAGAGAGAGAGAACCTGTGAAATTCCTCTAAAAAGGAGGGTACAAATATCAAGTACACCTTTGAAAATATGGCATGAAACATTTGTATCATAAGTCACATAAAGCACTTTAAGTGTTCATTAAACAGGCGTTGATGTGACATTAAGCGCTTAATGTATTTTTTAATAGGCATTCGATGGTACATGGAGCGCCTTAATGGGCAACGAACTCATACGAAATCACATAAAGTGCTTCATCTTTGCTTTCATACTTGTTCGAAGTAGCTATTACTTTTCCAAAATGCAACTTGATGTACGTGCCCATTTTGGGGGGAAAAGTTCTTTTGACTTTGTAATACACATGAAGCGCCTTGTTAAGCGTTCAAAGTGTATTGTTTTACACATTGATACATGAAGCACCTAATGAAGGCATTCGAAGTGTACTGGAATCCAAGCACTTCACATGAAGCACCTTATGTAGGCATTCGAAATGTACTAGAATCCAAGCACTTCACATGAATCGCCTTATGTAGGCGTTCAAAGTGTACTAACTTTCAAACACTTCACATTAGGTGCCTTCTGTGGTGTTCAAAGTGTCAATTGTACAAATCATCAAAACTTAACATATTCTAACCAATCATAAAATGACACATTACCTTTTAAAATCACAATTAATATCCTTCTAATAATTCTCCTAGTTAAGCCACTAAGCCTCCAAAGCTATTAGTTTATTCTTTTAAAAACTGGAAACCTCATTTAAACATGAAAGGAAAAACGATGTTTCCAGTGTACTATTCTCCCTCGTTTGCACATGATCTGTGGAGGGCTCTAAATGTGGAAAGAAAAAAAATTAAATGCCCAATTTTGTCTTCCTTTTTCTTTTTAAGGCTCCTGTCGGTCTACTATCTTTAATAAAATCATTATTATGCCAAAAGAAATCTAATATAGTTGATATTTTTGTGCAACAACTTGTGATCATAAACAAAGCTTGCCAAATAAGTTACATCAATTTGTTTGATACAAAGTTGAAATGTAATGTAGCCCTATGAATTGGAAAGCATGTATATAATACTATCACTAAAATGAAGGAGAATCAAAACCCACATATATCCCTAAACGTCGTTGAGGACCCAGTTTTGTCCGTTGTGGTGGGACAATCAAAACATAAACTGCACAACCAAAAATTTTTAAATGAGAAATATTAGGCTGCTGGCCCAATACCATTTGTAATAGTGAATATGGTTGAAATGGACTGGGTCTAAGCTGGACTAATGATGAAGCATGTAAAATCGCATGTCCCCAAGCTGTCGTGGGTAAATTAGATCTTAAAAACATAGGTCGAGCAATCAGTTGTAACCGCTTGATAATTGACATTGCCAAGCCATTTTGAGTGTGCACATGTGCCACTGAATGCTCAACTTCAATCCCAATCGACATACAACAATCATTAAAAGCTTGAGAAGTAAATTCAGCGGCATTATCAAGACGAATAGACTTAATCAGATAATCTGGAAATTGTGTCTCAATCGTATAATCTCAGCAAGAAGCTTGGCAAAAGCTACAGTTCTTGTTGAGACTAAACTCACATCAGACCATCTGGATGAAGCATCTAATAAGACCATAAAATAATGAAATGGTCCACAAAGGGGATCAATAGGTCCACAAATATCCCCTTGTATTCTTTGTAAAAATGTAGAATATTCGAAATGAATCTTCATTGGGGATGGCATCTTGATTAGCTTCCCTCGTGAACAAGCGACACACACACAATCACAAGGTAAAAGAATCTTTTGGTTCTTTAAAGGGTGTCCATGTGAGTGTTGTACAATTTGACACATCATTACAGAACCCAGATGACCGAGTCAATCATGCCATAACATGAATAGCTTTGGATCATTGAACTTCTGGTTCATCATAATATTAGATTCTACTGGATGTACAGTCGCATAATACAATCCAGATGAGGAAATTGGGAATTTTTCTTTAACAGGCTTCTGGCCTGAATCACTATAAATAATACATAAAAATTCCATATTCTCCTCATTCATGGTTTCAAGATGAAAACCATTGGGACGTATATCCTTGAAACTCAATAAGTTTCTTTTCGACTTGGTAGAAAATAATGACGTAGTAAGCAAGATAAGTGTACCATTGGGCAATATAATTGTTCCTCTTCCAGAGCCTTCAATGAATGTCGTAGTACCAGAAATTGTAGTAATATTTGTTTTTGCCAATTTTAACGTCGAAAAATATTTTTGATCATGAAGAATTGTGTGTGTCGTTCCACTGTCAAACAGACGGATGTCCCCACCATTCATCTTGAATAAACGTCTACCATAACGTATATAATTTTATTTATTCAATTGAATTCGAAATAATCAAGTTAAAAATAGTAAATTTTGTTACTTGATGAAAAACACTTTATACGTCAACTAGAATGTCTGAAATTCATTTTTCAAGTAACGCTGTAAATTTGGATTATACAGGAAAAATAAACAATTGTAAAGAATTTTGTTAAAGCAAATATAATGATGCAAATGTTTATAAAAGTGCATGCTAGCACATAAAAACACAAGTGATCTGTAACAATCCTTAATACATGAAATTCATTGAAACTAGTTTCTCAATCATTCTGGATTATTCTCATTCACAAACTGGGCCTCATTTCCATCCATGTTTGGCTCTATAAGAAAATCTTCAATATCAAAATGAGTAAAATCATTCAAATTTATTTGATCATCATCTGCTATGTTACCAAATTCTGCAAAAGAAACTTGTTTTCTCTGGCCTTTATCCTTCTAGGATGCTTGATAAAGTTCAAATAAATGCTTTGGAGTGCGTCAAGTACGAGACCAATGACCTTGGGCTCCACATTGATAACAAGTTTCTTCGTGGTTCTCAGCTGGTGCACCAATTTGCATAGCTGTTGTATTTTCTTGTGACTTTTTCTTATTGTCCTACTTCAAGTGGCATGGTGCAAAATTTCTACCATAACCGTGGCCTTTATCACGACCACGACCACGACCATGACCACGATTATGGTTATGGTGACGTTCATTCACTTGTTGGAATGGTTGTGATCCAGTCGGGTGAGAGTTGTGGTTTTTCATTAAGGGTTAATTGTTTTGTTCAGCAACAAGCAGAGATGAAATTAGTTGACAATATTTTTCAAACGTTTTTTTTGATATTTCTGCTGCAGGAGCATATTTTACGTATGGAAAGTAGTAAATATTTTATCTAACATATCTGCATCAATCACTTTGTCTCTACACATTCGTAATTGAGAGACAATAGAGAATATAATAGAATTGTATTCATTGACTGTTTTACAATCTTGCAACCTCAGGTGCAACCAGTCATATCGAGCCTTTGGGAGGATCACACTCTTTTGATGATCGTATCGTTCCTCAAAACTTTTTCATGATTCATATGGGTCTTTGACTCCAAGATATTTGGTTTTCAGACTGTCATAGAGGTCATGGCGAATGAATATCATTGCCTTCACCTTATCTTGTACATTTGCCTTATTTCCTTCTTTGATAGTATGCCTAAGATTCATAGATGTTAAATGGATCTCGGCATCAAGGACCCAAGCCATATAATTTCTTTCGGAAATATCAAGGGTAGCAAACTCCAGTTTTGTGATATTTGCATGGGTCTGAGAATGCAAAAATAATTTATCTCAGAAAAGAGAGATTTACTCAAAACTACAGGTTTGAGTTAATGTCATATGCTTCTAGCATAATATGCTTCAAGCATAAGTACGATGCAGACTATTATATATGCAATGATAACACAACAACTACATGTCCAAATATTCATACTTCAGGCATGTGAACTATACATGCTACGGGCATGATAGTTATTTATTGTTTAGGTACATAAACTAGTCATGATTTTAGGCATGTTAATTATATTAATTATTCATGCTTCAAGCGTGTCAACAACTCATGCTTCGGAAATGTCAAATGATTCATGCTTCGGGCATGAAAACGATTCATGCTCCAGGCATGTTAATGATTCATGTTTTTGTCAACGATTCATGCTTCAGTTATGATAACAATTAATTCTTCGTGTATGATAAATGCTCATCCTTCGGGCATGAAAACAATCCCTGCTTCAGGAATGTTAACTATTCATGCTTCTAAGTTGAGATCATAGCTACTAAGGAATGATTTATAGTAGCATGATAGGACTGGGTAATGATTTAGAGACATTATGATCAGTAGAGTTTGGTGGAAGATGTTGTGCAAAGGAGTTTATAGTTTACGATTAAGATGCCGAATTTAGAATTACCAAATTAGGTCAACGATGCTAGTCTTATTATAGATATTGATCGATAGTGATAGGCAAGAATCGATTATGGTGAGTGCATTGGAATGATAAATTGATACAAAATCTTTGGTTAAGTGTTGATTCTTAGAAACACTGAGTTCCTTGGCTTGAATCTAGAAGGCTTGAATTAGGATAGAATAAGCCATAATAAGTAGCGTTTGCTTTTCATGTGGGATTTAACTAGTTGAGAATCATCAGTTGAAATAACCAGGTAAAGGAAAACGGGGGATTAGAACACCTTAAGTCGAGTAGTATTTAGTGTGCCATTCTAGGATAAAGTAAGGATTTTATCATAATAAGATGAAGACTAAACTTATAAGAAACGATATATAGGCAGATATTTCTTGACTATAAGGGGGACTTAGAAAACTTATACAAAGTATGGACAAAAAAAATTAAGACTTAACTGTTTCATATAAGAGAATGTATACAAAGATATATTCTCTATTTTGAAGTTCTTCAAAGATTTTTGCTTCTATGTATTCCAACGAATTTAATTTCTTTTTATGGCCTATTAATCTTACAAGGCTTTATTTTTTTAGTATTTGGATATCAACATAATAGACTTAGAAAAATAGACATATCTTTTTAATGTCGATGTTTTCCAAGAGCGATATGTTTACATATTTCTTATAAAATATTTCAAATCTTCGGTTTTGGTTACAACAGTTTTGTCAAAATACATTCTGTTTATTGACTATCAATATTGCAAACATTTTTCCCTTAAATGTTTCTGAAGTTATTAAGTGCTTGCAATGAATTTACTTAATTTTGCGAAACAAAACATAAATCTCAAAATATATATCTCTTCTGAAAAAAGACAACGTGTTCAAATTGTTTTATCAAAAAAAGAAAGAAATCTTACGCTTGTTGAGGTCCAATTGGTTTAAAGTGGGTGCTCGTCCCACTTTTATAAACAAATACATTATTACTTTTATACGAAGTCACTTGAAACACCACTTTGCGAGAACAAGTATACAAAACTTTAATTCTCGTGTTTACACAAATAAGAAGCATATACTTAATAAAAATTAGACCTACAAAGTTTTTCTTTCTTTTTGGTTAAAATTTATGGAAAAACATGTCCATACACCTATCGCGTATATTAGGCTGATGATATTTCTAAGAAGTAAGAGCATGATCATATAGTGGTTCGAAAGTATATAAGAATTGATTTTAAGGACTTGGTACTGTATTAAGAAAGAGTAATGGTTAGTCTATGAGAGGACTTATAATTGATTACATATGATTAGTTCAAGGATTGAAATTGTACATTTCAATTACATAAGTTGAATGATACACGATATTAGTGGAATTGGAGCCTTAACAGCTTAAAAGTAAGGTTGATATGAAGATACTCGTGACATACTAGGTAAATAAATCAAGTAGAATTATATTAAGCATTGATTACATAATATGCAAGTTTCGAGGACGATACTTTTTGCAAGGGGAGGAATGTTATGACCCGGACTCTTGGAGGGATCAAAGAAAAAAAATAGGGAGAGGAAAAATGCCTAAGAAGAAAAGAGATAGATACATGATATACTTGATATCTAGTATATATCATTTGGATGGAATAAGTAATAGAAAAGGAAAAGGTAAGACGGATTTAAACTCTAAGAAGATTGACATTATAATACCTAAACCTAATAAGAAAATACCTCACTAGGCTTACCTATCTGCACATATGTGTGTGTGTGTGTGTGTCTATATATATATATATATAACCAAAGGTTAAAAGGAAATACATAATCCTATTTTTCCCTCCAGCCGATCTTTTCCCCCACCCAGCTACATCACCTGGTGGCAGCCCTGTTTTTTAATCAGCAGCACCCCTCAAATTTCTTCGAAGATTTAGGTCAGTAGCTGATACAAATTTTCTTTTCCATCCCAAATGTTGTTGCAACAGCAACATGCAAGAAAGAAAAAAAAGTGTTGGCCAGTAAATAGAGGACCTAAAAATTGGCCGTCCCAAGCATGACACAAAAGCTGCAGCAGCAATATATTTATTTTGGTTCCTTACATCAATAGGTCACAAGGAAAAGAAACAAAAAGAAGATTTCGTTTCATCCACCAGAAAACCCTAACGCGGCGTTTCGATATAGTATATACAATCGAGGTAAGTATTCATTTTGTATTTATTATGAATGTGTGAAATCTGCATTGTTATTTTCGTATCAAAGTCATGGATCATACATAAGTATTTGTGATTGCATAAATTGATAAAAATACACGTATTTATGGCCATACTTATATGTGTGTGTGTATATTGCACTATGCTTGTATTTTTCCCACTGGCATGTTATTCAACTTGGATATGTGTTCCAACGGCTGGAATTGCTAGAAAAGAATTCTTGTAATTATGATGATTACTTTTAATGAATGCATGCGTGTGTTTTTTTTCAAAAAAAGAACTTTTCTTCTAAAAAAGAAGAAATATATTTGTATTGAATTGTGTATGAATTATTAAAGGGCCGAAAATTGGTTTTTGAAAATTATAGGAGCAGTCGAATATAAGTATGCTGCATTAATGCTATATTATGTATAAAAGAAAGTAGATATTTTATTGTGCATGATTTCATATATTCAATGTAAAGTATTTGATTATAAGTATAATCATATATATTTGTGAGTCATGGTAAATATGCAAAATTGCCACAGGTGCTTGCACGTGAATAAGACAAATTACAAAATCTTCAATTTGGCCAAAGCTACACTTAGATGTATTTATCTCATACTTTAATATCTAAAACCTAAAGTATTTGAATATATATATATATATATATATATATATATATATATATATATATATATATAAGTGTGTACAAATGGACATGGGAATTAGTACTTTCACATTTGGTGGTCGAAAATTTTACAAGTATGGAAAAAGGGGCTGAGATGTATTAATTTCAAAACACTGGGGAACTGCGAGATTATAGACTTTTGATATATGTGTTAATTTGAAGAAATAAAACCAAAATTGAACGGAAGTGAGAATTGGGAGAGAAAAGCATAGACAAAACAAGGCTGGAATCTTGAATTTCATTCCAGAAGAATGTGATGCAGCAATTTGCTACATAATACTTTTATTCGACAGAGAATTGTAAGGAGGAAGAAAACAACTGAAATTACAAGAAAACAACTGAAATTACAACTCTGTCCTTATTATTATTCTACATACAAATAGAGAACTATAAGGTTAAAAGTGTCATTTCACACTTTTAAACTTCTTCCCGCTACACCTTCTACTCCCTGCGTTGCACCTTTTTCTTTCCCCTTTCTGTTGCACCAAGCACTTCGCACCTTCTTCATGTGCACCATAACTGAACATTTTGTTAGGATCGCCAGCTTACCCTCTTATCATCTTTGCCTTTAATTTGTTGTTTAATCCAACGGTTGCTGCTCTATCATTGCTACTTCTCCTTGGATTGTGCTTTCTTCAATTTAAACTCTTCAACAGCTGCTGCAAAGCCCCCCTCGATCCTGACCTATCAAAAATGTTACATACTCCCATAGCTACAGTCTGGTTTCGCAATGATCCTGAATCTAATGCTTTTGTTAAGATATCAGCTAACTGAAGCTCAGATCCTATTGGCATGGGATGAATGACTCACTGCTGATATTTCTCCTTTATAATGTGAGAGTCAATCTCAATGTGTTTTGTCCTCTCACGAAATACAGGGTTTTTCACAATGTAAATGGCACTCTTGTTATCACAAAATAACTCCACTGGTTTTGAATGTGTAATGCCCAAACTATCCAGCAAATATAACAACCACTGCACCTCACATGTTGCCATAGCAAAAGCTATGTATTCTGATTCAGAAGAAGACTTGGAAACAGTGCTTTGCTTTTTCGCCCTCTATGATACTAAGGATTACCTAAGAACATACAGTATCCAGTGTTGGACTTCCTTGTCTCTACGCATCCTGCCCAATCAGAATTTGCAAAAGTTTTCAGCTCTATTTTGCCATTACTAGGATAGAAAATACCTTGCCCAGATGAGTTGCTGGAAACAATTATGTCATCAACATAAATAAAGAGAGCCAGAATAGTGGTGTTGGTCTGCTTGATGAACATGGTATAGTTATTCTTAGAGAGCTTGTAGCCTTGTTCCACCAGAAACCTGGTAAGTTTAAGATCTCATTCCCTGCTTGCTTGTTTGAGGCCATAGAGGGATTTGTACAGTTTACATATTGTGTTGGGACAATGAGCATCCATTTCTTTAGGTAGGTTCATATAAATTTCTTGGCTTAGGCCACCATAGAAGAAAGCATTATTAACATCTAGCTGATGCACACCCCACTGTCTGATAGCAGATATAGCTAGAAGCAGCCTGACAGTGGTAGGTTTAGCTACAGGTGAAAATGTATATGTGTAATCAATGCATGGTTACTGTCTGAAGCCTTTAGCAACCAGTCTAGCCTTATACCTCTCTATGCTACCATCTGGTTGATACTTCACCTTGTAGACCCATTTACACTATAAGTTTCTTACATGTAGGAACCGAAACCAGGGACCATGTGTGGTTGGCCTCTAATCCAGCCAGCTCAACTTTCATTGCCTTCTGAAAGTATGCAGATTTGACTGCTTCTTCATAAGATGAAGGCTCATGATGCACACTAATATTAAGAGCATGTGTTCTGCATTTAGGTGTTAGTGAATGAAAAGACATGTAATTCTCAATAGGATAAGGAGTGGAAGGCTGAGATGAGGAAGATGTAGATGAATGATGAAGAGAGGTGAGAGGTGGAGAGCAGGCAGATAGTAAGCCACAATAGTAGTCCTTGAGATAACTGGGAGGATGTTTGTTTCTTGTAGATCTGGGGTTCTCACTTTGATGTACTGGTGTGATAGGCAGATGAACTTCAAGCCCACTACAAGGATGAGATACATGTGATCCATGTGTTCCTGTATCTGAGTCATTGGGATCAGTGGGAGAAGGTTCTGGTGTGTTAGTATTCTGTTGTTGAGATGATGTTTCGGATGACATGGAGGATGTAGGTTGACTTGAGTGTTCTGTAGAGGTAGGTAAAGGCTCAAGATCAAAGGGTGTTGTGATGTCTGATGGGAATTTGTGGATGGTGTTGAGGGCAGGTAGTTGGAGTGTGATACAAATGGGAAGTCTTATTCAAAGAATTGTACATCTCTTGAAATAAACACTGTTTTGGTATCAAGGTTTAACAACATATAACCCTTGGTGTGATATGGCAAACCAAGGTAATCACATGATATAGCTCGTGGATCAAATTTGGTTTTCTATAGAGAAGTGTTGCTCACAAAAGCCAGACAACCAAAAACTTTGAGGTCTCTGTATGTGAGAGTAATGTTGAAAAGACATTGGTATGGTGTTTAATGTTGCAACTAGGGTGTGGGCAGAACGCTAATGAAGTATACTGCATATTGGATTCAGAACCCCCAGTAACCAATAGGTACATTGGCTTGAAACTTAAGGGACCTTGCCATGTCTAATATATGTTGGTGTTTGCGTTCAACAATGTCATTCTGCTGTGGGGTGTACACACAGCTGGTCTGATGTATGATCCCTTCGGTCATGAAAAATTTGCTCATCGTACATTCTTGACCATTGTCAGTCCTGATGCATTTGATGCATTTATCAAACTGATTTAAGACATATTGATAGAAACTTTCAATGATATGCCTAGTTTGTGACTTTTGTCTGAGCAGATATATCCATGTGTACCTTGTATGATCATCAACAATTTTGAGGAAATAACGTTGATCATACACAGTGGGATGTTTGTATGATCCGCATATATCAATATGTAAGAGATCAATGAAGAACTAGAAACAGATTTAGAAACAGGAAAGGACTTTCTTGTCATTTTGGCTAAAGGACATATAGTGCATTTATTTGAAAGATCACAAACAGGTACAGTCTTATCAATGTTCTGCACCTCTTTTATTCTAGACATTGAAACATGACCTAATCTGTAATGTCAAAGCATTGAAGCATCTGAAATTTGAACATTAGCTGACAAACATTTAGACTGAGTGACTAACTTTTTGGGCATTCCATGAAGGTAATATATGCCTCTGTGTTGTTCAGCTGAAGCAATCATCTTCAGGGACGTATGCTCTTGAATGACACAACAAGTACCCAGGAACTGTATGAGTAAGGAAGGAATGGAAATAAGCTTACTGAGTGATAGAAGGTTACAAGAGAAAGATGCAACAAACAACACATTATGAATGATTAAAGAAAGATTCACAATGACTGATCCAATGTGTGTGGCTGGGACTGACACATTATTAGGCCGTTTGATGGATATATGTTCAAGTAGTTTGTGTGTATGAAACAAATTGAGATTACAAGTTATATAATCAGTAGTACCTGAATCTAGAATCCATATATTCAAATTATTAAGGTAACACTTACCTTCATCATTATCGAGAAGAGCAGACATCACTGCCTCTTGGTTTCCAGCACGCCTTGATTAGGACAGACCTAGCTGACTAGCATCATTCACACTCAGCATTAACATGAGCCTTTAAGTCTATTCCAGCATAAACAAAGGTGCCTTACACTCTACACCTCCTTAATCCACTTGGAGAGACTGACCTTCTGCATCAACTGACTCAGTCAGATTTTCTAGGCTCTTTAGCTTGAAACCTGTAGGATATCCATATTTCTTGTAGCATCGTTGTTCAACATGACCAATCGTTCCACAATGCATGCATAATGGCCTCTTTGATGCATCTTGAAAAAATCTGCCATTACCTCTTCAATAACCACTGTTTCCTCCTCTATTGGCATACGTGCTAGCATTTGCCACCATAGTTGAACCATCATGACTGCCTGTTGCTAATAATGTTGGGTTATTATTGAAGGAGGTCTGAGTATGCAATCTATTTAGCTTCCTCTCATACTTCAATACCATTGCAAATACTACATCAATCTTAGAAAAGGGAGCCATCACAAATACCTGTGATTTAACATGATCAAACTCCTCATTCAATCCTTTCAAGAACTTGAACACTTAGTCTCCACAAACTCATGCATCTTTGCACCTACATCACACCTACAGCCACGACACTTACACACTGGAATAGGCCTAAGAGTCATCAATTCCTCCCAAAGAACCTTCACTCTAGTAAAGTAGTCATTTATTGAATCACTGTCTTGTTTGATACTATAGAAATTTTCAAGCAAATCTGACAATCTAAAAGCATCTTTAGTTCCATACCTGCATTTTAGATCATTCCAAACCTCTACTGCACTGTCATACCACATGACACTCTGTGCAATGGTTGGCAACACACTGTTCATAATCCATGTGTGTACCATGGAGTTCATCTGTCTTCACGCAGAATACTGTGGATCATTTGCATCTGGCCGTTGGATACTTCTATCAGTAAAGCCAAGTTTATTCTTGACAATCAGTGTCATTTGAAACATTCTGCTCCAAGAATGAAAGTTATGAGGATTCAAAGGTGGTTGTGCTAAGATTATGGCAGGACTATCGCTAGGATGTAGATAAAACGGACTACTAGTAGGATTCTCCGATGAATGTGATCCCCTAGACCTCATATTGCTAGAACTGGAAGCCATTGCTGAATCGTATTATCACAAACAACTAGATACGAAATATACACCACTACAGAAACTCAAGAACGATTTCAATCACTTCTTTCAACAATCAACGTGGCTCTGATACCATGTTAATTTGTAGAATTAAAACTAAAATTGAACGGAAGTGAGAATTAGGAGAGAAAAGCATAGAGAGAACAAGGCTGAAATCTCAAATTTCATTCCAGAAGAATTTGATGCAGCAATTTGATGCATAATTGTTTTATTCGACAGAGAATTGGAGGGAGGAAGAAAACAACTGAAATTACAACTCTGTCCTTATTATTATTCTACATACAAATAGAGAACTAAGGTTAAAAGTGTCATTTCACACTTTTAAACTTCTTCCCGCTACACCTTCTACTCCCTGGGCTTCACCTTCTTCTTCCCCCTTTCTGCTGCACCACGTAACTGCACCAAGCACTTCGCACCTTCTTCACGTGCACCATAACTAAACATTCTGTTAGGATTGCCAGTTCACCCTCTTATCATCTTGGCCTTCAATTTCTTGTTTAATCAACGGTTGCTGCTCCATCAATGCTACTTCTCCTTTAATTGTGCTTTCTTCAATTTCAACTCTTCAACAGCTGCTGCAACAATATGATAGGGCATAAGTTATATGCATAGTTTATAAAGGATACGATATATATATATATGTGTGTGTGTGTATATATATATTTGAGTTGTAAACCATGTTGGGATATGTTTAAAGGTTGAGTGATGATTGTCTTTTGAGATACTAGCCTACAGCTCTGAAGAAAAAAAGGAAAGAAAACAAGAATACAGATAGTAATAAAATAATAGAAATAAATAAATAAAATATATTAAGTAATCAAATCAATAAAATAGAACAAAATAATAAATAATAATGAGCAAATAAAAGAAAGAAAGAAATAATATCAAGGAGATAATTATAATAATAAAAATAATATTAAAAAGGGGGCATACATGCAAGTATATATGCACGTTTATGGGTGTGGGTATATATAGGAGCATGTATGATGAAGCTCAAGAGCCTCCTCATGATAATCTTGCACAAGGACCCTCCATCGAGACACATAGAGGTCCCTTTACAAGAAGCCAAGCGAGACGACTAGGTTGTGACACTGGGGCTTTCTTGATAAGGCATGTGCAAGAGATGCCAACACATGGTGGGCAGCATTGGGTGCTCATCATTGAGGTCGTGACTTGATTACCCTTGAGTCTATTGATGTAAGGGATGGTGGGAGGGCAAGATAGTCATTTCACGCGTTGCCTTCGTAGTATCGAGTATAGTTGTTTGAGTTGTCTTTGTTTTGGGTCTATTATATTTTATAGCGTCTTTTTAGTATGTGTTTCTAGTGCTAATGGCTGTGTTTGAATGTTTTCTAAGGAAGCAAGGCTAAATAAGGAAAGTGGCTTGAGGAGTCCCTATTTTTCAGGAAGGCAGCCGGACACCAGTTGGTATTTTGGACACCTAGGTCGGAGTACTGATCCAAATGGGTTCAAACCACATGGAGGTCTCAGATAACTCAATTTGCAACGATTTTCATGTTTTACACTTTTGCTAATTCGGGCTACAAGATGAACCGAAATCAGGTGCAAGTTGGGAGTCCAGAATGAGAAGTACTGAAGTTCACTGGATGGATACCTAATATTTGGAGGCCCGTATCTCTGTCAATAAGAATCCAAATGAGGTGATTCAAGAGCCCAAATTCAAATAAATGTTATGAGCTACAACTTTACTGAAGAGTACAAACCGTAATTCGGCGTCTAGAAGCGGCTATAAGCCAGTAACCGACAGGGTATAATTCCAGTACGAAATTTTAGGGATTTGAGTTATGTAATTTTTCCTTGATTAGCTTTCACTTATCTTTATTGTAAATTTGATTTAGATTGATAGGTAGTGATCTAAGGACTTTGATTGATTAGTTAAACTTTAGGAATATCAAAATATAGCATTATATTAGGGTCAAGCTGAGGTTTAGAAATTTTCAGAATAAAAAATTTTAGTTTTTTTATTGCAACCGTGTGTTGCTTCTTTGTGCTTTTCCTTTGCTTTTCACAAAGTAAAATCAAGGCTAGATCCAATCAAGGTTTGAGCAAACCTAGTCGGTGAATCACAATCCAAGGATATGGAACGACGTGTTGGATTGGGAGATTCGAATTGCTCAACATAGACGTTGTTGATTTCTCTTGTCCAAGAAGGTGGTGTCGGCGCCATTGTCCCATGCAAGGGTGATCAAAGGTGTCTTTGGAGTTGAAATAAGCGAATCGTATCAAAGTGGTATCAGAGCGAGGTTCTTCTGTTCAACTCAATTATCCCTTTTATTATGTTTCTCTATTCTCTTTGTTCATCACACCCCAAATCGTCTTTTTTTTAAGTACGTTCATTTTCCATTTCTTGTCTCCATTCAGGTCATTGTTTGAAACCATATTCATATATATATATATATAAAAAGAGGTCACGTTTTTTTATTGGATAAACTTGGACCGTACGTGCCACAGGCATAAAGGTTGATCCTTGTAGAAAAGTTTGGTTCTTTTTGCAGATATATTTTGCTATTAACCCCTCAAGATTGAATCTTTATGCGCACTTAACAATAAGGTCATTGTATTAGGTTCAAAATTCAGCTATAACATATAAATCAAGCCCATTACTTAAAGTGCTACCTAGAGTTACTCATAAATCCTGTTGCTAACGAAGCTTTTAGTTGATTTTAGACTTGTGTGATTTGATTGCATTGTTTGCTTGATTTATATTGAATATATCTTGTATCCAGGCTGACCTTTAAAACCTATCAACCCTTAGCTTGCAAAACCCGAATCTGGGCAGTTCTCCAAATTTGGTATCGTCCTTATTTGTGGTAACAAATTTGCACTTATACCTTTAGATGTTTGCCACCATTACCTGTGTACCTCCGTAGTGCCAAATTTTATCATGCTTTGAGACATTTATTTTATGGTGGCTTGAAATAGTAAGCATCGTCTTCAGATAACAGGTCTCCATTTATCAGCTCTAGAAATTATTCAAGCAAACACCGAATTCAAAGAAATGTGTATACTCAAAGAAAAGAAGAAAAGTGGTACAATTGTGTGACCAAAAGGCAAAAAAAAGGTTGTTTATATATTATTGCAAGTCAAGTCCACCACCATATCACACAAACCCAAGACATTCATACCTTAGCCCTCGACACAATCTATTGATTAACTCTTGGATACTTGTGTATTCACAATTGATCAACGACTTTGTAATTGACTTGCATAAGACTAAGGTTTACTAAAGATTTCCCAGGGCAACACCTAGTTTTCTTTGGCTCAGCCTTTGACATAATTTTTGGTTTCATTTTCCTTGATTCTTAGGAGGTTAAGTGTGTTAAATTGTCTTGCTCATGGCTTGATACCTTTGCTTGATAGTTGCTGAAATTTGGGTGACACATTGGAGAAAAGGGCGCAATTGATCATCGGATTGTGTTAGCCACTGGAGAAGCTTGCTTTGGTTGTATCTAGCTCAAGATTGGCCGAGGAAAGCACAAACTTGAGTGACTCTATAAGAGCGAGAGAGGGACATACACTTTGATTTTGATTTTTCACTAACATAATGAAATCTCTTTTGTATTTGTGTTAGTTTTTCTTTTCTTGTTTTCTTTATTTCATTTCAGGAGAAAACATGTCGTCAACCAATGCCGTAGCAGAGGAGGCGAGGGTGGAAGAGTCTCTTGAAAAGGTACTGGAGAAGCTACAAGAAATCTCTAGCAAAGTTGAGGAGTTGGACCAAAGAACTTCCAGCCACAGCTCGGCACATGCGCCTTTACCAAGCCACGGGCAGACCTCGCGTGGAGGAGAGGCCAAAGGATCCGTTGCCATGGGAAGTCGAAGACTGTCCGATCGAGGGAAAGCACCCATGCGACATCGTGAGCCAAGAGAAGAATATTCACAGCAAGAGTTTTACGAGGAAGAGATAGATGAGGCGCAGGCTTGGCCCCAAGGCCGAGTTCAAGCAAGGAGAGCGCCACAAGAATGATCTGGAAGCATACCTTGAGTGGGAGAAGAAGGTCGATCTTATTTATTCATGCACAAACTACTCCAAATGGCAAAAGGTACGTTATGCTAGTATTGAATTCATGGAATATGCTTTAATTTGGTGGGATAAAATTCAAAATATAAGAAGAAGAACCATGAGAGATCCGATTTCCACTTGGGATGAAATGAAATTCGAAATGAGAAAAAAATTTATTCATGAATCATATGAACGTACTTTACATCAAAGATTGCAGGGACTCACACAGGGGCCTAAAAGTGTTGATGACTATTTTAAATAACTTGAAATCTTAATGATAAGAACCAATACAATAGAACCCGAGGAGGCATCTATGGCACGATTTTTAGGAGGATTAAAAAGGGAGATTGGTTTCTAGCTCGAGCTTATGAACTACGTAGACCTGGACTCTATGGTACACAAAGCTCAACGGATCGAAAGGCATTTAAAGGTACGTTCTTTTGCTAGTGGTTACGGTTTTAGAACTAATGTGTCTTCTTCCACTAAAATGCAGCCTAGGTCGTATCCTACTGGGGGAAATGGTCGGCCAAACATAACCACGCCTAATCGAGGACCAAGTCAAGCTCCAAGCAAGGTGAATCCCTCTCAAGTGGGAGGTGACAAAGGGAAAAATAGGGCGGAGAGAGAAAGTCAAGAAACCCAACCCCTAGATTTCGGGATATTCAGCGCTTCAAATGCCAAGGTAGGGGCCATTATGCGAGAGAATTCCCTAATCCCAAGAAGATCATCTACCTAGACGACACGCAAGAGTACTACACTTATGAAAGTGAGGAGGAAAAACCTAAGTCCAAGGAGGAAGATGAAGCGGTCAGTGAAGAAGAGATCAAGGAAGAAGAGGGCGCCTACAAGGACTTCTTAGTGGTCAGAAAAATTTTGAGCACCCATGTAAAGGAAGAAGAAGAGGCCCTACAGCGAGAGAACATCTTCCACATTCACTGCACAGTGAAAGGTAAGTGTTGTAGTTTGATTATTGATAGCGGATCTTGTGCTAATGTTGCTAGCGTAGAACTTGTTAGGAAACTTGATTTACCTTTGATTGATCACCCCAGCCTATATAGGCTATCGTGGTTAAATGATTGTGGGGAATTAAGTGTCTCCAAACAAGTTATGCTTTCCTTTTCTATCGGTGGTTACAAAGATGAGATTTTGTGTGATGTCGTACCTATGCATGCTAGTCATATCATTCTAGGTAGGCCCTGGCAATTTGACAAACATGTTACGTATGATGGTCGTCTCAATGTCTGTTCATTTAAGTTTAACAACAAGATTTTCAAACTTCATGCATTGCCACCGCACAAAGTTTTTGAGGACCATCAAAGAAGAAACAAAACTTAGAATGATCCAAAAGAAAAAGTGGCTGAAAGGAGGTTCTTAGAGGACCTCAAGAAGGGAAAGAGGAGCCAGGGAGAAAGCTCCAAGGCCTCCACAAAAGGCACCAGGCCCGCAGACATGATCCCCATACCACCATCCCCTTCACTCGTTACTCATCCACCCATAAAACACACGTTCTTTGGCAAACCTAGTGAAGTTACCCATGCATTGCATTCTCAGAAGATTGTTTATGTGTTTTTGTTCAAAGAGAGTGTTGACTGCCTATTTTCTAGGGATGACTTACCGACTTCTTTACTCAGTGGTGTCATGACCTTACTAGAGGAGTATTCCGATTTGTTTCCCAATGAAGAACCCCCAGGACTATCCCCACTTTGAGGCATTGAACACCAAATAGATTTCATTCCAGGGGCCACACTCCCTAATAGGCCAGCCTATAGGGCAAACCCCGAGGAAACGAAGGAAATTCAGAGGCAGGTAGAGGAGCTTTTGAATAAGGGTAAAATAAGGGAGAGTATGAGCTCATGTGCTGTACCCGTAATAGTAGTCCCTAAGAAAGACAGAAGCTGGCGGATGTGTGTGGATTGTAGAGCCATCAACAAAATCACAGTGAAGTATAGGTACCCAATCCCTAGACTTGATGATATGCTCGACATGTTGCACGGTGCTAAGTACTTTACTAAGATTGATCTTAAGAGTGACTATTTTCAAGTGGTGATAAAGGAGGGAGATGAGTGGAAAACAGCTTTCAAAACAAAATTTGGATTGTACGAGTGGTTAGTGATGCCTTTTTGTTTAACTAATGCACCCAGTACATTCATGAGGTTGATGAATGAAGTTTGAGAGCTTTCATTGGCATGTTTGTCATAGTGTGCTTCGACGACATCCTGATTTATTCTAGGCACTTGCTTGACCATCTTGACCATCTAAAAGCAGTTTTTGACACGCTTAGGAAACAACAATTGTTTGCCAATTTTAAAAAGTGTTCTTTTTGTATGGAGAAGGTTGTGTTCCTAGGATTCGTAGTGAGTGCTTCAGGGATAGAGATGGACCAGGACAAGGTGAAATCCATCATAGAATGGCCCATGCCCAAAACCATGGGAGAGGTTAGGAGCTTCCATGGACTGGCAAGCTTCTACCGGCGTTTTGTGAAGGACTTCTGTACAATATCCGCACCACTAAACGAGATTGTCAAGAAGGATGTTGGGTTCCATTGGGGAGAAGCTCAACAAAAGGCCTTTGACGAATTGAAGGTCAGACTCACCTCAGCCCCCATCTTATGATTACCTAACTTTGAAGAGACTTTTGAGATTGAGTGCGATGCTAGCGGGGTCGGGATAGGAGCCGTTCTTACACAAGGAAATAAGCCTATTGCATACTTTAGTGAAAAGTTAAAAGGTGCGTCATTGAATTATTCCACTTATGACAAAGAATTGTATGGATTAGTGCGGTCTTTGCAAACTTTGGAGCATTACTTGCAACCTAAAGAATTCATGATCCACACTGACCATGAGATCCTTAAGTACCTTAAAAGCCCAGGTAAACTGAATAAGAGACATGCAAAGTGGGTAGAGTTCATTGAGCAATTTTCTTATGTCATTAGATACAAGCAAGGTAAGGATAACATTGTGGCAGATGCATTGTCTAGAAGATACACTTTAATCACTAAGTTGTCGTCACATTTGCTTGGGTTTGAGCATGTTAAGGAAATGTGTAAGGATGATATAGATTTTGGGTCTATTTACGATGCATGTCTTGAGTCACCCTTCGGTAAGTTCTATTTGCATGAAGGATGTCTGTTTAGGGCACACCGCTTGTGCATACCAAGGGGATCTATGCAAGAGTTGCTTGTGAGAGAGGCTCATGGGGGAGGACTAATGGGACACTTTGGGGTTTTTAAGACTTTGGAAACCCTAAAAGAGTACTTCTTTTTGCCCCACATGAAAATGGACGTGGAGAGAGTTTGTGGGAGTTGCCTCACCTGTAACCAAGTAAAATCAACCACGCACCCCCATGGACTTTATACTCCTTTGGACGTCCCTTCTTCACCATGGGTAGACTTGTCTATGGATTTCGTCTTAGGTTTACCTAGGACCCAAACTAGGATGGATAGTGTGTTTGTTGTCGTAGATCGATTTTCTAAGATGGCACACTTTATTGCATGCAAGAAAGCCGATGATGCTTCCCATGTTGCACACTTGTTCTTCAAAGAAGTTGTCCGTTTGCATGGTATGCCTTGCACAATCGGGAGTGATAGGGATACTAAGTTTTTGAGTCATTTTTGGAGATTCCCTTGGGGCAATCTTGGTACTAAACTTTTGTTTTCTACCACGACCCATCCTCAAACTGACGGCCAAACTGCGGTAGTTAATAGGACTTTATCACAGTTGTTGCGTGCATTGATTAAACAAAATCTTAAACATTGGGAAGAATGCTTACCTCATGTTGAATTTGCATATAACAGGACTGTGCATAGTGGGTCGTTGTATTCATCTTTTGAGATTGTTTATGGTTTCAATCCCCATTCCCCACTTGACTTACTTCCCATTCTTGTAAATTAACGTGCTAGTCTTGATGGCAAGAACAAAGCTGAAATGATTAAGAAATTGCATGCTAAGGTCAAATTGCAACTTGAGCGTAAAAATGAACAATATGCTAGGAAGACTAACAAAAATCGGAAACATGTTTCTTTTGTTACTGGTGATCTTGTTTGGTTGCATTTGCGAAAAGCTAGGTTTCCTACCGAGAGGAAGTCCAAGCTCATGCCGAGGGGAGATGGACCTTTCAAGGTCATACAAAAGGTTGGTGAAAATGCTTATGTTCTTGATCTCCCGCAAGACAGGTATGGTTCTATCTCTCACACTTTTAATGTTAGCGACCTTACTCCTTTTGAGAATTCTGATTACTTTGATTCGAGGTCGTATCCTTTTGAGGAGGAGGGGATTGACGAGGCTCAAGAGCCTCCTCATGATAATCTTGCATAAGGACCCTCCATCGAGACACATAGGGGTCCCTTTACAAGAAGCCAAGCGAGACGACTAGGTTTTGACACTGGGGCTATCTTGACAAGGCATATGCAAGAGATGCCAACACATGGTGGGCATCATTGGGTGCTCATCATTGAGGCCGTGACTTAATTATCCTTGAGTCTACTGATGTAAGGGTTGTTGGCAGGACAGGATAGTCATTTCACGCATTGTCTTCGTAGTATCGAGTCTAGTTGTTTGAGTTGTCTTTGTTTTGGGTCTAGTATATTTTATAGCGTCTTTTTCATATGTGTTTCTGGTGCTAATGGCTGTGTTTGAGTGTTTTCTAAGGAAGCAAGACTAAATAAGGAAAGTGACTTGAGGAGTCCCTATTTTTCAGGAAGGCAGCCGGACACCAGTCGGTATTTTGGACGCCTAGGTCGGAGTACTGATCCAAATGGGTTCAAACAACTTGGAGGTCTCAGATAACTCAATTTTTCAAGATTTTTATGTTTTAAACTTTTGCTAATTCAGGCTACAAGATGGACCAAAATTAGGTGCAAGTTGGAGTCCAGAATGGGAAGTACTGAAGTTCACTAGATGGATACCTAATTTTTAGAGGCCTGTATCTCTGTCAAGAAGAGTCCAAATAAGGTGATTCAAGAGCACAAATTCAAGGAAATTTCATGAGCTACAACTTTACTCCCGATTAAAAACTCTAATTCGGCGTCTAAAAGCGGCTATAAGCCAGTAAACGACAGGGTGTAATTCCAGTACGAAATTTTAGGGATTTGAGTTATGTAATTTTTCCTCGATTATATTTGACTTATCTTTATTGTAAATTTGATTTAGATTGATAGGTAACGATCTAAAGACTTTGATTGATTAGTTAAATTTTAGGAATATCAAAATATAGCATTATATTAGGGTCAAAGAAAACGACAGCTGAGGTTTAGAAATTTTCAGAATAAAAAAATTCAGTTTTTTTTATTGCAATCGTGTGTTGCTTCTTTGTGCTTTTCCTTTGCTTTTCACAAAGTAAAATCAAGGCTAGATCCAATCAAGGTTTGAGCAAACCTAGTCGGTGAATCACAATCCAAGGATATGGAACGACGTGTTGGATTGGGAGATTCGAATTGCTTAACATAGACGTTGTTGATTTCTCTTGTCCAAGAAGGTGGTGTTGGCACCATTGTCCCACACAAGGGTGATCAAAGGTGTCTTTGGAGCTAAAAGAAGCGATCGTCAATTCCATACGATCCAAGATCGTATCAATGTATGCACCAGATTGTATGTGAAGCATTCATGGCATGTGCATTGCATTACATCCCTTAAGGGTGTTGACTCCACGTTATGTAGCAATGTCGGCTGAATCCATGTTACGGAGCGATGCCCGCTGACTCCATGTTATAGAAAGATGTCTGCTGACTCCACGTTATAGAGCGATGCCCGCTGACTCCATGTTACGGAGCGATGTCCACATTACAGAGCGATGTCCACTGACTCTACGTTACAGACCGATGTCTGCTGACTGCATGTTATGGAGCAATGACTGTTGACTCTATGTTAAGGAGCAATGCCCGCTGACTCCGCGTTACGGAGAAATTTCTATTGTCTTCACAATTACGGAACGATGCCCGCCGACTCCACGTTACAGAACAATGTCCGCTGACTCCACGTTATAGAGCGATGTCCGCTGACTCTATGCTACGGGGCGATGCCCACTGACTCCATGTTACGAAGCGACGCCCGCTGACTCTACGTTATGGAGCGATGCCCACTGACTCTATGTTACGGAGCGGTGATCACTGACTCCACGTTACGAAACGATGAGTAGGACCAGTGACATGCATAACATATCATAGATAGAAAAAAGCATGTTGTGCGAAATAATAAGGTAGTTGCGTGTGACACGATAGTGAAAAAGAGTATGCATCATGAAGTTGCGCTTTGCATTTGATTAGACGAGTAGAGTATATGTTTATCTTACGCTTCTGTTATTGTTGTTCTTTATGGTTTATGCATTTGTACTTGCTTGGTTGATTAGAAAGGTAAAAAAATGGTAAACTTTATTTGCGAAGAGAAGCATGCTATGTTCTATTTTGTCATTTATTTACACTTGCTTGTCTGTGTATGATCCTATAGTAAGTACAGTGAGGCTACTTACTGGACGACTTGTCGCTCATACCACACTCCTCTATTTTTTTTGAATGATCAAGGCTATGGGTTAGTATACCTGAGAATGATCAAGAGTGGGATATTTAGGACAATGATATTCCGATGATTTTTTCGAGGACTTAGTTGATACAATTTTTTTCGCTACTCGATGTTTATGTAATTTTGGGGATTTAGTATTTATCTACATTTGACCATTGTATCGGATTTACATTTGCCTAGACATTGATATTTATAATGATGATTATGTTAAGGTTTTAACTTTTGACTCTTGCTGACGTGCATACAATTTGTCTTTGACGCCTTGTATTCTACTTAGCGAGATATGACGGGTGAGGCGTTTCGAGTACTACGGCTCGGGACGGGTGGCTAAATGACTGGAAGGACAAACTGCATAAACAAAGGCACTTAGCTCTCAACCTTTTGGAGGCTGAAAGGAAATTATTTGCTCAGCTCGCCAAAGATAACTATTTAATTTTGAGTGACAGGAATAAAAAAATTCTTTCACTAAAAAAATAAAATAAATAAGGTAAGTAACAGTATTAGTGGAC
This sequence comes from Eustoma russellianum, assembly GCA_036186865.1. Lineage (NCBI taxonomy): Eukaryota > Viridiplantae > Streptophyta > Magnoliopsida > Gentianales > Gentianaceae > Eustoma > Eustoma russellianum. Next base: position 6,855,465 of record AP025045.1, read on the forward strand.
TTCAGCTCAGCAATGGCACTATGTCTTCATCAATCGAGCCGGCAGCTCAGCAGTTTGTATCTTACTACACCGACCTGCTTCGCTCAGCTTAGCTAGTCCAGCCCATCAGAGCACAAGTCCTGAATGGTGGTCACAGGCTATCTGTGCAGCAAGCTGACTCACTCACAGCACCAGTACATGATGAAAATGCATGATTTAAATGTTACATGTTTACGAAATGCATGAATAAATTGTTACTTGACATGCTTATGTGATAAACATGCTTTACATGTTTATATATATTGTTGTCATACAGACGTGCCATGAAGTATTAAGGCTTACATCATATGACAAACATTTGTTGTCTTTATACTATTTTCAGGTGCCATAATTAATGAACTAACTAGTTCATTAAATGAAGACATATTTGGGACATATTTGAAGAGAGCTATTAGGCAACAAATTTGGAATGGAAAGTTACCTCTCCATACTTATATATATACGACATACATATATTATATATATATATCCATATTTTTTACGACAAACTATATACTTATATTCCGACTTTCCACCAACACGTTATATATATTATAAACGTATGTCGACGTCACACCACTACATACACCTCATATTTATGAGTATATACAGGTCTCATATCATATATTACAAATCATATTGCCCTCAAAATTATAAATACATGTCACGAGGTTATAAACCAAAAATTATCGTATCGGGTGACTACCGAACCTTCATCGACATTTCACATACTTGCCATATAAATATGGGCATCTTATATACACTAAAAATACTCAAAAATTTTGTGCTGCACATGTCAAATTCAGACCCAAAGGACATGGTTTTTTTTCAGCCATTGGAGCTGAAAATACATGTTATTTTATGTCTATTGTGTGTGACATATTATATATCACATGTGTAAGAAGTTTGAGATTAATCCGAGAAAAATCGCGTAATCGACGAAAGTCAAAAATTCAGTTTTCTACGCCTCTATATACATGGGACGGTTTTGGTGTGTATGTAACATGTATTTAAACACTTTTTACAAATTCGAGACATATTAGAGTGTTCTAGAACCATCAATTTAGGGCTGATTGAAATTTACCATGTGTGTGAAGATTGTGCACTATTATGTGACAAAGTTTACCAAAAGAGAATTCAGCACATGTACAGCTGAGACCACACGCCTATTTCATCCTTCTTGTAGTCTAGGTTGAGCTTGTTTGGCACTTCTATTAGTGGAGGATAGGCTACACATGACTGGTGACATCGAAGAGGACAACACACAAGGAAACGTTTCAAAATACAACACATGTTGAAATTTCAACACATGTTCTTGTGCTGGCTGATTTTCACCCTTTATTATCTTCAATTTTATTCCAAAATTTAAGGGGGATCATATCATGATTAATTGGAAATTAACCACCTTGATTTTAAGCATGTGTTTCAGATTTTTAAATCATTCTCGGATTTTCATGCAAATATCATTATCTAATGATGTATATAAGTATGCAGTAACCACATCCATTAAATCAAGGTTTTTGTGACTGCTAGGCTTATTAGATATCGTAATGTTATGACACCAATAACCAGAGAATATGTTTCATCATAATTAAGCCCAGGCCTTTGGGAAAAACCTTGCTCAACAAGACGTGTTTTGTATCGTACAACCTCATTTTTCTCGTTGCATTTTCATACAAAAACCCATTTATGTCCAATAGGTTTTATCCCTTCAGAAGTTTAGACTACATGCCCAAATACTTTGTGACTTTCCAACGATTTTAGTTCTGCTTGGATTGCATCTTTCCATTTTGGTCAATTAATTTTGTGTCGACGTTCTTCAATAGATCTCGGTTCAGGATTCTCATTTAGAATTTCTCACGCAATCGCATAAATAAAAACATGATCAATAATAACCTATTGTCTATCCCAATTTTCTCCTGTACTTACATAATTAAAAGAGATCTCTTCAAAATTTTGTTCACTTGCTTCTTCAGGAGCAACTTATTAATCAATTTTAGACTGATCAATTTTGATTTTTATAGCGCTTTCAAGTTGTGAACATCTTTTCTCTTCTGAATGTGCTCTTCCGGAGCATTAACTTTTACCCTTCTTTTTCGAGGGTCTTTATCTTTTGCACCAACTGGGCACCCATGTTTTAGACTTGCTTTTGTTATACCATCATTTTGCCTTTCAGAGGCATCAAGTCCGACAAGCGTATTCATCACCAGGGCGTGGGATTTTGTTAGCATTTTACTATCAGTAAATGCTTTAGGCAACTGATTTGCAATATTCTGTAAATGGATTATCATTCTTACTTCTTACTCGCATTGATTTGTTCGTGGGCCAGGATGAGAAAGTGAAGGAACGTTCCATGTAATTTCATGTCGTTCTTCAGGAAACAGTACTTTCTCTCCCCTTACGGCGGGGAAACTTTCTTATCAAAATGACAATCGGCATATCGTGCCTTAAATAAATCACCCGTCAGGGGCTCAAGATATCTCACAATAGAAGGAGAATCAAAACCCACATATATCCCTAAACATCATTGAGGACCCAGTTTTGTCCGTTGTGGTGGGACAATCGGAACATAAATCGCACAGCCAAAAATCTTTAAATAGGAAATATCAGGTTGCTGGCCAAATACTATTTGTAATGGTGAATATGGTTGAAATGATCTAGGTCTAAGCCAGACTAATGCAGAAGCATGTAAAATTGCATGTCCCCAAGCTGTCATGGATAAATTAGATCTTAAAAGCATAGGTCGAGTAATAAATCGTAAACGTTTGATAAATGACTCTGCCAGGCCATTTTGAGTGTGTACATGTGCCACTGAATGCTCAACTTCAATCCCAATGGACATACAATAATCATGAAAAGCTTGAGAAGTAAATTCACTAGCATTATCAAGAATAATAGACTTAATCGGATAATTTAGAAATTGTACTCTTAATCGTATAGTCTGAGCAAGAAGCTTGGCAAACACTACGGTTCTTATTGAGAGAAAACTCACATGAGACCATCTGGATGAAGCATCCTATAAGACCATAAAATAACGAAATGGTCCACAAGGGGATCAATAGGTCCACAAATATCCTCTTGTATTCTTTGTAAAAATTTAGGAGATTCGAAATGAATCTTCATTGGGGATGGCGTCTTGATTAGCTTCCCTCGTGAACAAGCGACATAGACAAAATCATGAGGTAAAAGAATATTCTGGTTATTTAAAGGGTGTCCATGTGAGCCTTGTACAATTCGACGCATCATTACCTAACCCAGATGACCAAGTCGGTCATGCCATAATATAAAAAGCTTTGGATCATTGAACTTCTGGTTCATCAAAATGTCAGATTCTACTGGATGTATAGTCGCATAATACGATCTAGATGAGAAAATTGATAATTTTTCTTTAACAAGCTTCTGGCCTGAATCAGTGTAAGTAATACATAAAAAATCCATATTCTCCTCAGTCATGGTTTCAAGATGAAAACCATTGCGACGTATATCCTTGAAACTCAATAAGTTTCTTTTCGACTTGGTAGAAAATGATGCCGTAGTAACCAAGATATGTGTACCATTGGGCAACATAATTTTTGCTCTTTCAGAGCCTTCAATCAATGTCGTAGTACCTGAAATTGTACTAACATTTTCTTTTGCCAATTTTAACGTCGAAAAATATTTTTGATCACGAAGTGTGTCATTTCACTGTCAACCAGACGGATGTCCCCATCATTCATCTTGAATAAATGTCTAGCATAACATATATCATTTTCATTATTAAATTAAATTGGAAATAATCAAGTTAAAAATAGTTTAGTTTTTTACTTGATGAAAAACTCTTTATACGTCAACTAGAATGTCTGAAATTCATTTCTCAAGTCAAGCTATAAATTGGAAGTATACAAGAAAAATAAAGAACTCTAAATAATTTTGTTTAAGCAAATATAGTGATGCAAATGTTTATAAAAGTGCATGCTAGCGCATAAAAACACAACTGATTTATAGCAATCCTTAGAACATGAAATTCATCGAAACAAGTTTCTCAATCATTCTGTATTATTCTCATTCACAAACTGGACCCCATGACCATCAACGTTTGGCTCTATAAGAAATTCTTCAATATCAAAATGAGTAAAATCATTCGAATTTATTTGATCATCATCTGCTATGTTACCAAAGTCTATAAAATGAACTTGTTTTTCCTTGTCTTTATCCTTCTGGGATGGTTGATAAAGTTCAACCAAATGCTTTGGAGTGCGGCAAGTACGAGACCAATGGCCTTGGGCTCTACGTCGATAACAAGTTTCTTCGTGGTTCTCAGCTGGTGCACCAATTTTCATAGATGTTGTATTTTCTTTTGGTTTTTTCTTATTGTCCCACTTCAGGTGGTATGGTGCAAAAATTCTCCCACGACAACGATTATGGTTATGGTGACTTGCTTTAACTTTTGGGAATGGTTGTGATCCAGTCAGGTGATAGTTGTGCTTTTTCATTAAGAGTTCATTGTTTTGTTCAGCAATAAGAGGACATGAAATCAGTTGAGAATATTTTCAAGCTTTCTTTCTCGATATTGCTGCTTTAGGAGCATATTTGACGCATGGAAAGTAGTAAATGTTTTCTCTAACATATCAGCATCAGTCACTTTGTCTCCACACATTCGTAATTCGGAGACAATAGAGAACATAGATTCATTGACTGTTTTATAATCTTGCAAGCTCAGGTGCAACCAGACATATTGAGCCTTTGGGAGGATCACATGCTTTTGATGATCGTATCATTTGTCCAATTTTTTCCATTATTCATATGTGTCTTTGACTCCAAGATATTTGGTTTTTAGCCCGTCATAGAGGTGATGGCAAATGAATATCATTTGCCTTCACCTTATCTTGTTCGTTTGTCTTATTTCCTTCTTTGATAGTATGCCTAAGATTCATGGATATCAAATAGATCTTGGCATCAAGGACCTAAGCCATATAATTTCTTCAAAAAATATCAAGGACAGAAAACTCTAGTGTTGTGATATTTTCTATGGGTCTAAGAATGCAAAAATAATTCATCTCAGAAAAGAGAGATTTACTCAAAACTACAGGTTTGAGTTAATCTTATATGCTTCTGGCATAATATGCTTCAGGCATAAGTACGATGCAGACTATTATATATGCAATGATAAGAATACAATCGAATCATAATTAAAAAGTAAAATAACACAACAAGTACATGTCAAAATATTCATGCTTCAGGCATGTCAACTCTGCATGCTACGGGCATGATAGTTATTTATTCTTAGGTGCATAAACTAGTCATGCTTTTAGGCATGTTAATTATATCAATTATTCACGCTTCGAGGATGTCAACAATTTATGCTTCGAGCATGTCAAATGATTCATGTTTCGGACATAAAACGATTCATGCTCCAGACATGTCAATAATTCATGTTTATGTCAACGATTCATGCTTCGAACATGATAACAATAAATGCTTTGTGTATGATAGTTGTTCATCCTTCGGACATGACAACAATCCGTGCTTCACGCATGTTAACAATTCATGCTTCTATGTTGAGATCGCTAAGGAATGATTTATAGTAGCCTGATAGAACTGGGTAATGATTTAGAAGCATTATGATCAGTAGAGTTTGGTGAAAGATATTGTTCAAAGGAGTTTATAGTTTATGGTTAAGATGCCAAATTTAGAATTACCAAAATAGGTCAACGATACTAGTATTAGTAGAGATATTGATAGATAGCGATAGGCGAGAATCAACTATAGTGAGTGCATTGGAACGATAAATTGATACAAAATCTTTGGTTAAGTATTGATTCCTAGAAACACCGAGTTCCTTGGCTTAAATCTTGAAGGCTTGAATTGAGATAGAATAAGCCAGAACAAGTAGCGTTTGCTTCCATATGGGATTTAACTAGTTGAGAATTATCAGTTGAAATAACCAGGTAAAAGGAAACAAGGGATCAGTCTGGCGCGCGGAAGCATAGTGAATTAGAACACCTTAAGTCGAGTAATATTTAGTGTGCCATTCTAGGATGAAGTAAGGATTTTATTATAATAAGACGAAGGCTAAACTTATAAGAAACGATATGTAGGCAGATATTTCTTGACTATAAGGGGGACTTAGAAAACTTATACAAAGTATGGACAAAAAATATAAGAGTTAACTCTTTTCATATATGAGAATGTATACCAAGATATATTCTCTATTTTGAAGTTCTTCAAAGATTTTTGCTTCTATATTCCAACGAGTTTCATTTCTTTGTATGGCCTATTAATCTTACAAGGCTTTATTTTTTTGTATTTGGATATCAACATAATAGAATTTCAATTACCTCTAATAACTTAGAAAAATAGACATATCTTTTTAATGTCGATGTTTTCGAAGAGCGATATGTACATATTTCTTATACATTATTTCAAATCTTCGTTTTTGGTTACAACAGTTTTGTCAAAATACATTCTGTTTATCGACTATCAATATTGCAAGCATTTATCCCTTAACCATTTCTGAAGTTTTTAAGTGCTTGCAATGAATTTACTTAATTTTGTGAAACAAAACGTAACTCTCAAAATATATGTCTCTTCTGAAAAAAATACGTGTTCAAATTGTTTTATAATAAAAAGAGCGAAATCTTACGCTTGTTGAGGTCCAATTGGTTTAAAGTGGTTACTCGTCCCACTTTTATAAGCAAATACATCATTACTTTTATACGAAGTCACTTGAAGCACTGCTTTGCGAAAGCAAGTATACAAAACTTTGATTCTCATGTTTATACGAATAAGAAGGATATACTTTCATAAAAATAAGATCTACAAAGTTTTTCTTTCTTTTTGGTTACAATTTAAGGAAAAACATGTCCATACATCTATTTCGTATATTAGGCTGATGATATTTCTGAAGAAGTAACCCATTTTTGAAAAATTCACAAATAATTATACACGACTCCAAAAATTATGAAACTTTCAAGAATTGAAATTCAATAAGTTAACAAGACTCTGTCCAATAATCAGACAAAAATAAGATTTTTTGGCCCTTCAAACAAATAAAAAGATTCAGATGGTCAATCTGGACAGAATTGGACAGAATGTTGCTGACTTTGCAAAACGTGTTTATCTTTGAATACTCAACCAAAAAGGTCGATACTTATATCAAAACACTCCTTAGGATGTGTAGATGATGTTTCCAAAAGGCCCTGACCTTAAACAATTCTTGAAAAATACAGAATTTAAGTTTTCTCAAAACTGGTCAGATTGCAGCGAGATTGGAGCAGTTATCTTGCAAAGACTGAAAGACTAACTTTCCCTTGCTCAAATCAAGTGATTCTTGTTGCAAACGAAAGCTAACAGTCTGAAGTATAACTCCACAAAAAATCACAAATTTTAAAAAATGTTTAGCTATTTTTTCCAATCGTGAGAAGTTGTATGAAAACTGCAGTCAAAACTGGCAGAAAATAGAAATGAAGAAACAAGACAAGAACACCGAGGATTTATCCTGGTTCGGTCAGTGTGACCTACTCCAGTCCCAAGGAACACCTTTCCTTGGATTTTATTATGAAACGAACACCTTACAACAAGAGCCAAGCTTGATCCTCGGGTTATACACCAACCCTATTCAAGACTTGGATAATCACCTTCTAAGCAACACTTAATTGCAGCACCTCTAACACCTATTGATGTAGCCTTATAAAGATGGCTAATCAATCTTACAAATGAAGCTCAAGAGGCTTGTAGCTCACCACAATACAACAAGAACACCTTTGCTACAATGAATAAAACAACAACAACAAGAAGATGAAGATGAAAGCTAGACAATTCAATGAATGCTTGTGAGCTTCAAGTGTGTTTCATCTTCTTCACCATTGTCTCTATTTATAGTGTGAGATGAGCCTTGAAGATAAGAACTCCAATGTGTCACAATCTTTATCATCAATTCCAAATGTCTTCTCATCATTGGTTAGCCTTGTACACTTGGCAAAATAAGACAACATAATTGGTCCACCTTGGCAAAATGATGTTGGCCGAAATTTTCAAATAAAAGTGACTTGGAATTATCTTCAAAATGTGAAGATAATAGCACCATAACAACTCCATCATCTTCTCAACTCTTTGGCAAGATAATAGGCATGTGGGCATTGAAATTTACAAATCAAAAAATCTGGCCAAGGCAACATAGTAGCCGTAGGCTACTTCACCTTTTTTTCCAAAAATAGTTTTGATTTTCTTAATAAAATAAGAAAGGATAATACCACCAAATTATCCCCAACTTCAGGCACAATAATAGGACATGTGAATTCTTCATTTGAATTCAAAAAATCTGCTGAAAATAGCCATGAAAATCCATATAGCCATTGGCTATCTTTAGTAAATTCCAAGTTGGCATTTTTGCCAACTAGCTCCTTTTTGGTTTGTCCACTTGTCACCAACTCATAAAATGAATACCACATCATGTCCACCTTATTAATCACATTTTTGGACATAAAAATATGTGTATCAACTCAAACTTTTGAAGAAGAAATAAATAGATAATAGTTGACAAGATTATGTCAACATGTAACACCGAAATTCCCAATATTTCTCTTCTCATATGTCGTGATCATTTCCGCACCTTTTAACACCTTGAACAACTCTGAATAATAATGAATAATATGCTCTTATAACATATATAAGAGTGTCTTTAAGAAAAAATAGAATGTGACATCTCAAATCGTCACATATCCAGCTATAGTTAATAATATCAGCATGTGAGAGAAAAAGATATAAGATCACCATATTATCTTCAAAATAATAATAACACAGCTCCAGAATGAAGATAATAATATGCTCAAGAGATTCCTTGAGTGAAAATACCAAAAATACCCTTGGGGGTAAAATGACCAAAATACCCCTAGTATATGAAAACTCCAGAAATGACCCGGATGGTCATAAATACTCATGATATCACCTTTGCCTTGATAAATAGTATAAGAATACACCCTTGAAATGTTTTCACCATGTGACGTTCCTACAAAACTCAAAATACCAATTTCGCCCTTTTTGGTAAGTTGTAGAAACTTCCAAGGCTCGTTAGTCACCAGGCAATAATAATCACCAAAAACACATAATAAGCACATAATGAGCATGTATAAATCATGTACAAATGAAAACAACCATTTTGTCATATTTTAGAAAATTATTTCTAAAAACCCTAGGCATCGATCGATCGAAGTGCCTCAGCTTCAGAGATCGATGTCTCACAGAAAGTTTCAGAGTTTGCCTCTGACCTACATCGATTGATCGAAGTGAGGGTTCGATGTACATCGATCAATCCATGTGTCTCAGGTTTAGAGATCGATGTCTCACGGAAAGGTCTTAAACTTTTCTGGCTTACATAGATCGATCGATGTGAGAGATCCATGTACATAGATCGATCGATGTGCAACAACCTGAGAGATCGATGTCAACTTTTTCAACATATAACACCATGTGTGACATTTTTAAGTATTCACAATTTAAAATCATGACTTTGAAAATGATCCAAACATATTTCTCAACATTCTCCCCCTTTTGGATGATTTTCAAAATAACCCTAACATGATTTTAATGTCACAACTTATAATTAAAAATTTTGCCAAATGTTTTCAACTTTCAATTTGTATGTTGCTCCCCCTCAACTCATACTCTCCCCCTTAACCTATGCTCCAAAATTTATACCAATTAAAACTTAGCATATGATTCATCATGTCTTATCAACTAAAATCATGACTTACCAACTAAAATCATATTCTTATTCTATCTCCCCCTTTATTTTGCGAATCATGCAAAAGATAGAACTATGCAATGGTATCATAAGTTATCATTCCTAATTTGGCTCACAAGTTTTCAAAAGTGGCTTGCTTAAGGGGTTTGGTGAAGATGTCAGCGATTTGGTGATCAGTTCTTATATGGTTCATCACCATATCCTCATTTTGAACATGATTGCGAAGAAAGTGGTATCGCACCTCAATGTGTTTGGCCTTAGAATGAAGCACTGGATTCCGTGAAAGATTGATTGCACTTGTGCTATCGCAGAAAATTGGAATCTTAGTCATTTTAATGCCAAAATCACTAAGTTGCTGTTTAAGCCAAAGTATTTGGGTAGTACATAAACTCAAAGCAATATACTCGGCTTCAGTTGTAGAAAGAGCTACACTAGCTTGCTTTTTAGAAAACCAAGAGATCAAATTGGTTCCTATGAATTGACATGTACCACTAGTGGACTTTCTATCTAATTTGCAACCACCATAATCAGCATCACTATATGCGTGTAAATCCAACTTAGTGTTTCTATCATACCAAAGTCCTAAGTGAGGTGTATGCTTAAGATATCTAAATATCTTTTTCACTACATTGTAATGTGATACCTTAGGACAAGATTGAAACCTAGCACACATGCACACACTAAACATAATATCAGGCCTTGATGCAGTTAAGTATAAAAGTGATCCAATCATAAACATATAGAGTGTGTCATCAAAAGGTTTACCATTTTTAACCTTATCAAGTTTGGTACTAACATTCATGGGGGTAGTTGTAGGTTTCAACTCTAAAAAGCCAAACTTCTTAATCATATCATTGACATACTTAAGTTGGCTAATGTGAATTCCATGAGGGGTTTGTTTGATTTGAAGCCCTAAGAAATAATTCAACTCTCCTACCATTGACATTTCAAATTCTGACTTCATACACTCTTTGAAGTCTTTTACTAAGGTAGGGTTAGTTGAACCAAAGATAATATCGTCTATGTATATTTGAACTATTAACAAATCATTACCTTTTCTTCTTAGGAATAATGTGTTGTCTATTGTTCCCCTTTGATAATTATTTACAATAAGAAAGTTTGCAAATCTATCATACCAAGCTCTTAGAGCTTGTTTTAAACCATATAAAGCTTTCTTAAGCTTGTACACATGGTTAGGATTTTTTGGATCTTCGAATCCAGGGGGTTGTTTGACAAACACCTCTTCTTGGATGTATCCATTCAAGAATGCACTCTTGACATCCATTTGGAAGAGTTTAATGTTACTTAGACTTGCAATCGCAAGTAACAATCTAATTGCTTCTAGTCATGAAACGGGTGCAAAGGTTTCTTCATAATCTATTCCTTCTTGTTGATTATAACCTTGTACGACTAGCCTAGCTTTATTTCTTGTAATTTTTCCTTGTTCATCCATTTTATTCCTAAACACCCATTTAGTTCCTATTATTGACTTGTTTTCGGGTTTAGGTATTAAGTCCCACACATTGTTCCTTGTGAATTGATTTAATTCCTCATGCATAACATCTATCCAAGATATATCACCTAAGGCTTCCTTTACGTTCTTAGGTTCTAATTGTGAGATTAAGCTATGTCCTTCAAGTTGACTTATATTTCTATGTGTTCTAACCCCAATACTTGGATCCCCAATGATTAATTCGCTAGGATGCCACAAATTCCTAGATTGACTAGGTTCACCCTCATCCTGTTCAAATGTTTTATTAATGTGAATATTATCATATGTAATGGGATCATCAGTTACATTATCTTCCAATTGCAAAGTTTCTTCATTTATATCATCTAAGGGTTCATGCATGTCTTGTTCAGGGGGAGTTGGTTCTAGATGATCAAGTACAGGCTCAGGTAATACATCATCATCAAACATATTTTCAACATTTGTTTCTTGTTTATGTTGATGTTTATCACTAACTTCAAAGCATGCATTTACATTGACTTTTACATGTATGGATTCAATTATCTTTCTAGATGCAGGATTATAACACCTATATGCTCTTGAGTTAGTTGAATAACCAACAAATATGCATTCAATAGACTTTTGTTCAAATTTATCTAGATTATCCTTAGTGTTCAGCACAAAACATTTATCCAAATATTTTAAGATAATCTATCTTAGGTTGTCTATTGTTTAGCAATTCATAAGGCGTTTTATTTAATTTCTTTCTAATATTAAGCCTATTTATAATATAGCAGCACAACTAACATCTTCAGCCCATAAATATTTAGGTAATTTATTTTCACACAGCATTGTCCTAGGAACTTCTTGAATTGTTCTATTTTTACGTTCAACAACTCCACTGAGTTGTGGTGTTCTAGGTGGTAAGAATTCATGTTTAATTTCATATAGTTCACAAAATTTGATTACATCTTTGTTTTTAAATTCTCCACCTCTATCACTTCTAATCCTTTTAACATTTTCTTCATAAATGTTTTCAAGTTGCTTAATAAGGGTTTCGATTGCTAATGGAGCATCGTCTTTGTGTGTTAAGAACAATGTCCATGTGTAGCATGAGTAATCATCTACTATGACACACACATAGTAGTGTCCACCTAGACTTCTTGTCCTACTTGGACCAAATAAGTCTAAGTGAAGCAATTCTAGTACATGACTAGTACTCACTTCATGTTTCGGTTTTAATGTTTCTTTAACGTGTTTTCCCTTAATACATGTTTCACACATTTGAAAATTATCTAAGTCTAACTTAGGCATTCCTCTAATTAAATTCTTCTTAGACAATTTCTTAATGGTTAAAATTCCTATATGGCCTAATCTTCTATGCCATAAATTCACATCTAAGTCATGTGATATTAGACACTTAACCTTAGCATCTAACATGTTATCTAAGGTAAGAGTATAAATATTTTCATCTCTATTTTCTTTTAAAACCGTTTCTCCTTTTTCATTTATTCTATCACAAGAATTGGGAAGAAAGGAGACATTATAACCACAATCTATAAGTTGAGAAATACTAAGTAAATTATAAGATAGATTGCTAACTAACAACACATTTCGTATTTGAAATGTGTCAGGATCCCCAATTATTCATTTTCCAACAACTTGTCCTTTGTTGTTGTCACCGAATATTACTTTTCCTCCATTCTTGATATGTTCCAATTCGATGATAGTTTGGGGTTCCCCGTCATATGCCTCGAACATCCACTATCTAAAAACCATTTGGTTTTTAGATTCTTTGACTTTGCCTCCTTCTTGCATTCCTTGCGTTTATCCTACAATGGAGACAAAGTTTTAGGTACCCCTTATTTGGGTCCATGAATGTTAGGGGCATTATTCTTGTTTAAATAACCCTTAGGTATCCAAACTTGAACATACCTTTTAGGCACATTTTTAGCATCGTTAAAATTAGAAGGATAAGCATATAGATGATTATTCCACATAAGTGAAGATGCATTGTTATACTTGTTGCGCCATGGTTGATCACTACTATGTCTTGGCCGATTTTGGTACTCTGTATAAGACATGTAATTTAATAGCTTTTGCTGTCGTTGGGATATACTGGGTACGGATGATGATGATGATGATGATGTATAAGACATGTAATTTTGTTACTTGAATGGCGCTATATAAGTGTGTTCATAGGCATTTCTATAAGAATTATAAGAGTGTTGCCTATACTTAGGTTCATAATAAGTTGGATGCATTTTGTTCTTTCTAGTTGTATTTGTATACATATAGGCATATTTTGTAGGTTGTCTAGATGCAAAATTTTGGCCTAGATGTATGTTTATGCGTGTGTGCATTTGTGGGTGTATGTTGCATTTTTGCCTTGATATAAGTAGAAGAAGGTGTAGAAGAAGATGTAGCAGGCAAAGTTGATTTTATTGTATTATATGGCAACTTTTCACTAGATGAAACAAACTTAGTCTTTTTATTTACTTTTTCATTTTCTTCTTTATAGCCTAAGCCGGTTTTATCATTACCATATTTATGTGATGAGATGAGTGTGTCTAACATGTTTGTACCAGATTTAAATTGTTCTAACATTTTTTCTAAGTTAAGTTTAGACGACTTAAGTTGTATTATTTCATGTTCACAACTTTCTAACTTAGACTTCAACATATTATTTTCCATTTTTAACTTTTATCATCTTTCCTATATGATTCGATTTTATTCTCTAAAGCATCAAGAGTATTAGAAGACTCTTGTTTAAGAGATTCTAATTGATCGGAAAATTTCAAGTTGGACGTCTTCAACTTGTCACTTTCTTCAAGTAGTTTCTTCTTTTCTTTAGAGAGCCTCTTACAGTGAGCATGCATTCTTAAAAACTCTTCATACATTTCATCAAATATCATGTCACTATCAGAATCACTATCAGATGAAGAACATACCTCGTTGGATATGAAGCATATTTGAGCTTCCTCAGTTTCGGATTCTGAGTCAGATGAGTCGCTCCATGTGCTCACCTTCATTGCTCGTTTCCCTTTCCTTGCCTTAGACTCCTTTGTCTGTGTCGTTTGTGCCTTCTTGTCCTTGGCTTGTTTATTATTGTTGTTGTTATTATTAATTTTCTTTGCTGGACAATCGTATGAAATATGTCCTTTTTGACCGCATTCATAACACTTTAATTCTTTATTATACCATTTGTTTATGTTATTTTTCTTAGATTGAGAAAAAGAAGAAGAAGAATTACGTTGTCTATTTCTATTTAGACGTTTGAAAAACTTTCTAAGTTTTCTAGCTATCAATATCAAGTCATCGTCTAATTCAGTATCACTATTGCTATCATCGTTACTAGCATGTGTTTCAGTTGTTTTGAAAGCTATTGACTTACCGGATGACTTAGACGATTCAGACTTTCGTTGTTTTAATTTAACCTCGTAAACTTTAAGAGACCTGATCAATTCATCCATCTTAGTGATTGACTGTGTCTCCAACTTTAAGAGACCTGATCAATTCATAGCACCTTTTGAACATTTTCACTGTTCGAAAATGACTTCTCTAAAGCTTCAAGGGCATTGAAAATATTAGTAATCCTCAAATCCATAGATGTTATAGATTCGTTCGGCAACATTTTGAAAGTCTCTAATTCAGTTGTAAGCATGTTTATTTTTGACTCTTTAACACCACTAGTACATTCATGCTTTAATACAAGTGATTTCTACATGTCGTGTGCGCTTGTGCAGTTTGACACATATCCTGCTTCAGAAGTTGTAAGTCCATTCAAAAGTAATTTCATAGCTTTAGCATTCATGGACATTTTCTTTTTATCATCCGATGATCATTCACTTTTATATTTTTCAACCTCTTGAGTGACTCCACTTATTTGTACAACTTTCATCGGGAGGTACGACCCATCTTCAACTATAGACCATAAATCGATGTCTATAGCCATTAAGAATAGCCTCATTCTTAGTTTCCAATGAACAAAATTATTGCCATCAAAAAGAGGAGGGCGTTGTGTAGACATACCTTCGAACTCACCTTTGTGAGAAACAATAGCCATTGTATATACCTTGGATTTGAGACAAGCAGTATATGATGACTTGTTGTTTCTTGGCCTTGTATTGTTCGTATGGTGTTGAATCTTGCTTCTTTTGAGTGGTGTTAGTCTGGCTCTTATACCAAATGTTGGACCGTGCACCTGCATTAAACACCACTAGAGGGGGGTGAATAGTGGTTAGCGGAAATCACACTACAACCATTTGTTAAAATCCCCTTTGAAAACGAAATCTGAGACCACTTCAGATTCAGAACCCGTTTTTGAAAAATTCACAAATAATTGTACACAACTCTAAAAATTATGAAACTTTCCAGAATTGAACTTCAATGCGTTAGCAAGACTCTGTCCAACAATCAGACAAAAATATTGTTTGACCCTTCAAACAAATAAAAAGATTCAGATGGTCAATCTGGACAGAATTGGATAGAATGTTGCTGACTTTGCAAAACGTGTTTCTCTTTGAATACTCAACCAAAAAAGTTGATTTTTATATCAAAACACTCCTTAGGATGTGTAGATGATGTTTCAAAGAGGTCCTGACCTTAAATAATTCTTCAAAAATACAGAATTTAAGTTTTCTCAAAACTGGTCAGATTGTAGCCAGATTAGAGCAGTTACCTTGCAAAGACTAAAAGACTAACTTTCCCTTACTCAAATCAAGTGATTCTTGTTGCAAATGAAAGGTAACAGTATGGAGTATAACTCCATTAAAAATCATAAATTTCGAAAATGTTTAGCTATTTTTTCAAATTGTGAGAAGTTGTATGAAAACTGCAGTCAAAAACGAGCAGAAAACAGAAATGAAGAAACAAGACAAGAACACCGAGGATTTATCCTGCTTCGGTCAATGTGACATACTCCAGCCTTAAGGAACACCTTTCCTTGGATTTTACTATGAAATGAACACCTTACAACAAGAGCCAAGCTTGATCCTTGGGTTATACACCAACCCTATTCAAGACTTGGATAATCACCTTCTAAGCAACACTTATTTGCAACACCTCTAACACCTATTGATGTAGCCTTATAAAGATGGCTAATCAATCTTACAAATGAAGCTCAATAGGCTTGTAGCTCACCACAATACAACAAGAACACCTTTGCTACAATGAATAAAACAACAACAACAAGATTATAAAAGCTAGACAATTCAACAAATGCTTGTGAGCTTCAAGTGTGTTTCATCTTCTTCACCATTGCCTCTATTTATAGTGTGAGATGAGCCTTGAAGATAAGAATTCCAATGTGTCACCATCTTCATCATCAATTCCAAATGTCTTCTCATCATTGGTTAGCCTTGTACACTTGGCAAAATAAGACAATATAATTGGTCCACCTTGGCAAAATGATGTTGGCCGAAATTTTCAACCAAAAGTGACTTGGAATTATCTTGAAAATGTGAAGATAATTGCACCATAACAACTACATCATCTTCTCAACTCTTTGGCAAGATAATAGGCATGTGGGTATTGAAATTTTAAAATCAAAAAATCTGCCCAAGTCAACATAGTAGCCTTCCAAAAATAGTTTTGATTTTCTTAATAAAATAAGAAAGGATAATACCACCAAATTATCCCCAACTTCAAGCAAAATAATACGACATGTAAAGTCTTTATTTGACTTCAAAAAATCTGCTGAAAATAGACATGAAAATCCATATAGTCGTTGGCTATCTCTTGTAAATTCCAAGTTGGCAATTCTGCCAACTAGCTCTTTTTTGGTTTGTCCACTTGTCACCAACTCATAAAATTAATACCACATCATGTCCACCTTTAATCACGTTTGTTGACATAAAAATATGTGTAGAAACACAAATTTTTGAACAAGAAATAAATAGATAATAGTTGACAAGATTATGTCAACATGTAACACCGAAATTCTCAATATTTCTTCTCATATGTCATGATCATTTCCACACCTTTTGACACCTTGAACAACTCTGAATAATGATGAATAATATGATCTTATAACATATATAAGAGTGTCTTGAAGAAAAAATAGAATGTGACATCTCAAATCGTCACATATCCAGCTATAGTCAATAATATCATCATGTGAGAGAAAAAGATATAAGATCACCATATTATCTTCAAAATAATAATAACACAGCTCCAGAATGAAGATAATAATATGCTAAAGAGATTCCTTGAGTGAAAATACCAAAAATACCCTTGGGGGTAAAATGACCAAAATACCCCTAATATATGAAAACTCCAGAAATGACCCAGATGGTCATAAATACTCATGATATCACCTTTGCCTTCATAAATAGTATAAGAATACACCCTTGAAATGTTTTCACCATGTGGTGTTCCTAAAAAACTCAAAATACCAATTTTGCCCTTTTTGGTAAGTTGTAGAAACTTCCAAGGCTCGTTACTCACAAGGCAATAATAATCACCAAAAACACATAATAAGCACATAATGAGCATGTATAAATCATGTACAAATGAAATCAACCATTTTATCACATTTTAGAAAATTATTTCTAAAAACCCTAGACATCGATCGATCGAAGTGCCTCAGCTTCAGAGATCGATGTCTCACAGAAAGTTTCAGAGTTTGCCTCTGACCTACATCGATCGATTGAAGTGAGGGTTCGATGTACATCGATCGATCGATGTATCTCAGGTTTAGAGATCGATGTCTCACAGAAAGGTCTTAAACTTTTCTGCCTTACATAGATCGATCGATATGAGAGATCCATGTACATAGATCGATCGATGTGCAACAACCTGAGAGATCGATGTCAACTTTTTCAACATATAACACCATGTGTGACATTTTTAAGTATTCACCACTTAAAATTATGACTTTAAAAATTATCCAAACATATTTCTTAACAGTTAGCCTATCGGAGGACCTAAAAGACATTTGAGATTAGTTTGCTACCTATGTAATTGATCACATATGATTATTTTAGGAATTGAAATTGTACATTTCAATTACATAAGTGGAATGATACACGATATAAGTGGAATTGAAGCCTTAACAGCTTAAAAGTAAGGTTGATATGATGATACTCGTGACATACTAGGTAAATAAATCAATTAGAACTATAATAACCATTGATTACATAATATGCAAGTTTTGAAGATGAAACTTTTTGCAAGGGGGAGGAATGTTATGACCCGGACTCTTGGAGGGGTCAAAGAAAAAAAATAGGGAGTGGAAAAATTCTTAAGAAGAAAAGAGATAGATACATGATATACTTGATATCTAGTATATATGATTTGGGTGGAATAAGTAATGGGGAAGGAAAAGGTAAGATGAATTTAAACTCTAAGAAGATTAACATTATAATTCCTAAACTTAATAAGAAAATACCTCATTAGGCTTATCTATCTACACAGTTATGTATATATATATATATATATATATATATATATATAACCAAAGGTTAAAAGAAAATACCCTAACCCTATTTTTCCCTCCAGGCGATCTTTTCCCCCACCCATGGCGGCAGCCTTTTCTTTAATATATCAGCAGCACTCCTTAAATTTTTTGGAAGTTTAGGTCAGCAGCTGATTACAAATTTTCTTTTCCATCCCAAATGTTGTTGCCGCTGCAACATGCAAGAAAGGAAAAAAAAAGAGTTGGGCAGCAAATGGAGGACCTTAAAATTTGGCCGTCCCCAGCACGACACAAAAGCTGCAGCAGCAATACATTTATTTTGGTTCCTTACATTCAATGCGTCACAAGGAAAAGAGAGAAAACGAAGATTTTGTTTCATCCACCAGAAATCCTAACGCGATGTTTCGATATAGTACATACGATCGAGACAAGTATCATTTCTACACTTATTATCAATTTGTGAAATCTGTATTGTTATTTTCGTATCAAATTATGGATCATATATAAGTATTGATGATCGCATAAATTGATGAAAATACACGTATTCATAGCCTTGCTTATATGTATGTGTTTATACATTGTACTATGCTTGTATTTTTCCCACTGGCATGTTATTCGACTTGGATATGTGTTCCAACTGTTGGAATTGTTGGAAAAGAATTCTTGTAATTGTGATGATTACTTTTAATGAATGCATGCATGTGTTTCTTTCCAAAAAGAAAGAACTTTTCTTCTTAAAAAAAAATGAAAAATATATGTATTGAATTGTGTATGAATTTGTAAAGGGACGAAAATTGGTTTTGAAAATTATAGAAGCAGCCGAATATAAGTATGCTGCATTAATGCTATATTATGTATAAAAGAAAGTATATATTTTATTGTACATGATTTCATATATTCAATGTAAAGTATTTGATAGTATAATCATACATATTTGTGAGTCATGGTAAATATGCAAAATTGCCACTGGTGCTTGCACGTGAATAAGGCAAATTACAATATCTTCAATTTGGCCAAAGCTATACTTAGATGTATTTATCTCATACTTTAATGTCTAAACCTAAAGTATTTGAATATATTTAAGTGTGTACAAATGAACGTGGGAATTAGTACTTTCATATTTGGTGGTCGAAAATTTTGCAAGTATGGAGAAAGGGGCTGACATGTATTAATTTCAATCCACTGGCGAACGGCCAGATTATAGACTTTTGATATATGTTAGGGTATAAGTTCTATGTATAGTGTGTAAAGGATATGATATATATCTATATATATATATATATATGTATGTATGTATATATATATATATATATATATATATATATATATATATATATATATATATATATATTGTAAACCATTTTGGGATATGTATAAAGGTCGAGTGATGATTGTCTTTTGAGATACTAGCCTACAGCTCTGAAGGAGAAAAAAGAAAACGAAGAATACAGATAGTAATAACATAATAGAAAAAAATAAATAAAATCTAGTAAATAATCAAATGAATAAAATAGAACAAAAGTAATAAATAATAATAAACGAATAAAAGAAAGAAAGAAATAATATCAAGGAGATAATTATTATAATAAAAATAATATTAAAAAAGGGGGTAAACATGTAAGTATATATGCACGTGAATGGACGCGGGTATATATAGGAGTATGTATGCACCAGATTGTGTGTGAAGCATTCATGGCACGGCATTGCATTGCATCCCTTCAGGATGCTAACTCCACGTTACGTAGCAATGTCCGCTGACTCTATGTTACGGAGCGATGCCCGCTGACTCCACGTTACAGAAAGATGTCTGCTGACTCCACGTTACAGAGCGATGCCCGTTGACTCCGGGTTATGGAGCGATGTCCACGTTACAGAGCGATGTCTGCTGACTCTACGTTACGTAGCGATGTCTGCTGACTCCACGTTATAGAGCAGTGTCTGTTGACTCCACGTTAAGGAGCGATGTCCGCTGACTCCACGTTATGGAGCAATTTCCGCTGACTCCATGTTACGAAGCGATTTCCGCTGACTCCACATTACGGAACGATGTCCGCTGACTCCACGTTACGAAGCGTTGCCCATTGACTCCATGCTACGGAGCGATGTCTGCTGACTCCATGTTACGGAGCGATGTCCGCTAACTCCACTTGCGAGATGATGCCCGTTGACTCCACGTTACAGAGCGATGCCCGCTGACGCCATGTTACGAAGCGATGCCTGCTGACTCCACGTTACGGAGCGATGATCGCTGACTCTATGTTACATAATGATGAGTAGGACCCAAGACATGCATAGAATATCATGGATGGAAAGGTGTATGTTGTGTGAAATAATAAGGTTGTTGCATGTGACACGATAGCGAAAAGGTGCACGCATCATGAAATTGTGCATTGCATTTGATTAGACGAGTAGAATATGTGTTTATCTTACACTTCTGTTATTGTTATTCTTTATGGTTTATGCATTTGTACTTTCTTGGTTGATTAGAAAGGCAAAAAAAGGTAAACTTTATTCGCGAAGAGAAGCATGTTATGTTCTATTTGTCATTTATTTACACTTGCTTTTATGTGTATGAGCCCATAGTAAGTACAGTGAGGCTACTTACTGGGCGACATGTTGCTCATACCACACTCCTCTATCTTTTTTCCAGATGATCAGGGCTATGGATTAGTATACCTGAGAATGATCAAGAGTGGAGATATTGAGGACGATGATATTCCGATGAGACTTTCGAGGACTTAGTGACTTCCGCTGATGTGTATACGTTTTGTCTTTGACGTCTTGTATACGGCGGATGAGCGGTTTCGAGTAATACGTCTGGGGACGGGTCGCTACATGACTGGAAGGACAAACTGCAGAAACAAAGGCATTTAACTTTCAACCTTTTGGAGGCTGAAAGGAAATTCCTTGATCAACTCGCCAAAGATAACTATTTAATTTTGAATGACTAGAATAAAAATTCTTTCACTCCAAAAATAAAGGAAACAAGGTAAGGAACAATATTAATGGAGTTCAGCTCAGCAATGGCACTATGTCTTCATCTGTCGAGCAAGCAGCTCAGCAGTTTGTATCTTACTACACCAACCTGCTTGGCTCAGCTCAGCTAGTCCAGCCCATCAGAGCACAAGGTCATGAATGGTAGTCCGAGGCTATCTGCGCAGCAAGCTGACTCACTTACAGCCCCAGTACAGGATGTTGAGAAATCGGGGTTTGAGTTATTTGAAAATGCATGATTCAAATGTTACGTGTTTACGAAATGCATGAATAAATTGTTACTTGACATGCTTATGTGATAAACTTGGTTTACATGTTTATATATATTGTTGTCATACTAACGTGCCATGAAGCATTAAGGCTTACTTTATATGGAAAACATTTGTTGTCTTTATACTATTTTCAGGTGCCATAATTAATCAACTAAACTAGTTCATTAAGTGAAGTGCTTAATGAAATGAACTAACTAGTTCATTAAATAAAGACATATTTGGGACATATTTCGAGAAGCTATTTGGAAACAAACTTGGAATTGAAAATCAACTCTCAATACTTATATATATACGGCATACATATTATATTTATATATCCTTTTTTTAACGACAAACTATATACTTATATTCCGACGTTCCACCGATACGTCATATATATTATAAACGTATGTCGACATCACACCACTATATACACCTCATATTTAAGAGTATATACAGGTCTCATATCATATATTACAAGTCATATTGCCCTCAAAATTGTAAAGACATGTCACGAGGTCATAAAATGAAAATTATCGTATCGATGACTACGGAACCTTCACCGACCTTTCACGTACTTACATTTAAAGATGGCCAGCCCATATGCGCTAAAAATAATCAAAACAAAACATGATTGGTGACATTGAAGAGGATAAGCCACAAATTTGCCTGTTCCTAGTCGTCATGGGAAAGAAAGGCAGGAGCTCTTGGATAGAAGACTGCTATAAAAAAAAACTACTTCTACATGATTGTTGGAGGATAAGCCACACATGATTGGTGACATTGAAGAGGGAAACACACAAGGAAACATTTCAAAATACAACATATGCTGAAATTTCAACACATGTTTTTGGGCTGGCCAATTTTCACCCTTTATAATCTTTAGTTTTGTTCAAAAATTTAAGAGGGACCATATCATGATTAATTAGAAATTAACCACCTTGATTTTAAGCATGTGTTTTAGATTTTTAAGGGGAATTTCCAGCTCATTTAAGGAGTGCCAAGGTGGATTAAAGATGGCCAATCATGAAGTGACAACTAGGCAAAGACAAGTCATTCATCCAATCTTATTGTGTCAAGTAAGCAAGGGCGTGTCACCATTTTATACAAGCCAATCTTCAAAGGCATTCAAGACAAATGTTCAAGGTGAAAACTCAGCTAAAGGGGGCAGCCAACACACTATAAATAGAGGACAAGTGTGCAAGACAGTGACCAAATCAAAGTTCATACTCTTACAAGATCAAGCAAGACTATTCTCTTATTCTTTTCTTTTGCTCTTAGCCTCAAGCCTATCATTCTTATATTCCATAGATTATGAAGGCTTTGTGTATACCACCCACATACATTCATATCTTGTAAACGCTAGATCAAGGTGTGATCAAACCTTCATTGGGCAATTTTGCAGAATTTTCTTGTTTGGCTCAACTCAAAACAAAATTCAAAATCAAAACAAGAACGTGAGATGAGAGACAATGAATGAATACATGAGATATAGACTGATTCGAATCGTAAACGATTCTACTCCATTACCACTTTGTTGCCAAAGTGGATTTCAACAACTACTCTTCTTATTAAAGCTAATAAAAAAAACCACAGCAATACTTACACTAACAACTTATTGTAAGCAACCACAACAACAACTTTTTGCACAAATACCTTTATGCAACTACAACATGTACAGCTTTAAGCAAGAATAACTTCTTGCTACCTCACAAACTTCAATAAAGTTCTCTCAAGAACTTTTCTCACGGTGGGTTAAAAAAGAAGTAGTGGGGATCACACTTTTTCACTAGTCTAAACACAAGCAAGAGATCAAGTATTTATGATTCCTTTTATGTTAGACTCACTATCTCTCAATATACAACAATAGGCTTAACAAGCTTTAAGCACTTTTACACATATGAGAGAAATATACAACAATGAAGAATGAAGCTTGATGATGGTGAAAGTGTGTATTTGCCTCATCTGTGCTTCATCTATTTATAGGTGGTGTTCACCATGTTTTTGGAACCTCCACCATGTCTTCAACTCTATCAAATGTCAAGATAATGTCAAATTAGTCTTTAGCCATCCTATGGAGTAATTTGATCCTCAGTAGCCACCCTGAAGAATCTTAGACATTGATATAATAGTTAAGGAAGCATGTATTATGTTAGAGAAAAGTGCACAAGAAATTTGAGCAAGATTGGAAAGAGAAAACACTATGAATCTCCCTTGGGTTTTTTTCCAACAGTCATAAAAATTAGAATTCTGGGAGACATCGATCGATCGATGTGTCAGGCTTGAGAGATCGATGTCCTCCAGAAAGTTTCTAGTTTTGAACCTGTAGTACATCAACCGATCAATGTCTCTCTTTTGAGAGACTGGTGTCACATCGATAAGTCGATGTCTCTTGGCCTGAGAGATCGATGTCTTCCGTAAAGTTTTTGATTTGAAACTACCTGACATTGATCGATCAAAGTCTCTCCTTGAGTGACTGATGTGACATCGATCGATCAATGTCCTTTAGGTTGAGACATCGATGTTGGACAGAAAGGTTCCAAACTTAACCAACTCCAACATAGATCGATATTGAGAGACTGATGTATACATCGATTGATCCATGTGAGATATTGATGTCTCACAGTGTGTTTTTTTCATTTTGGTTCAACCTCCAAGTGTGAATTTCCATTTTAACTCATTCAAAAAATATTTTAATATCATTAAAACATTTCATATCCCAACAATCTTCCTCTTTTTGATTATTTTGAGTCTAAGATTTTTAAATGATGTTTTTGCTTGAAAATTTTATTTTTAGACTAGCTAACAATTTCAAACTCGAATCTCCCCCATTTTTCATGCATTTTATGTTCTTTCTAGTAGCATAAAGCATGTTAGCGTATGCAAGACTCCCCTTTCATAAATAATCTTTCCAAAACTAATGAATATATTTGAAAATATCAAAATACTCCCCCCTCAACCAAACATGCATCAAATAATATCAAAAGACTCCCTCAACTAAACATGCATCAAATGTGTGCATCATGACAAATTTTCAATTTGCACTAACCATTTAACATATGTGCCAATCATACCAAATTTCTTATTTTTACATCAAGATCAATATCAAGCCATCAAGATTAAATCCAAGCAAGCAAAGAAAGCAAGTACCATCAAGATCAATACAAAGCAAGTATACACTTCTCGCCCTTTTTGAAAGCATCAAAAAAATAATCGAAGATAAACATATGATGTCATTAAAACTTCAATACACACCAAAGTTTAGAATAATATATCTAAGCTAGAAGAAAAAAATGTAAAATGGGGATAAACTGGGGATAAATGATAGACAAGAAGACTAGTCTTCATCAGATGAAAAAGTTATTCCAGGGATGAACACCTTCATATTTGCTTTGAGTTTGGCAAATCTTGATTCGTGCACCGTCACCTCGCATCGTAACTCACTGACCTCCTATTGAAGGGTATTAAATGGAGTGATTTGATCTTCAATAGTCACCCTAGAGAATCTTAGACATGGATATAATAGTCAAGGAAGCATGTATTATGTTAGAAAAAATTGGAAAAAAATTTTGAGCAAGATTGGAAAGAGAAAACACCATGAATCTCCCTTGGGTTTTGTTCCAACAGTCATAAAAATTTGAATTCTGGAGGACATCAATTGATCGATGTGTCTTGCTTGAGAGATCGATGTCCTCCAGAAAGTTTCTAGTTTTGAACGTGCAGTACATCGATGATCGATGCCTTTATTTTGAGAGACTGGTGTCACATCGATCGGTCGATTTCTCCTGGCCTGAGAGATTGATGTCTTCCATGAAGTTTTTGATTTGACACTGCCTGACATTGATCAATCTAAGTCTCTCCCTGAGTGACTGATGTGACATCAATCGATCGATGTCCTTTAGGATGAGAGATCGATATTGGACAGAAAGGTTCCAAACTTAACCAACTCCAACATGGATCGATCCATGTCTCTCATTGAGAGACTAATGTATACATCAATATCCATGTGAGATATTGATGTCTCACAGTGTGTTTTTCTCATTTTGGTTCAACCTCCAAGTGTGAATTTCTATTTTAACTCATTCAAAACATATTTTAATATCATCAAAACATTTCATATCCCAACAATCTCCTCCTTTTTGATGATTTCAAAACTATGATTGTTAAAAGATGTTTTTGATTGAAAATTTTATTTTTAGACTAGCTAACAATTTCAAACTTGAACTTTTCAATCTCCCCCTTTTTCATGCATTTTATGTTCTTTCTAATAGCATAAAGCATGTTAGCATATGAAAGACTCCCCTTTAATAACTAATCTTCCCAAAACCAATGAATATGTTTGAAAATATCAGAATACTTCCCCTCAATCAAACATGCGTCAAATAATATCAAAAGACTCCCTCAACTAAACATGCATCAAATGTGTGCATCATGACAAAATTTCAATTTGCACTAACCATTTAACATATGTGCCAACCATACCAAATTTCTTATTTTTACATCAATATCTAGTAAGTATAACCATTAATATCAATATCAAGCCATCAAGATCAATACCAAGCAAGCAAGTACAATCAAGATCAATACCAAGTAACCAAAGCAAACAAGTATATACTTCTTCCCCTTTTTGAAAGTATCAAAAACAATAATCAAAGATAAACATATGATGTCATTAAAACTTCAAAACACACCAAAGGTTAGCAAATACATAAGTCAATAATATATCTAAGCTAGAAGAAAAAAAATGCGAAATGGGGATAAACTGGGGATAAATGATAGACAAGAAGCCTAGTCTTCATCAGATGAAAAAGTTATGCCAGGGATGCACACCTTCATCTTTGCTTTGAGCTTGGCAAATCTTGACTCGTGCATCGTCACCTTGTCTTATAGCTCACTGACCACCTGTTGAAGGGTAGTAACTTGAACTTGAAGTTCCGGAACATTTGAGCTCAATCCACTAGGTACTTCTTTGGTATCGGGGATGGGAATTTGTGTTTCTTCTGGATCACCCGCCTCTTCACCCGCTTCTTCTTCTTCTGCATGTCCCTTCATAGCTTCTTTCCTAGCCTTGAGCACTTGTTGGATGTTGACCTTATCATAATAATCCTTATGTGTGATTTGGTCAAGATCCTTACTATCTACATATACTCCCGACTTCACTAGCATCCGATAAATGCGATTACTATACAAGAGTGCTTTGTTTTGCTTTGTTGCAGCCTCAATCATGTTTTTCATGAAATTTTCTCCAAAATTTATTCTCTCTCTATTTGCTGTGCAGAAGGCAATATAGAAATCTAGGTTGCTAGGCCCTTTAGTGGACTTGCCATTGATACAAAAATTACTATGACAAGTAAGGTTCGGTATACTAAGGGCATGTCATTGGTGTTCTTAGTTAAGTGATAATCTAAGAATGTCTGTATTTTGTTTTTAGTGACATTCCACCACTCCTTATCACACTTCCAAACATCAAACTCAAAATACCCCTCGTTTGGTACTCCAATTAGTTCACAAATGGTTCTAACATCCCAATCAATGTGAGTTTCATCAATGATAGTGTGCAAAGCTAATGAAAGATCATTGATGTATTGGACCCATAAATTTACATAGAAAAGCCTAGTGTACCTAGTGGACATTTTGTCCATCTCCCTTTCAAGCCAAATATTTCTCCATTGTTGGACATCTAATCATTCAATGATAGGGCTCAATTCAATATTTCTTATAATATCTTTTACTCTAAGCAATTTGAGGGGAATGGTTGCTCGTTCATCTCTCTCCCATTTATCATACAAACTTTCAGAATGTCTAGTAATGTACCTTACATTTCCTGGTGGGTATGGTTCCTTCAAGGCATTTTTGGCTTCCCTAGTCTTGATCCATAGAAAATTTGAGAAATTTAGGGCCACTCTTTATTTCGGATAATACTTGGGCTTGGCTAAAGTCCATGGATTGTTTCCTCCTAGGTTGAGTTTTGCTTGTGTTTGAGGAGATTGTCCATGAGGAGGATTGCTTGACCTTTCTTCTTCACTTTGAGTTGTTCTTGTCCGTTTTATGGTGTTCTTGCTCCTTGTTGACATTTTGAATAGAGACTAGGGCTTGAGATAGAGAAATTTTTAGGATAGGATGAAGAAATGTGAGGGTAGAAGGCAAAAATTAAGTGTGGAGATGATGAAATTTTGATTGTGAGATGAAATTGAAGAGAGGGATAGTTTTTAGAGAGGAAGATGCCTTGTTCTTGAGAGGTTCGATCGATTTACGTAGGTTGGAAATGAATGAAATAGCGTTTTTGACAGAAGTTATAGTGCAGAAATCGATGATGTCGATCAATCAACGTCAGAGATCAACGTAGATCGATCAATGTCAGCCATCAACTTACATGGATATGTCATTTTAATACATAGATCGATCCATGTATACTTCTTTTTGAAATTTCTTATGTTGATCGTCTAAACTTTGTTTATCATCCCTAGTCTTGTTCTACTGGACTCGAATATATCAGTAGAAAGGGATTTGGTAAAGATATCTTCTAGTTGGTCAATGGTTGGAACAAATTCAACACATACCAATCTTTTTTGAATATATTCTCTTACAAAGTGATGCCTCACTTCAATATGTTTGGTCCTACTGTGGTGTACTGGGTTTTGTGCTATACATATGGCTGCTGTGTTGTCACACAGGATAGGAACTTTGTCAAACTTAATATTGTAATCATTGAAGGTGTTTATCATCCAAAGTAGTTGGGCATAACATGAAGTGGCTGATATATATTTGGATTCCGTCATTGAAAATGACACACTATTTTGTTGCTTGGTGAACCAAGAAACTAAGCAATCTCCAAGGAATTGACATGTCCTGGAGGTGCTTTTTTGATCAACTAGGTTTCTGGCGTAGTCGGAGCCACTATGCCCTCTTAAATCAAAAAACAATTTGGGATAAAATAACCCAAAGTTCAAAGTTCCTTTCGAATACCTAAAAATTCATTTAATGGCAACTAGATGCGATTCCATAGGCATACATTGAAATCTAGCACATAAACACACAGCATGCAAAATATCCGGTTTACTAACTGTAAAATAAAATAGACTACCAATCATACCCCTATATTTGGTTACCTCAATCGGCTTTCCCTTTTCATCTTTGTCAAGCTTCGTACTTTTGTTCATTGGTGTGCTTACACTCCTTCCATCCTCAAACTTGTATTTCTTGAGTAAATCCTTTGTGTACTTTGTTTGAGATATGTATACTCCATCTTGAGTTTGCTTGAATTGAAGCCCAAGGAAGTATTTGAGTTCACCCATCATGCTCATCTCAAATTCTTCTTCCATCAATTTAGCAAAATGCTCACAAAGGGAATCGTTAGAAGCACCAAATATAATATCATCCACATAAATTTGAACAAGTAATTGATGGTTTCCTTGTTCTTTAATAAAAAGAGTACTATCAACTTTTTATTTTGAAAACTCATTTTCAAGTAGGAAGTTAATCTTTCATTCCATGCCCTATGAGCTTGTTTAAGCCCATAAAGGGCCTTTTTGAGTTTAAATACATGATTTGGATAATCATGATTTTCAAACCCAGGTGGTTGAGCTACGTACACATTATTCCATTCAAAAAGGTGGATTTCACATCCATTTAACATAGTTTGAAATCCTTATAGAATGTGTATGCTAATAGCATCCTAATAGTGTTACAAACCGAAAAAAAAATAGATAAAAACCCCACCATAAAACCCTTCAATACCCATTAAACTATAATTATAACCCCACACCATTACTACAGTTTAATACACCTTATCCTACCATTAAGTGTGTGAGTTGGAAACTCTCACATTTCTAAATGTTATAAGGCCAAACGGCCAAGCTCGAAAATAAAGAAAAGGAAAGGTCAGTGAGTGAAAAAAAAAAGAGAAAGTGTGATGAGAGGAAAAAGAGAGAAAGAAAGAGAAGAAGGAAGTGGAGCTCAAACCATCACCACAATCACCACAATATCACCAAGTGTTGGTTTACAACCAAAAGGTAGGTTACTCCTATTTTTCTGAGTAAATTCATATATGTGATCATTTGCTCTTGGTTTTATTTGTTGCTTATTTTACATGCTATAATTCAAATTGATATATGTTATATGATTTGATTGCTCTCATTGATGCATAAAAATGTTATGTATAAATTTCCGGTTGGCTTTTGAGATGATATATGTAAGTATATATAAGACATATGTAAATATATGCTAGTTATCTAATCAAGCTGTTATTCGAGTTAATTATGTATATTTGTAGATTTCGTAATTCTATATATATTTATACACACACACATAAATATATATATATACACACACATGTATGTTGTGCTATTTTCGGAATTATATGCATGTACATAAATAAAATGTACCAACGGTTGCTTAGATTTATTAGAAAAATAAAACGTTCTGATTAATCGTGCTCAAACCTTGGGAAGGTTGATAAACGGATTGACTAATGATGCTCAATTATGAATATAATAAATTACTCAAACCACGGAGGAAAAGAAAAAGAAAAATTGTGAGTACTACATTTAACCACCAAAAAGACATTTAGCTAAGGAATGAAACATATGAAAATATACTGTTGAGTGCTACTTAACTAAAATATAGGGTGTGAAGTGTCTAAACAAATTTGTTAGAGATTAATAGCCAGTTTGATATTGGATGGTGATTCGGCAGCATTCATATATTTTTTAAAAAAAATTCTGTTTTGGTTTCGGCGGAAGCATGTATATATATATATTAAAAAAAAAAACTGCTTATATATGTTCTGTTTATAAATTGAAAGGAACAATTCTAGACAAATATGGTAATGGAATTATGTTCAAAAAAAAAAAGAAATAAGGGGGAAAAAACAGTTTTTTTTCGTTTAAATAAAGAAAAAAAACTGTGTTTAATAAATAAAATAAAATAAAGTAAGAAGATAGGATTTTGACTATGTAAACTGGAATTACCGTAAATAAGGGGGTTGGGGGTTTGAATATAATATGTGTGTATTTGAGGATTTCAAATGTGATTAATATATGATACTTTGTATGAAGTATATGAATATATATATGTGGGTGGAACTGCCCACTTCTTGTCTGTGCTTAGCAACTGTGCTGGGACTTCTTTTGAAAACTTGGGCATATTGGAGATAAATATTATGTATGTGAACATTTTATCAACTAATTATTTTAAGCAAGTCAAATTAACCTTTATTATTAGTATTGATTTTATACTACATTTGTTTAGATTCAAGCCTAGAAGAGAAGGAATTGAGTACCAGATTAGAGGTAAGTGGTCTATTTGTGCTCGTTATGTTGTCACGCATCAGAGGTAAGTAGTCTATTTGTGCTTGTTATGCTTATCGTGCATCAATGTGTTGTTTGCTGCATATCTGTAATTGGACTTTTTCTATATGCGAGTTGTACGTATACTGGGTGTATGTATGGTTGTACGATCTCAATGCATATTGCATGTGTATAAGGATGTGTGGGGGTAGACATGCAAGTATATATGCACGTGTATGGGCGCGGGTATATGTAGGAGCATGTATGCGCCGGATTGTGGATTATGTGTGTGCAGCATTCATGGCACGTGCATTAGCATTGCATCCCTTCGTGGCGCTGACTTCACGTTACGGAGCGTGTGTTCGCTGACTCCACGTTACGGAGCGTGTGTTCGCTGACTCCATGTTACGGAGCGTGTGGCCCTATAAGGCGTGTGGTCCTACGGGACGTGTGGCCCTATGAGGCGTGTGGTCCTACGGGACGTGTGGCCCTATGAGGCGTGTGGCCCGACGGGGCGTGTGGCCTGACGAGGCGTGTGGTAGGATCACCTCGAGGTTCATGCATTGCACGGTAGAGATATGAGCATCGTGTGTGATATGACTTTTGTTGCGTGTGACACGTAGAGAAGGCATGCATCATGAAGTTGTGTATTATTATTGTGGAGTGATTTACTTTACTCAGTTTATTTACTCGATTGACATGTATGTTGATTTGTAAATGTTATCTATAATTGTCTCTGCATGTATGATTTTCATAATGGGTATAGATAGGTTGCTTACTGAGCCTGTTGATTTGGCTCACACCACCACTCACCAGTTTTGCAGGTGGGAGAAGTTGGGTATGCTTACACAGGAGTTAGTTTACCCTGAAGAACGAGACGAGAGATTTCAAGACTAAGGATATTCATACGAGACTTTTGAGGATTGATTGAGACAGTCGTTTCGATATTCGAGGTTTATGTATTTTCGAGATTAGAATTTACATACATTTGACTATTGTATTGGTTTAGAAATTCTTAGACATTGTATCAATGATGAAGATTATTTTATCGAGGATTCTTAGTTATGGCTTCCGCTGACATCGATTTACGTTATTGTGATGACGTGTAATTGAAGTGTATCGACGCCTTGTATTTTCCTTAGTGAGATACGGCGGGTGCACTGTTCTCGATGCTAGGGCTCGGGAGCGGGGCGCTACAGGTGGTATCAGAGCATGGCTCTAGATCCACAGCGGAAACATAGATTTAGGCCATGATCTTAGAAATTAAGTTACGATTTTGCCCATAAGTTAGGATCTTAGAAATAAGATGGATCTGATTATGAGTTGATCTTGAACATAAGTAGTGATCTTAGTTATAACACGATTATATTCTAAGCATGACCTTAGAATTAGGAAATAACCCAAGACTTAAGGAAATGACCGGTTAAGGGACACGTATACTTAGTGTATAGCATAAGGTTTTAATGACTCGCCTTAATTAAGTTTCAATCAAAACCCTTTGCACAATCCCTTAGCTGCGAGAAAAGTAACTTTAATTGAATTGTAGATAGTTAAAAATATATAAGTTGCAAAGTTAACCGAAATGCTTTACCCGCAGGCGCTGAATGATGTATTAATTTAGATGAACCAAGAAGTTAATAGGGCTGCTTTCCCCTAGCAGCAGCAGGAGACCCCGTACCATTAGGATAACTAAATCGGGTTTGTGCTTCGACTCTGACAGTAGTGTCGGAACGCGACTAAGTATAAGTTGAGATCGCAACTACTAAGAAATGAACTATAGTAGAAAGATGTAAACTAAGTATCGATTTATAAGCATTATGATCAGTAGAGTTTAGTGAAAAATAATATACAAATGAATTTAAAGTCTAGTGTTAAGATGTTGAATATAGTGTCATCAAAAATAGGTCGACAATAATAGTCTTATTAGAGGTATTGACCGATAGCAACATGCAAAGAAAAAAAAATCGACTATAGTATGTGCACTGAGATGATAAATTGTCAAAAAAAAAAAATCTATAGATAAGTGTTGATTTCTAGAAACATTGAGTTACTTGACTTGAATCTGGTAGGCATGAATTAAAAAGGAGTAAGCATGAACAACCAGAGGTGACTTTTCGTGTGAGATTTAATCAAGTTAAAATTTAGCAGTTGTAATAACCAAGTAAAGGAGAATGATGGATCAGAGTGGCGCGCGAAAGCATGGTGGATTAGAATGCCCTAAGTCGATCAATATTTAGCATACTATGCTAGGATTGAACATTAAGGTTGACTTCGAAAAATTTTACAAAGTATTGGACTATTTTTTTTCCAAGTAGCTAAACGATTTTGTATAAGCACGTACACCAAGACATATTTTATAATCCAAAGGTATTTCAAAGATTTTTTTTTGTTACGAAACATTTCAACTAGTTCAAGCTTTTCGTATATTACTTTACCAGGTTATATTCCTCCCCGAATGTGTATATCAACATAATGAAATTTCAACTACTCCGACAACTCTTGAAGATAGATATAGTTTTAAACGTCGATGTTTTCAAGGAACGATACGTTTACATACTTCTTATATTTCTCAAATTTTCGTTTAGTCATATTGCTTTTGCTAAAATAAATTTATTTGTCAACTATCGACATTGCAAGTATTCTATCATTAAATGCTTTTGAATAAATTTATATACTTATAATAAATGTATTTAATTTTGTCAAGCGAAGATGGTTTCAAATATGTTTGTTTTGTTTTTTTTTTTGGAAAAAAAAGTACCTTATCTTAATTATTTTATGAAACTTTATAATTGTTGAGTTTTCAATTTTTCCATTTTGTAATACAAAACATAGCCTTCAGAATTTGTATTTCTTTGGAAAGAAAAAGATACCGTGCTCAAATCGCTTTGGTAAAAGAAAAAAAAACTTTGTGATTGTTGTGTTTCAACTGTTTTATTGCAATTACATCGAAATATTTTGCGAAGTAAGTTGTACCGTTATTTTACGAATGGTCATTTTAGACACCGTTTTGCAAAAACAAATATATGATACCATTGTTCTTGTGTTTGCAAAAGTATAATTTATATTATTTCAAACAAGTTAGAGCTATAGTTACGTAAACTACTTCAAATTGAAGGAAATATGTCCATGCACATACTTCATATATTAGATGTTGATGATATATCTGAGAAAAGTAAAGACATGATCATAGAACTAGCTCGTAAGTATATGAGAATTGATTTTGATACTTGATTCCATATTTATGAAGTACAATGAGTAATAAATCGAAGGACGTGATGGGTATTTTGGACATGTGTTTATTTTGGACATGTAATTAGGAGGTGAATCATATATGACGAGTTAAGAATTTTGGAATTGTAAACTACAATAAGTTGAATGATACACGTCAAATGGTATAAATGGAGGTTTATAAGTTGTCATTATGGAGAATTAAGTTAAAGATTATAGTATATCTAAGAACTGATTTTAGAAAGCTACTGATGGTTGTAGATACAGGTACGTATATAAGTATGTTATACATCGGCGATTGGGTTATAGAACCTCGGTATGATGGCAATACCCTTAATTTGATTCGATAATTATAGGTAGATTAGTTTATGATCTTAAATAAGCAAAGAGAAATTGATTAGAAATTACTCGTATGTACACAAGGAATGATTTTGAGGATTTAGTCATATGTCGATAAAGTGTAACGTGAACATATCAACATTTTCAATGGATATATAGTTTGCTCATTATGTAGGTGGATGAATCAAGTAGAACCATACTAAGTTATTGATTACACAATACGCAAGTTTCGAGGACGAAACTTATTGTAAGGGGGGTAGACTGTTACAAACCGAAAAAAAAATAGATAAAAACCCCACCATAAAACCCTTCAATACCCATTAAACTATAATTATAACCCCACACCATTACTACAGTTTAATACACCTTATCCTACCATTAAGTGTGTGAGTTGGAAACTCTCACATTTCTAAATGTTATAAGGCCAAACGGCCAAGCTCGAAAATAAAGAAAAGGAAAGGTCAGTGAGTGAAAAAAAAAAGAGAAAGTGTGATGAGAGGAAAAAGAGAGAAAGAAAGAGAAGAAGGAAGTGGGGCTCAAACCATCACCACAATCACCACAATATCACCAAGTGTTGGTTTACAACCAAAAGGTAGGTTACTCCTATTTTTCTGAGTAAATTCATATATGTGATCATTTGCTCTTGGTTTTATTTGTTGCTTATTTTACATGCTATAATTCAAATTGATATATGTTATATGATTTGATTGCTCTCATTGATGCATAAAAATGTTATCTATAAATTTCCGGTTGGCTTTTGAGATGATATATGTAAGTATATATAAGACATATGTAAATATATGCTAGTTATCTAATCAAGCTGTTATTCGAGTTAATTATGTATATTTGTAGATTTCGTAATTCTATATATATTTATACACACACACATAAATATATATATATACACACACATGTATGTTGTGCTATTTTCGGAATTATATGCATGTACATAAATAAAATGTACCAACGGTTGCTTAGATTTATTAGAAAAATAAAACGTTCTGATTAATCGTGCTCAAACCTTGGGAAGGTTGATAAACGGATTGACTAATGATGCTCAATTATGAATATAGTAAATTACTCAAACCACGGAGGAAAAGAAAAAGAAAAATTGTGAGTACTACATTTAACCACCAAAAAGACATTTAGCTAAGGAATGAAACATATGAAAATATACTGTTGAGTGCTACTTATCTAAAATATAGGGTGTGAAGTGTCTAAACAAATTTGTTAGAGATTAATAGCCAGTTTGATATTGGATGGTGATTCGGCAGCATTCATATTTTTTTTAAAAAAAATTCTGTTTTGGTTTCGGCGGAAGCATGTATATATATATATTAAAAAAAAAACTGCTTATATATGTTCTGTTTATAAATTGAAAGGAACAATTCTAGACAAATATGGTAATGGAATTATGTTCAAAAAAAAAAGAAATAAGGGGGAAAAAAACAGTTTTTTTTTCGTTTAAATAAAGAAAAAAAACTGTGTTTAATAAATAAAATAAAATAAAGTAAGAAGATAGGATTCTGACTATGTAAACTGGAATTACCGTAAATAAGGGGGTTGGGGGTTTGAATATAATATGTGTGTATTTGAGGATTTCAAATGTGATTAATATATGATACTTTGTATGAAGTATATGAATATATATATGTGGGTGGAACTGCCCACTTCTTGTCTGTGCTTAGCGACTGTGCTGGGACTTCTTTTGAAAACTTGGGCATATTGGAGATAAATATTATGTATGTGAACATTTTATCAACTAATTATTTTAAGCAAGTCAAATTAACCTTTATTATTAGTATTGATTTTATACTACATTTGTTTAGATTCAAGCCTAGAAGAGAAGGAATTGAGTACCAGATTAGAGGTAAGTGGTCTATTTGTGCTCGTTATGTTGTCACGCATCAGAGGTAAGTAGTCTATTTGTGCTTGTTATGCTTATCGTGCATCAATGTGTTGTTTGCTGCATATCTGTAATTGGACTTTTTCTATATGCGAGTTGTACGTATACTGGGTGTATGTATGGTTGTACGATCTCAATGCATATTGCATGTGTATAAGGATGTGTGGGGGTAGACATGCAAGTATATATGCACGTGTATGGGCGCGGGTATATATAGGAGCATGTATGCGCCGGATTGTGGATTATGTGTGTGCAGCATTCATGGCACGTGCATTAGCATTGCATCCCTTCGTGGCGCTGACTTCACGTTACGGAGCGTGTGTTCGCTGACTCCACGTTACGGAGCGTGTGTTCGCTGACTCCACGTTACGGAGCGTGTGGCCCTATAAGGCGTGTGGTCCTACGGGACGTGTGGCCCTATGAGGCGTGTGGTCCTACGGGACGTGTGGCCCTATGAGGCGTGTGGCCCGACGGGGCGTGTGGCCTGACGAGGCGTGTGGTAGGATCACCTCGAGGTTCATGCATTGCACGGTAGAGATATGAGCATCGTGTGTGATATGACTTTTGTTGCGTGTGACACGTAGAGAAGGCATGCATCATGAAGTTGTGTATTATTATTTGTGGAGTGATTTACTTTACTCAGTTTATTTACTCGATTGACATGTATGTTGATTTGTAAATGTTATCTATAATTGTCTCTGCATGTATGATTTTCATAATGGGTATAGATAGGTTGCTTACTGAGCCTGTTGATTTGGCTCACACCACCACTCACCAGTTTTGCAGGTGGGAGAAGTTGGGTATGCTTACACAGGAGTTAGTTTACCCTGAAGAACGAGACGAGAGATTTCGAGACTAAGGATATTCATACGAGACTTTTGAGGATTGATTGAGACAGTCGTTTCGATATTCGAGGTTTATGTATTTTCGAGATTAGAATTTACATACATTTGACTATTGTATTGGTTTAGAAATTCTTAGACATTGTATCAATGATGAAGATTATTTTATCGAGGATTCTTAGTTATGGCTTCCGCTGACATCGATTTACGTTATTGTGATGACGTGTAATTGAAGTGTATCGACGCCTTGTATTTTCCTTAGTGAGATACGGCGGGTGCACTGTTCTCGATGCTAGGGCTCGGGAGCGGGGCGCTACAAATAGCTTCCTAGCTACGGGGCAAAAGTCTCATCTGAGAGCACATCTTCACCAAATTGATGAAAAACATTTTTTCAAGGGGTTAGACTTGGAGTTTTAATATGAAATTTTTGTGAAACACTCATAACATCTGAGAGTACATCTTCACCAAATTTTATAATTTTTGGAGATCTACAACCGGGTTATCTAGATAATTCAAACCAGGATATGAAAACAGAAACTGTTTTCAGAAATGAGTTATTTTGTCACAAAAGTTTTGAAACAGAATTTTCCGCACTCACTATTCAACCCTCCTTCTAGTGGTGCTACACATGTCCTACAAGTGGTATCAGAGCACAGGCACACTTACTACAAGAAGATTCAACGATCTTTGTGAGATGGCAACAACTTGTTATAAAACCAAGCAAGTAGGAATGTCAAGCGTAAGACCTCTCCTTTTTGATGGTGAGTCTTTTATATAATCATAACTTCGTACGAAACTTTTCTTTGTAGCTACTGATATAGACTTATGGTCTATCATAGAAGGCGCTCCTTTTGTTCTGTCTAAGATAACTACTACTGATGGCATTATATTAGAAGTAGTAAAGCCTAAGCAAGAGTATACTGTAGACGATAAAAAGAGATTAAGTATGATTGCTAAGGCTATGCAACTTCTTCTAAATGGTTTAAGTAAAAGTGAATCAACTTATGTGTCAAATTGTTCTAGTGTTCAAGAAATATGGAGAATTCTTGAAATGAAACATAAAGGTACTAGTCAAGTTAAAGAGTCCAAGATAAACATGCTTATGTCAACTCTTGAATCTTTCAAATTATTACCCGAATGAAACTATTGCTGATATAAATCTAAGATTGACTAACATTTACAATTCTCTTGAGTCTCTTGGAAAGGTATTTTCTTCATAGGAGAAGGTGCAGAAAGTATTAAGAAACCTCCCATCCAAATGGGATCCCAAAGTCACGGCAATCAACTAAAGTAAAGAAACCAAATCAATAAAGATGGAGGAACTAATCGGATCGCTGAAGGTATATGAGAACAAACTCACTCTAAGAAATTCTGAATCAACCTCTAAACAACATAAGGCGATAGCGTTTAAATCAAATGAATACGTCTATACCTCTTCTGATCGCGTAGATGATAGTGATACGTATTCCGATAATGATGATCTAATCACGTTAGCTAAAGGATTAAGAAAGATCATGAGAAAGTCATTTAGAAACAAAATTAAGTCTACTTCAACTAAAAAAAATAAAAATAAGAATAATGATAAAGATATAAAATGCTATGAATGTGGAAAACTTGGACACCTATCATATGATTTCCTGAACAAAAACAAACCGATAAAAGAAAACTGTGACAAGGATCAAACAAAAACTAGACCCGTCTCATGGATCCTGCTCATGCTGGTTTCCTCAAGGACAGATCCATGGTATAAAATGTCTTCTAGTTCAAGAGCTGATCAAAGACTACATGAGAAAAAGGACAATCCCAAAATGCATACTTAAGGTGGACATCAAAAAAGATTTTTATTCCATCAGTTGATCCTTCCTCAAGGAAATGCTTCTTAGACTGGGATTTCCCTCTATCTTCACAGGATGGATCATGGAGTGTGTGAGCACTACCAGCTACTCTGTTTCACTTAACGATAGGCCTTATGGGTTCTTTAGGGCAGACGTGGCTTGAGACAGGTGGACCCTATCTCCCCCTTCCTATTTGTAATTGGTATAGAATATCTATGAAGACTACTTCGTGGACTGCGTCATCATAAGGAGTTCCATTACCATGCTGGCTGCGCGGAGTAGGAAATAACTTACCTTTGCTTTGCAGATGAACTTGTCTTATTCTCTAGAGGGTATGTCAGCTCAGTAACGAAAATCGTAGATGCACTATCTGACTTTGGTGATGGTTTTTGGCTCAGAGGCAATCGAACAACATCCTAGTTCTTCCACGTAGTCATTGGTGGCACAACCAACTGGTTGCAAGTCAGCACAGGATTCTCGAAAGGAACCACGCATTTCAGATAATTAGGCATACCTATAGCAGGCTGCAAGCTGCAGAGCTCACGTTGTGCACCTTTCATCAAAAAGACTTATGGACAGGGTAGGACTATAGAATGCATCAAGTCTCTCATATATTGGAAGACTACAACTAATCAATCAGGTTAGTTCTATAGGGAGTGAACTATTTCTAGCTAAGTGTGTTACCTCTTCCAGCAACATTTAGGACTCCGGTAAACATGATTTGTCTACACTTCTTATGGAGGAGTTCCTCACTAGGGTCCGAAAAGGCCTGGGTTGCTTGGTCTCAGGTCAGCCTTCCTAAAGAAGAAGGTGTTCTAGTAGTTATTCAACTGAAGGCGTAGAATTTGGCGCTGCTATCCAAGCACCTGTAGGATTTGCACCACAAGAAAGATACACTCTGGGTGCAGTGGATGAATCATAAGAATATACTACAAGGTACGCTATGGTCGAGGATGGGGCGCAGCGCGGACTCACCCTTTCTAGAGAAAATTATGGAGATCCGAGATTAGTTGCTAGTTAGGAAAGGCTCTTGCAGCTCAGTAGTAGAGGTAATCACCTCATGGACAGTGAAGATACCCTCAAGCCTCGTTTGACGTATGAGTATTTCAAGGATAAGGGCAGTAAGGTCAATTGGGCTGTATTACATGGGACTAAGCAGTTACCCCTAAACACTCCTTCACACTGTAGTTTGCTAGGCTGAACAAGCTTCCCACCAAGGAACGTCTTGTTTATCTAGAAAACAGAGAATGTCACCTCTGCTTGTCTGAGCAAGAAACGCTGCAACACCTCTCTTCTCCTGCTCAGCTACCAAACAATCTGGCTAACTATCTCAATATGGCTGGCACTCCCACGGAGATTCCACTCTATAAACTGGATATTGGCATGGGGATCGAGAAGACTCAAAGGGAAAACGATGAAAGGCAAGGCAGCGAAAACTCCCTTGGCTGAGATGGTGTATTTTATTTGGCAAGGTCGAAACAGAT
Organism: Eustoma russellianum; assembly: GCA_036186865.1. Lineage (NCBI taxonomy): Eukaryota > Viridiplantae > Streptophyta > Magnoliopsida > Gentianales > Gentianaceae > Eustoma > Eustoma russellianum. Next base: position 6,896,237 of record AP025045.1, read on the forward strand.
ATGTTTTTGAAGGAGAAGCATTTGTATCTAGGGATGTAGCACATAGAGTATGCACTCATGTATATAGAGTGATGTATAAGCTCTACTCACATATCTTAGACATAGGCGCTGCTCATATGGTTGAAGATTGCTATACGTTACTAAATAGACATGTAGGTCAGCATGTGACCCTACAAGTAGGGCTATTGTATAGGTTGCATCCCCTTGATGTCTTGATTTCTCTGGTTAATATTGGCATTTTAACCCAAAAAAAGTGTGATGGCGAAGCATATAATTGGAAAAATAAAAGACAGAATTCTAAGACCCTTAAACAGTTCATGCGGAAATGTATGAATATTTTATTCACATATCTTTTGCATATAAACATGTGTATTATTTACCTATGGATAAGCTAGTTTCTTTAATATTGTAACATACATCTAAAAACAATTCTAAAACTTCAAAAGAGCAGCATTGAGTATTGAACAAAGCTTTGTGTTTTTTCATTTTTACTTTTTTCGATTTCTTAGATATTTAGCAATTCGAATTCCTTCCAGACCAATTTCGGAACCTAATTTATTGTAGAATGCCCCTAAGATGGGTAGAGAGGTAGAAAAAGTATATATTTTTATTAAATATAAAGCATGTGTATTGTGATGTCACAGCTATTTGTTTGCTGTCGTGAAGCAGTCTTCCTTTTGCTATAGAAAATAAAATAATGCATCACGAAGTTTTTGCAGGCCAAATATACTTCTCTGACCATTCGGCATTTCAATTTTCAACACAAATTTTGCTTTTTAGTGTGCAGTTTTCATCAATTATAACAAGTAATTCGCCGCCTTGGCACTTTTTCCTATTATATGCACGCAGGGAAGATACATGTGTTTTGAACCTGATTTTCATGTGAAATTGTAATTACTTAGGCTACTACGGAAGCAAAAAGTTTAGAATGATTAAAATTTATCTCTTGGTGGGCAATTTTCCTCGTTGTTTTACGGAATAATTGTTTTCGCTCTTTCTGTGGTTAGAAGTCATTATTCTTAGACTCATTCTGTTTTTGAAATTAGACCTTTACGTGTCTTGTGTTTTTGGAATAAACCAAAAACGAAAGTTTTTGAAGTAAACTTAACGAAAATTATCATCTTCTAACCTCATGTGGTTTGAAATATGATGTTTGACACTCCTTTGGTTTTAAAACTTTTTACCTTTATACTCTTTGTAGTTGTAACGAAAAGCATAATTTTTATTCACACATAGATGTAAAAGTAAAGTTTTAAATCACAAAGAATTAATGATAATGTATGTAATTGTCTCTTGCTTTAATTTAAAAGTTCAAGATTGCCCCATTTTTTTTGTTTAATTGATGTAATTGTCTCTTGCTTTAATTTAAAAGTTAAAATTGCCCCATTTTTTTTTGTTTTCAACTTTGCGTCGTTAAATGTTCGAATGGAGAAGAAATTGTCAGTTAACCTCGTATTTCGAGCAACGTGTCACATATAAGTGAGACGTTTGACGCCAACGTCTTATCTAAGAAGATTAGAAAAATCTGATGTATCGTGACATATTTCAGTTGATACTTAGAATGAGATTTGTTTTAATAGCTTAAGAGTTTGAAACAAAAGACACGCATAGTGTAAGTGCAACACTGCGTAAATCTTCACTCAACCTAGGAGGATATTTAGTTGATACTTAGATAAAGATTTGTTTTAAAAGCTCAAGAGTTTGAAACAAGAGACACGTACAGTGTGAGTGCACCACTGCGCAAATCTTCACTGAACATAGGAAGCCGCTGAACACCTGATTTCCTTCGTACACATTGCTCTTTGGAGCTGCGCGGAGCGGGCGTTGAGGCGTCTAAAGTCAGAGAATGACATTTTGCTTCCATATTAGAATCTGACATCAAGTAAGTTAAATTTTTGATCGCAAGGTCAACCTTCTTTATATTTATCTTAAGTCTATTCAAATTGGCATGATTCATATATAACAATCAACCCTATGTTATTTTAATCTGAAGACTTTTTGTTTTTCAACTCGACATTAATCACATAAGAGTCATCGTTATGGGATATCGCCATTATATCAACTGACAAAGTAAACGCATATACTTGCCCGATATCAATTTGTTCGTGCAAAATGTCTGATCCAAAGGCTTTCTTGGTGCCAATGGCAATTCTCACTCTTGTTCTTGTCACGTCAATGGCTAAGGAAACTGATCAACACAGGAGGGTTGCAGGGTTGCAGGGTTGCAGGCGGTACATTTGCCCCTCCGTTTAATTTATGCATTGTTTCATATATTGGAATATGAAAAAGAAAAATGATTTACTAAATTGTCAACTTCTTATATTATGAAGTAACAGTTGATCAACAAAACTTAACGCAATTTTCATTATGGGTCATCGAGAAACAACCTATATGTGTTTCTAACACATGAGTATTGTTGCGTATATTCGACTCACATATTCCGCCACAGACGGAAGTCTCTAAAGTAATGGGGTAGCGTTGTTGTTTCTTCTTACTTTGTAGCACCATCTTGTCACCTGGTATTTTCATTACTCATTGAGATTTCTACAGTTCTAATTTCGCAAAATGTAAGCAACATTGTTAAAGAAAAAATGTTTACATCAAAATAATATAATACTTTTACAACCAATTAGATCATATAAAGAGTGAATCACAATAAATAAGATTGGGTGAAACAATTGCCACCGTCATTTGATACAATTCCACCTAAAATCTATTTTACCGATTGATCAAATATGCCCCTCTTGGAGGATAACCAGAGAAATCCCCTTCTTGGAGGACAACAAGAGAAATCCGCCAGACTAAATTCATCCGGTTCTTTGAACAAAAAAGCAATAGAAACTAAGATAAACGTGACACTCGACTCGGTTGATATATCAATTTTTTAATTTGTGTATATCTTATTAGTGAATACATGATGACTAGTGATCATGTAAAGATTATTATTTTTGTCCCAGCTGCTTGTCTAGTTTAACTTGAATAAACTTTTGGGAAAAGTTGTCAAACTGTTATTCAACTACTTCTCAATTTGTCATTAAAAACTTGCTTTCATTTTCGAAACTGTTCACTTAATTAAGATAAACTATTAAACTCATTATATTTATTTTGCCATTTTATAGAAAGTGATTGGAGAATATGAAATGGAAGAAAAGTAAAAGATAGATAAACAAAATGCCACGTAAAGAGTATAATATAACAGATCCCTCGAACATATTTTAGGAGTGAGATCCGCTGACCATACCTCGCTGATCAGCTTCGTGATCGCCAATCACAAAGCATCACGTTAAGGTTTGGAGAAAAAGGTTTTTGATGAGGTGTCGAAACGTTTTCTGATTGATGGTCACAGTATCGGTCAGCGTGCGACAGTTCAACAAATCTGTCCCCATATTTTATGATGTCTCAAAGTTATCTCTACTTATATTTGTAATCATGATTCACGAGGACCACTTGCTTTGCAGTTGAAGTAGCAAATAAGGGAAGATATGTCTTAACAGAAACAAGGGGCCTACAGCAGATTACGTTTAGGAAGTTGTTAGAAGATCCTTGTACATGGTTCTATTGTGACGGCGATGCCAGTTACGATTATCTACTTGACATGCAGTGTACATGTATTGTTAGCATGTTTACCTGCGGCTACAGAAATCATAACGATTAATATGCTTGTGATCATTTCACTTGTGATGATAAAGGAAGGTGTGATTACACGGAAGAATATGGCATTACTTGCAGGTGTGACGCCAGCTCTGAAGGTTGCATTCTAACACATTCTTTATTACATCTTCTAAAGTTTGTTCAAGTACGTGATGTTAAGTTATAATTGTTTTGATGATGAAAAGATGTTTTAAATAAGTTAAATTAATGTTTTTTAGACTTGATGCAAGATGAGAAAATTACACTATGTCAAAATGGTTGAGATTGGAACTCACTGTCCAACATCGATCTCTCAGGCTAGGGACATCGATCGATTGATGTCACTTCAGCCTCTTCTCAGAGAGACTTCGATCGATCGATGTCATTCAGAAAAGTTACTGTCCAACCTCGATCTCTCAACCCAGGGATATTGATCGATCGATGTCACTTCAATCTCTCCTCAGAGAGACTTCGATCGATCGATGTCAGTCAGAAAGCATTCTGTCCAACATCGATCTCTCAGGCTGGGGATATCGATCGATCGATGTTACTTTTGTCTCTCCTCAGAGAGACATCGATCGATCGATGTCAGTCAGAAAGCATTCTGTCCAACATCGATCTCTCAGGATAGGGACATCGATCCATCGATGTCACTTCAGCCTCTGACATCGATCGATCGATGTCAGTAGTTCAAACACTGAAAAGTTTCTGGAGGACATCGATCTCTCCCCTAGGCACTTCGATTGATCGATGTCCCCCAGAATTCAAATTTTTGAATGTTGGAACAAAATCCAAGAGAGATTTATGGTATTTTCTCTTTCCAATCTTGCTCAAATTTCTTGTGGATTTTAACCCAACATATCACATGCTTCCTTGACTATTATATACATGTCTAAGCAATCCTAGGTTGGCTATTGAGGATCAAATCACTTCATAGGGTGGCTAAAAACTATTTGGGCATTATCTTGACATTTGGAGTAGTTCAAAACATAATGGAGAGCTCAAAAATGTGGTGAACTTCATCTATAAATAAAAGAGGCTTGGATGAGGCAAATACACACTTTCAACATCATCTAGCTTCATTTTTCATTGTTGTATAGTTCTCTCATACTTGTAAATTTGCTTAAAGCTTGTTTATCTTTTCTTTGCTCTTCATTGTTGTATATTGAGAGATAGAGAGTCATGCACAAGAGGAACCATGAATATTTGATCTCTTGCTTGTCATTAGACTAGTGAGAAAGTGTGAACCTTACTATATTTCTTCAACCTACTGTGAGAAGTTCTTGAGGGAACTTTGTTGAAGTTGTGAGGTAGCAAGAAGTTGTTCTTGCTAAGAGCTGTAGTTGCACAAGTGTGGTTTGTGCAAGAAGTTGCTGTTGTTGTTGCTTACACTAAGGTGTTAGTGTAAGTGTTGTTATGGTTATTCTTATTGCTTTAATAAGAAGAATAACTGTTGAAAATCCACTTTAGCAACAAAGTGGTAGTGGAGTAAAATTATTTACGATTCAAACCACTCTATATCCGGTGTACATATTCATTGCATCTCATCTCCCATTCTTGCTCTGATTTTGAATTTCTTTTGAGTTGAGCCAAACCAAAAAAATTCCGCAAAAGTGTCAAACACTCTATTCACCCCCTCCTCTAGAGTGTATTTCGGACCTAACAATTAGTATCAGAGCCTAACCTTGATTGCTTTGCCTATCTTTGCAAGTAGCAAGGGTAAAGATCATGGCAATGACAACCTCAATCTCTTCATCTCACACCTCATCTCCTAAGCTTACTGCACTATTTTCCGGATCAAACACTAAAGCACATATGTTTGATGCCCAAAATTATTCCTTATGGAAATTTCGAATGATCAATCATTTGAAAGGCTGTGGATTTGATATATGGAGAGCCGTTGTCAAAGGAATTGAAGTTCATATGATTACCAAATCAAAAGGAGAATCAATGTTCAAAGATGAGGATGACTACACCGACGAAGAGAAGATAAAATTTGCTATCAATGGCAAAGCATTTGATATTCTCTCAAGTGCTCTCACCACCACCGAGCTCATAAGACTTCAAGGTCTTGAAACAGCTCATGAGGCATGGAAAATGCTTGAAATGATACATGAAGGAACTGAGCAAGTAAGAATGGCCAAAAGAGTCATGCTCATGAAGGAATATGAGATGTTCGGAATGAAGAGCGGTGAAAAGATTGAGGAGACAACTGACCAATTCACACGAATAGTGAATCAACTCTCCATGGTGGACAAGAAAATATCACATGAAGACCTTGTCTCAAAACTCCTCAACTCCTTGCCAAGAGAATGGACACCTAAAGTCACCGCCATCACCGAATCAAAGAATCTCAAGACTCTTATCATTGATGAGCTATCCGGTAATCTTCTTACTCATGAAATCCGTATTGATGAACAAAATAGGATGAACCCTATCAAGCCCACACAAACATCACACAAAGGATTGGTGGTAGAATCCAATGATTCAGATGAGGAAGTTGCCCTTCTAGTAAGAAAATTTAGAAGAATGGCAACTAGAAACAAAGCTCAAGCAAGAAAGTTTTTCAAAAGGCCACCTAAAGAAAAGGAGGCAAGCGAAAATTGCTATAGATGTGGTCGACCCGGTCACTTCATTGCCGATTGCCACGTAAAAGAGCCGCAAAAGCAAGAGAAGAAGGTCTTCCGTCAAAAGAAGAAAGCCCTCAATGCGGAGGTAACCACTTGGGATAATCTCCTTTCAGAATCGGAAGGAGAAGAGAGTGAAGATCAAGGTGTTTGGCTTGTTGCAATAGTTGACAATCCAAAGATTCAACATACTTGTCTTATGGCAATTGAAGATGATCTTGAGGTAAATTCTAATCCTTCTAATTTGCAAGATGATATAGGAGATTTGCAAGATGACTTTGAAAAATTAAACTTAAAGTATAAACATTTGAGGAAGGAGTTTAAGAAGTGCATTTTAGAAAATAAGAGCTTGCATGACAAGAACATTTTGATATTTCAAGAGCATGACATCATACTCACCATGCATAAAACCATAGCTCTTGAAATGTAGAAATTAGAAAAGAATGTGAGAAAGTAAGGTTAGACTTGCAAAGACTAACAAATGGTAAAAATAATTTAGACATACTACTTGGAAATCAAATAATTGGAAATGGTAAATCCGGTTTAGGATTTAATTCATCACATTCCTCCATTAAACCTAAGTCCTTAGAGAAAATGGCAAACAATAGAAAAACCCAACAAAATTCATCACCTTCTAAACAAAGGCATGTACCAACTTGTTTTCATTGCAACAAAGTAGGACATGTGAAGAATGAATGTTGAGCTAGATTTGGAGGCATGTATGTTTGGAAGCCTAAGGGTCGACAAACTAACCCTAAAGGACCCAACCATCAAAGGGTACCAATGCATAAATGTTTCGGTTTTGTAGGCTCTCAAGATAAATAGAGTAGCCAAAGAAGAAGGAATCAAATGGCTTATGGACAGCGGATGTTTAACTCACAAGACCGGAGACAAAACGTTATTCACCAAGTTCAAGCTCCAAGATGGTGGAACGGTGCATTTTGGCAATGGGAGAGCCAAAATCATTGGACATGGAGAAATAGGTAATTCTTCTTTCACTAAATAATGTACTATATGTAGAAGGGCTTAAGTATAATTTGATAAGTGTTAGCCAACTATGTGATGCTAATTTTCAAGTTGAATTTGGGAAAAGAAAATGCATTGTGAAAAAGAATGATAAAATCATTTTTGAGACTATAAGGAAAAATGGTGTTTACAAATTTAGCACACATGATTTGATATCACAAAATGTTTCTTGCGTAGTTGCCAAAAATGATTTGACTCAACTATGGCATAGACGACTTGGACACATTTTTTTTTAAAAATTTCAAAGAGATTTGCAAAAATGAAAAGTCCAAGGTCTTCCAAAATTAAATTTCGAAAACCATGGCTTATGTGACACTTGTCAAAAGGCAAAGCTTGTTAAAACAAGCTTCAAGCCCAAAAGTGAAATCTCCACCACCAAACCCCTACAATTACTTCATATGGATTTGTATGGAGATATTGGTACGGCAAGTCTAAGTGGAAAACATTACACCTTTGTTGTGGTAGACGACTTCTCTAGGTACACTTGGGTAATGTTCTTAGCTAAAAAGAATGATGCATGCCAAGAATTTATAAAGCTTTTTAGGAGATTAGAAAATCAAAGAGAAGATACAATTAAGGAAATTAGAAGTGATAGAGGTGGTGAGTTTGATGGAGAATTTCAAGAATTTTGTGTATCCAAAGGGTATGGACACAATTTCTCGGCTCCAAGAACTCCTCAACAAAAATGGTGTTGTGGAAAGAAAAAATAGAACACTTCAAGAAATGAGTAGAACATGCTAAACGAATTTGAGATACCCAAATATTTTTGGGCCGAAGAGGTAAGCACTACTTGTCATGTGATCAATAGAGTATATTTGAGATCATTTCTCAAAAAGACTCCTTATGAGCTTTGGAAAGGTAGAGTACCAAATATTGGTTATTTCAAGGTATTTGGTTGTAAGTTCTTTATACTTAACACCAAAGATAACTTGGATAAACTCGATTTCAAAGTGGATGAACGAATCTTCATGGGTTATGCTCAAAATAGCAAGGCATTTATAGTATATAATAAAAGGAGCATGAGAGTTGAAGAATCAATTCATGTAAAGTTTAGTGAACTCATTGATGATAAATCAAGCATTAATGATGATGATGATGAAATAATTGAAGTAAGCCATATAAAGAAATTTGAGAATCCAAAAGGTAATATTTTTATTGACCTTAGGATTGATCCCCTTGAATCTAAGGTTGAAGATGAAGAAGTAGGATGAGATACATCAAATTTACCGGATTCATATAAGTATAGGAAAGATCACCCTAAAGATTTAATATTAGGTGAAACTAGCCAAGGCATAATGACTAGGAGGAAATTCAATGAAAATGCCTTTATTTCCCAAGTTGAGCCTAAAAATATAAAAGAGGCAATAAATGATGAAGATTGGGTATTAGCCATGCAAGAAGAACTAAATCAATTTGAAAGGAGTGATGTTTGGGAATTAGTTGCTAAACCTAGTGATCATCCTGTAATTGGCACTAAATGGGTATTTAGAAACAAAATGGATGATAAAGGAAACATCAATAGAAACAAAGCTAGGTTGGTAGCTCAAGGATATAGGCAAGAGGAAGGCATAGACTATGATGAGACCTTTGCCCCCGTAGCTAGGTTAGAAGCTATTAGGATGCTATTAGCATATGCATGCTATAAGGATTTCAAACTATATCAAATGGATGTGAAATCCGCATTCTTGAATGGAATAATTCAAGAAGAGGTATATGTAGCTCAACCTCCGGGGTTTGAAAATCATGATTATCCAAATCATGTTTTTAAACTCAAAAAGGCCTTTTATGGACTTAAATAAGCTCATAGGGCTTGGTATGATAGATTAAGTAACTTTCTTCTTGAAAATGAGTTTTCAAGAGGAAAAGTCGACACTACTCTTTTTATTAAAGAACAAGGAAACCATCAATTGCTTGTTCAAATTTATGTGGATGATATTATATTTGGTGCTACTAATGATTCTCTTTGTGAGCATTTTGCAAAATTGATGGAAAGAGAATTTGAAATGAGCATGATGGGTGAACTCAACTACTTTCTTGGTCTTCAAATCAAGGAAACTCAAGATGGAGTATATATATCTCAAACGAATTATACAAAGGATCTGCTCAAGAAGTATAAATTTGAGGATGGAAGAAGTGTAAGCACACCTATGAGCACAAGTACAAACATTGACAAAAACAAAAAAAGGAAATTCGTTTGAGGTAACCAAATATAGGGGTATGATTGATAGTTTACTTTATTTAACAACTAGTAGACCGGATATTTTGCATGTTGTGTGCTTATGTGCTAGATTTCAAAGTATGCCTAAGGAATCGCATCTAGTTGCAATTAAACATATCTTTAGGTATTTCATAGAAACTTTGAACTTTGGGTTGTTTTATCCCAAAAATGGTTGTTTTGATTTAAGAGGGTATAGTGACTCCGAATATGCCGGAAATCTTGTTGATAGAAAAAGCAGCTCCGGGACATGCCAATTCCTTGGAGATTGCTTAGTTTCTTGGTTCTCCAAGAAACAAGATAGTGTGCCACTCTCAACAGCGGAATCCGAATATGTATCAGCCGCTTCGTGTTGTGCATAACTACTTTGGATGATCAACACCTTGAACGATTACAATGTTAAGTTCGATAAGGTTCCCATCCTATGTGACGACACATCAGCCATAAGTATAGCACAAAACTTGGTTCATCATAGTAGGACAAAACACATTGAGGTAAGGCATTACTTCATAAGAGATTGCATTCAAAAAGGATTGGTAGTCGTTGAATTTGTTCCAACAAACGACCAAGTAGCGGATATATATATACTAAATCCCTTCCCACCGAGACATTCGAATATATTAGAGCAAGATTAGGTATGATAAACAATGGTTAGAGGGTCAAAATGTGGAAAATGCAGATTCCTGCATACATCGATCGATCTATATGGAAGTCTTAGAGACTGATGTCTCTTAAGACATCGATCGATCGATGTATAGGACATCGATCGATCGAAGTCCCAGACATCGATCCATCGATGTCAGCGGGGCAAGATTTATAAAATCTGCGAAAACCCCCATTTCTTCATTTCCTACTTCGAACCCTAACCCCTCTCAGGCGAAAAATACAGTCTCCATTCCCTAAACCACAAATTCCTTGCTCAAGCTTCATTTTTTTCTTCAATACTATCTAAATCCACATATATTCTTCAAGTTCCATCACTATATTCAAAAATTTCGTGCCCTAATCTTCTCATGGAGCCAAGAACAAAAAATCGCCCAAAAAGGCAAAGAACTTCCCAACCAGGCGTACCAACGGGTTCTCGGACAGCAGGACTGAAGAAGCAACCAGAGCCATCCCAAGAAAATTTGCTACGTGAGGTTAGAGAAAGGCTTATGATTAAGAACTTCCCTTGGCTCAAAACTGGAGAATTTGAGAATGCGCTTGCTGCACCCCTAGGTTCAGGTCTATTCACTCATATCTCTCTTAGAGCTCAATTGTTATTTGAAGATTGGGAAAGTAGCAAGAGGTCTACTATTCCATTGAAACTACTCAAAATTGAGGATATTTTGAGCACTGAGGAGTTAAAACCAATCATTGATTGGTTGTATGATCAAAAATGGATACCTATTTGGGACTCTTCTGAGATGAGCTCTATGTCAACTCGTTATACATGAATGTTTTATGCTAATCTCTGGATTGAATATCTCAATGGGAAGCCTTTTTCTCTAAATTCGGTTATTGATGGTCAAGTGGTTGCATTTCATACCAAAACTATTAATGAAATTCTTAGTGTCCCTGATGAGGGAATCCAAGGTTTTGATCCTTGTAACTGGGATTATTACGAGTACCAAGTGTCCGAGGATGAAGTGAAAACATGTCTTGGATTCCTTCCCACAAGAAACACAAACAGCATGCCTTTAGTTTATCGAGTTTTGCTTGCCATCATTACCTTCTGTGTGAATGGTAAATCGGCAAAACTTCCAAGTAACCTAGATTTTTATATTACCTACCGTATAGCCATAAGGGAACAAATAAACTTTGGGGAGCTTTTCTTTGAAAATGTATTGGAAGTAGTTACCAAGAAATCAAATACGCTTCCTTACAACAATCTGATTTATAGATTGTTGAGAAAGTCCAATGTAGTGTTGGATGAAGATTATGAAGAGTCAATTACCAATAAGGATTATTACACAAAATTTAACATCCAGCAAATTCATAAGTCAAGGAAGGAAGCACAACGATGGCGGTACTCATGAACTTGAAGAAGATGAAGCTGAAAATGAACTGGTATTGCGCACACACCCTACTGAGCCTCCCACTGAACCACAACCTCACCCTCAAAGTCCCACTTCCCGAATAGACAAAGGCAAGGCTCCTATGGAAGAGGAAAGTGATTCTTGTTATGCCCCGCACCCTCCGTAGGTTAATCAAAAGGCCAAGAAGGAATTAAACGGAGTTTAATGATAGTCAACGGGAATTAATGACGGTCAACCATAACTGATCACGAATTAAATAATAGGATTAATGATAATTAAATGAAGGGATAAATATTAGAAATTAATTTGTATTTAATTTTTAGAATTAAATATTAGGATTTATCCTTTAAGATAAATAGGAAAATAAGATATAATTTGGAAACACCAAACTTTCCCCCTTCCCATATAAAAACTGACTGAACGTCAGTTTCTCTTCCCCTTATTCACACGACGCAATTCCCTCTTCCCATAGGCGATTCATCTTGCAGCCCTAGGAGGAAAATCTCTCAGGAGTCAATCCGTAGGTCATTCGTTTCTCAATCCGTCTTCGAGTAATCAAAGGCAAGTAATCTACTTATAAGTTCTTACGATTTGTGAAAGATAAACGGCCTATTTTGATATCAAATTGGATCACCATGTAGTAGATTCGTTCTTTGATTATTTGCATATGACCTATGTGATTTGTTTTCGAGATTTGGCCAATGTATATGAAAAAGCATTTGTTGTTGTTGTCGATTATGTGAAATCATGCAAATCCCTATCCCTTGAATCCCCTCTTGATGTGATTGCGTGGTTGCGTGGGTTGAGGGAGAAAGGTGGAATCATTGGGGTGATGAAGTTGGAAACGGTGTGTGATAGGTTTGGATCTTGTTTGCTAGGAGCATAGCGTTTGAATCTATAGTTTAAGCATGAACGATAGCAGGGATTAGGTGTGGATTGATTGGGAATGAAGTTGGATGTGTTGGTGTTTTGGTTCTGCATAGGTTGCAGAAAACGCAGAAAGAATTTGGAGAAAACGTGGACATCGATCGATCGATGTAGGGTGACCTGAGAGATCGATGTCCTCTGTTGGACATCGATCGATCGATGTAGGTACAGGCTGAGAGATCGATGTCCTCTATTGGACATCGATCGATCGATGTAGGTGAGGGTGAGAGATCGATGTCCCCAGTTGGACATCGATCGATCGAAGTACAGAGATCGATGTCCTCAGCTGGACATCGATCGATCGAAGTAGGGGATGAAGTCCCTCAGTTTTGTGGAAAAATAGAGGGAGAAAGAGGGAAGTTCGGAGAGTCTTTGGGTGACTTTAGAGGCATCTTAAGACCTGATTAAAGGTAGTCTAAGTCTTGGGAACATGACCTAGGATGATGAATAAATCTTGGTGACTTTAATGGGTTCTCGAATCGAGTTCCAACGGGAATGACTTAGGCGGGTTAGGAGATGAACGTACGAGGTGTATGAGAGTTCCACGAGGAATGGTTAGGGATACTTGCCTTGGGTTATGAATCTTAGGATCGTGACTAAGTGTTGAAGCGATAGTCGAAGTCTAAGTAATGATGTGTAAGTTGGTGAGAGCTTGTGTCTTGCTTATACGTGCGCATGTGTACATGAATGACTTATATGAATGTGAATTGCATACGAGAATGAGAAATGAGAATGAAATGAGGAGTCTTGCATCATGGCACGTGCATTGCATATGGTTTTGAAAAGAGAGGTGTTTCGGCACCGATTTGCGAAGGTGACCTACAGTGTTAACCGGGATGGAAATTTAAGCCGGGGTGCACTGTAGGGCACAAAAGACTGTAACGTTAACCGGGATGGAAATATAAGCCGGGGTGCGTTACAGGGTATAAAGTCCTCTACAATGTTAATCGGGATGGAAATTTAAGCCGAGGTGCATTGTAGAGTTTTACGAGATCTGTGATGTTAATCGGGATGGAAATATAAGCCGAGGTGCATCACAGAGCATATGAGCTTGTAACGTTAACCGGGATGGAAATATAAGCCGGGATGCGTTACAAGGTAATGAGTTAGGAACTGGACATGGTGACATGCATTGCATTGATTTGAAAAGAAAAGGTTCATGCATATGTGGTTGTGTAGTGTAGTGCATATTTTGTCACGCATCACGAGAGTCGTGTGGAATGAATGATAATGTTAATTGATTGAGATGGATTTGTTAATTGCGTTTCGAATTGCTATACTTGTTATTACGTGATTCATTTCTATATTTGAAAGTTTACAAGACATGTGCCCCACAATTCCCTTGAATTACCTATTACTCATGTCTTGCCATATGTTGATCCCGTATGTCTTATAAGCGGGTTACTTGCTAGCGTTTTCGCTAAGGGTACTGCCTTTGTGATACAGGAGAACCTGAGTATGACATGATCTTTACCGAGGATGACGGCGAGTGGGCAGAATGGGATGCCTAGACTTTGTTGAGGAGATTGATTAGCGAGTTGAAACTGTTTTCCGTTTGTTTCAGTTTATTTTGTTATTCATTGGAGATTTCAGATGGCTGCGACCAGATACACTGGATACTCACATTGTCTTTGACGTACTGCTTTGATGGTTTAGATTGACTTGATATGTTTCCGCACTTATTTCTCTTACGTCATCTATGATGTGTATTCGAGAGATAAAATGTCTTGTAGTCTTCTCAGTAAGCTACGACGGGTGAACCGGTTCGGATTCCGCTGTCCGGGTCGGGGCGCTACAATTCTGAACTACCATTTGATGCAGAGGCCGAGATTAATGATTTACATTGTTATCTTGATCAATGGGGAGAAGACCTGACAAAAGAGGCTGTTTGTATAAATGATCTAGAGAAAGACTATAAGAGACTCCAGGACCGTGTTAAAACGTTAGAAACAAAAGTGGATACTCAAGTCTCAACGCTGCAAACGAAACTGACCGTACAGAAGTCCAAGTACCAAAAATTGAAAACGAAACTCAAAGCAGCTATTTCTGGATTATGTTTCTCTTCTAATGAAGATTAGTTTTTGGTTCACCCCATTCCCTCGTAGCTATGGAGTAGTTTGGCCAGTTTGAGTTTACTTATGTATCTCAAAACTTGGTATTTCCTAATGATATTTATCCTTCCTTTTAGTGTCTCTTATTTTTGATGTTTTCAAAAAGGGGGGCGAAGTTGATGCTAATGGTTTATGTCTTTGATATGCCTTGATATGTTGGTTTGGTATAGTTTTAACATGTCATGGTTTGGCATTGGTTTGGTATAGTTTTGGCATGTTATGGGTTGGCATGTTTGTTGTATTAAGTTAGCTATATTGTCTTAAGTTGGTAGTATGCATAACATGCTTGATTTGAGGAGTTGGATTTGGCATGACATAGCATGAAGTTTCTTGATATGTTTGTGTAAAAGGATTGATAGTCATTGCTTACTTTGTAATGATATGTTATATATTGAAAGGATTGATTCATGGGTTGAGCGGGAGCATTTTGGAATTGATATCACATCTTGGGTAGATTACATGTTAAAAAGAAATCTTTGATGTGTTCATATGATGAGGAAACATGAACTAAGGGGGAGTGGTAAAATATCAAGTTTAGTTGAAAATGTATAATGTAAAAACATCTTTTGAATCATTATACTAGACCTTTCTTGGTTATTTTCAGTAGATTTTTGAGTCAAGATGAAGCTCTTACATGTCCTATAGTTTTGCTTGGAGTTGAGGATAATTTGGTGGTATTATCCTTTCTTATTTTATTAAGAAAAATCAAAATTTTTGTTTGAAAAGCAAAAGTAGCCAAGAGCTACTACATCTCAACTTGGAGCAGATTTTTCGATTTAAAATGGTCAAGGTCACATGCCTATTATCTTGCCAAAAAGTTTAGAAGATGATGGAGTTGTTATGGTGTTATTATCTTCACATTTTCAAGATAATTCCATGTCACTTTTAGTTGAAAATTTTAGCCAACATCATTTTGCCTAGGTGGACCAATCATTATGTTTTATTTTGCCTAGTGTACAAGGCCAACCAATGATGAGAAGACATTTGGAATTGATGATGAAGATGGTGACACATGTGCATTCTTATCTTCAAGGCTCAACTTCACACTATAAATAGAGGCAATGTTGAAGAAGATGAAACACACTTGAAGCTCATAAGCATTTGTTGAATTGTCTAGTTTTCATCTTCATCTTCTTGTTGTTATTGTTTTATTCATTGTAGCAAAGGTGTTCTTGTTGTATTGTGGTGAGCTACAAGCCTCTTGAGATTCATTTGTCAGATTCATTAACCATCGTTACAAGGCTACATCAATAGGTGGTAGAGGTGTTGCAACTAAGTGTTACTTAGAAGGTGATTATCCAAGTCTTGAGTAGGGTTGGTGTATAACCCAAGGATCAAGCTTGGCTCTTGTTGTAAGGTGTTCATTTCATAGTGAAATCGAAGGAAATGTGTTTCTTGGTACTGGAGTAGGTCACATTGACCGAACCAGGATTAATCCTCGGTGTTCTTCTCTTGTTTCTTTATTTCTGTTTTCTGCCCATTTTTGACTGCAGTTTTCACACAATTCTCACAATTTGAAAAAATGGCTAAACATTTTCGAAATTCGTGATTTTTGGTGGAGTTATACTTCTGACTATTAGCTTTCATTTGCAACAAGAATCACTTGATTTGAGCAAGGGAAAGTTAGACTTTCAGTCTTTGCAAGATAACTGCTCCAATCTTGCTGCAATCTGATCAGTTTTGAGAAAACTTAATTTTTGTATTTTTCAAGAGTTGTTTAAGGTCAGGGCCTTTTGAAAACTTTATCTACACATCCTAAGGAGTGTTTTGATATAAAGATCAACCTTTTTGGTTGAGTATTCAAACAGAAACATGTTTTGCAAAATCAGCAACATTCTGTTCAATTCTGTCCAGATTGACCATCTGAATCTTTTTATTTGTTTGAAGGGTCAAACGATCTTATTTTTGTTTGATTTTTCGACAGAGTCCTGTTCAGAAATTGAAGTTCCATTCTTGAAGGTTTCATAATTTTTGGAGTTGTGTACAATTATTTGTGAATTTTTCAAAAACGGGTTCTGAATGTGAGTTGGTCTCAGATTCTGTTTTCAAAGGGGATTTTAACAAAGGGTTGTAGTGTAATTTCCGCTAACGACTATTCACCTCCCTTCTAGTGGTGTTTATTGCAGATGCATTGTCCAACATTTGGTATCAGAGCTAGACCAACACCACTCAAAAGAAGCAAGATTCAACACCATATGAACAATACAAGGCCAAGAAACAACAATTCATTATATACTGCTTGTCTCAAATCTAAGGTATATACAATGGCTATTGTTTCTCACAAAGGTGATTTGGAAGGTATGTCTACACAACGCCCTCCACTTTTTGATGGCAATTATTTTGTTCATTGGAAACTAAGAATGAGACTATTCTTAATGGCTATAGACATCGATTTATGGTCTATAGTTGAAGATGCTCCGTATATTCTAATGAAAGTTCTACAAGTTAGTGGAGTCACACAGGAGGTTGAACAGTATAAAAGTGAATGGTTATCGGAAGATAAAAAGAAAATGTCTATGAATTCTAAAGCTATGCAATTACTTTTGAATGGACTTACAACTTCTGAAGCAGGATATGTGTCAAATTGCAAAAGCGCACACGACATGTGGAAATCACTTGTATTAAAGCATGAAGGTACTAGTGGTGTTAAAGAGTCAAAAATAAACATGCTTATGACTGAATTAGAGACTTTCAAAATGTTGCCGAACGAATCTATAACATCTATGGATTTGAGGATTACTAATATTTTCAATGCCCTTGAAGCGTTAAGGAAGTCATTTTCAAACAATGAAAAGGTTCAAAAGGTTCTACGAAGTCTTCCTGCTGAATGAGATCCAAAGGTGACTGCAATCGAGGAGACAAAGTCAATCACCAAGATGGATGAATTGATCGGGTCTCTTAAAGTCTATGAGGTAAGATTAAATCAACGGAAGTCCGAGTCATCTAAATCATTAAGTCATTAGCCTTCAAAACAACCGAAGCACATGCTAGTAACGATGATAGTAATAGTGATACTGAACCAGATGATGACTTGATATTGACAGCTAGAAAACTTAGAAAGTTTTTCAAATGTCCAAATAGGAATAGACAACGTAATTCTTCTTCTTCTTTTTCTCAATATAAGAAAAATAACACAAACAAATGGTATAATAAAGAATTAAAGTGTTATGAATTCGGTCAAAAGGGACATATTTCTTACGATTGTCCAACGAAGAAAAATAATAATAATAACAATAATAATAAACAAGCTAAGGACAAGGAGGCACAAATGACAAAGCCAAAGGAGTCTAAGGCAAGGAAAGAGAAACGAGCAATGAAGGTGAGCACATGGAGCGACTCATCCGACTCAGAATCCGAAACTGAGGAAGCTCAAGTTTGCTTCGTATCCAACGAGGTATGTTCTTCTTCTGAAATTGATTCTGATAGTGACATGACATTTGATGAAATGTATGAAGAATTTTTAAGGATGCATGCTCACTGTAAAAGGCTCTCTAAAGAAAAGAAGAAACTAGTTGAAGAAAATGACAAGTTGAAGACGTACCAACTTGGAATTTTCCGATCAACTAGAATCTCTTAAACAAGAGTCTACTAATACTCTTAATTCTTTAGAGAATAAAATTGAATCATACAGGAAAGATGAACAAAAGATAAGAATGGAAAATAATATGGTAAAGTCTAAGTTAGAAAGTTGTGAACATAAAATAATACAACTTAAGTCGTCTAAACTTAACTTAGAAAAAATGTTAGAACAATTTAAATCTGGTACAAACATGTTAGACACACTCATCTCATCACAAAAGTATGGTAATGATAAAACCGGTTTAGGCTATAAAGAAGAAAATGAAAAAGTGAATAATAAGACTAAGTTTGTTTCATCTGGTACAAAGTTGCCATATAATACAATAAAATCAACTTTGCTTGCTAAATGTTCTTCTACTCCTTCTTCTGTTTATTCTAAGGCAAAAATGCAACATACACCCATAAAAACACACACGCATAAACATACATCTAGGCCAAACGACAACCTAGAAATTATGCCTATATGTATACAAATGCAACTAGACATAATAAAATGCATCCAACGTATTATGAACCTAAGTATAGGCAACACTTTTATAAGTCTTATAGAAATGCCTATAAACACACTTATATAGCGCAATATAAGAAACAAATTCACATGCCTTATACACATCATACATCTCCGCCATCCTATAATGATTATCAACTATGGCACAACATGTATAACAATGCATCTTCACTTATGTGGAATAATCATCTTTATGCTTATCCTTCTTATTTTAACCATCTAGAAATGTGCCTAAAAGGTATGTTCAAGCTTGGATATCTAAGGGTTATCTAAACAAGAATAATGCCTCTAACATTCAAGGACACAAATAAAGGGTACCTAAAACTTTGTCTCCATTGTAGGAAAAACGCAAGGAATGCAAGAAGGAGACAAAGTCAAAGAATCTGAAAACCAAATGGTTTTTAGATAGTGGATGTTCGAGGCATATGACGGGAAACCCCAAACTATTCACGGAACTTGAACATATTGATGGTGGAAAGGTGACATTCGGTGACAACAACAAAGGACAAGTTGTTGGAAAATGAACAATTGGGGACCCTAACACATTTCAAATATGAAATGTGTTATTAGTAAGAAATCTGTCTTATAATTTACTTAGTATTTCTCAACTTATAGATTGTGGTTATAATGTCTCCTTTCTTCCTAATTCTTGTGATATAATAAATGAAAAAGGAGAAACGGTTTTAAAAGGAAATAGAGACAGAAATATTTATACCCTTACCTTAGATAACATGTTAGATGCTAAGGTTAAGTGTCTTATAACATGACTTAGATGTAAATTTATGGCATAGAAGATTAGGCCATATAGGAATTTCTACTATTAAGAAAGTGTCTAAGAAGAATTTAATTAGAGGAATGCCTAAGTTTGACTTAGATAATTTTCAAATGTGTGAAACATGTATTAAGGGAAAACACATTAAAGAAACCTTAAAACCGAAACATGAAGTGAGTACTAGTCATGTACTAGAATTGCTCCATTTAGACTTATTTGGTCCAAGTAGGACAAGAAGTCTAGGTGGACACTACTATGTGTGTGTCATAGTAGATGATTACTCACGCTACACATGGACATTGTTCTTAACACACAAAGACGATGCTCCATTAGCAATCGAAACCCTTATTAAGCAACTTGAAAACATTTATGAAGAAAATGTTAAAAGGATTAGAAGTGATAGAGGTGGAGAATTTTGAAACAAAGATGTAATCAAATTTTGTGAACTATATGGAATTAAACATGAATTCTCACCACCTAGAACACCACAACTCAATGGAGTTGTTGAACGTAAAAATAGAACAATTCAAGAAGTTGCTAGGACAATACTGTGTGAAAATAAATTACCTAAATATTTATGGGCTGAAGATGTTAGTTGTGCATGCTATATTATAAATAGGCTCAATATTAGAAAGAAATTAAATAAAACGCCTCATGAATTGCTAAACAATAGACAACCTAAGATAGATTATCTTAAAATATT
Organism: Eustoma russellianum; assembly: GCA_036186865.1. Lineage (NCBI taxonomy): Eukaryota > Viridiplantae > Streptophyta > Magnoliopsida > Gentianales > Gentianaceae > Eustoma > Eustoma russellianum. The sequence continues at coordinate 6,916,353 of AP025045.1, forward strand.
TGGATGTAAATATTTTGTGCTGAACACTAAGGATAATCTAGATAAATTTGAACAAAAGTCTATTGAATGCATATTTGTTGGTTATTCAACTAACTCAAGAGCATATAGGTGTTATAATCCTGCATCTAGAAAGATAATTGAATCCATACATGTAAAAGTCAATGAAAATGCATGCTTTGAAGTTAGTGATAAACATCAACATAAACAAAAAACAAATGTTGAAAATATGTTTGATGATGATGTATTACCTGAGCCTGTACTTGATCATCTAGAACCAACTCCCCCTGAACAAGACATGCATGAACCCTTAGATGATATAAATGAAGAAACTTTGCAATTGGAAGATAATGTAACTGATGATCCAATTACATATGATAATGTTCACACTAATGAAACATTTGAACAAGATGAGGGTGAACCTAGTCAATCTAGGAATTGGTGGCACCCTAGAGAATTAATCATTGGGGATCCAAGTGTTGCGGTTAGAACACGTAGAAATATAAGTCAACTTGAAGGACATAGCTTAATCTCAGAATAAGAACCTAAGATGATAAAGGAAGCCTTAGGTGATGTATCTTGGATAGATGCTATGCATGAGGAATTAAATCAATTCACAAGGAACAATGTGTGGGACTTAGTACCTAAAGCCGAAAATAAGTCAATAATAGGAACTAAATGGGTGTTTAGGAGTAAAATGGATGAACAAGGAATAATTACAAGAAATAAAGCTAGGCTAGTCGTACAAGGTTATAATCAACAAGAAGGAATAGATTATGAAGAAACTTTTGTACCCGTTTCATGACTAGAAGCAATTAGATTGTTACTTGCGATTGCAAGTCTAAGTAACATTAAACTCTTCCAAATGGATGTCAAGAGTGCATTCTTGAATGGATACATCCAAGAAGAGGTGTTTGTCAAACAACTCCTAGATTCGAAGATCCAAAGAATCCTAACCATGTGTACAAGCTTAAGAAAGCTTTATATGGTTTAAGACAAGCTCCAACACCTTGGTATGATAGATTTGCAAACTTTCTTATTGCAAATAATTATCAAAGGGGAACAATAGACAACACATTATTCCTAAGAAGAAAAGGTAATGATTTGTTAATAGTTCAAATATACATAGACGATATTATCTTTGGTTCAACTAACCCTACCTTAGTAAAAGACTTCAAAGAGTTTATGAAGTCAGAATTTGAAATGTCAATGGTAGGAGAGTTGAACTACTTCTTAGGCCTTCAAATCAAGCAAACCCCTCAAGGAATCCATATTAGCCAACTTAAGTATGTCAATGATATGATTAAGAAGTTTGGTTTTAAAGAGTTGAAACCTACAACTACCCCCATGAGAGTTAGTACCAAACTTGATAAGGATGAAAATGGTAAAACTTTTGATGACACACTCTATAGGTCTATGATTGGATCACTGTTATACTTAACTGCATCAAGACCTTATATCATGTTCAGTGTGTGTATGTGTGCTAGGTTTCAATCTTGTCCTAAGGTATCACATTACAATACAGTGAAAAAGATCTTTAGATATCTTAAGCATACACCTCACTTAAGACTGTGGTATGATAGAAATGCTAAGTTGGAATTACAAGCATATAGTGATGCTGATTATGGTGGTTGAAAATTATATAGAAAATCCACTACCGGTACTTGTCAATTCATAGGAACCAACTTGATTTCTTGGTTTTCTAAAAAGAAAGCTAGTGTAGCTCTTTCTGCCACTGAAGCCGAGTATATTGTTTTAAGTTTATGTACTACACAAAAACTTTGGTTTAAATAGCAACTTAGTGAAGTTGGCATTAAAATGAAAAAGATTTCAATTTTCTGCAATAGCACAAGTGCAATCAATCTTTCTCGGAATCCGGTGCTTCATTCTAAGGCCAAACACATTGAGGTACGATACAACTTTCTTCACGATCATGTTCAAAATAAGGATATAGTGATAAACCATATAAGAACTGATCACCAAATCACTGACATCTTCACCGAACTCCTTAATCAAGCCACTTTTGAAAACTTACGAGCCAAGTTAGGTATGATGACTTACGATACCATTGCGTCGTTCTATCTTTTGCATGATTCGCAAAATAAAGGGGGAGATAGAATAAGAACATGATTTTAGTTGGTAAGTCATGGATTTTAGCTATGATTTTAGTTGGTAAGAACATGATTTTAGTTGGTAAGTCATGATGAATCATATGCTAAGTTTTAATTGGTATTGGTATAAATTTTGGAGCATGGGTTAAGGGGAGAGTATGAGTTGAGGGGGAGCAGCATACTATTTGAAAGTTGAAAACATTTGGTTAAATTGTGACATTAAAATCATGATTAGGTCATTTTGAAAATCATCCAAAAGGGGGAGAATGTTGAGAAATATATTTGGATAATTTTCAAAGTCATGATTTTAAGTGGTGAATATTTATAAATGTCACACATGGTGTTATATGTGATTAAAAGTTGAAAAAGTTGACATCGATCTCTCAGGTTGTTGCACATTGATCGATATATGTACATAGATCTCTCACGTCGATCGATCTATGTAGGGCAGAAAAGTTTAAGACCTTTCTGTGAGACATTGTTCCCTAAACCTAAGACACATCAATCGATCAATGTACATCAAATCCTCACTTCAATCGATCGATGTAGGTCAGAGGCAAACTCTTAAACTTTCTGTGAGACATCGATCTCTGAAGCTGAGGCACTTCGATCGATCGATATCTAGGGTTTTTAGGAATATTTTTCTAAAATGTGTTAAAGTGATTGTTTTCATTTGTATATGAATTATACATGTTCATTATGTGATTATTATGTGTTTTTGATGATTATTATTGTCTTGTGACTAACATGCCTTGGAAGTTTCTACAACTTACCAAAAAGGGCAAAATTGGTATTTTAAGTTTTGTAGGAACATCATATGGTGAAAAATATTTCAAGGGTGTACTATTATCTTGGTTATCATGACAAAGGTGGAATTGTGATTATTTTTGACCATCGGGGTCATTTCTGGAGTTTTCTCACACCAGGGGTATTTTGGTCATTTCACCCCCAAGGGTATTTTAGGTATTTTCACTAATTGAATCTCTTGTGCATATTATTATCTTCATTATGGAGCTGTGTTATTATTATTTTGAAGATAATATGGTGATCTTATCTTATTCTTTCAACCGATGATATCATTGACTATAGCTGGATATGTGACGATTTGAGATGTCACATTCTATTTTTTCTTGAAGACACTCTTATATATGTTATAAGAGAAAATTTATCATCATTATTCAGAGATATTAAAGGTGTCAAAGGTGTGGAAATTTTTTTGACATATAAGAAGAAATATTGGGGAATTTCGGTGTTACACGCTGACATAATCTTGTCAATTGTTATCCAATTATTTCTTCTTCAAAAATCTGAGTTGCTACACATATATATGCTGAAAAACGTGTATTATCAGGTGGATATGATGGTGTACATATTTTATGAGTTTGTGACAAGTGGACAAATCAAAAAGGAGCTAGTCGGCAAAAATGCCAACTAGGAAAATTCAAAGTAGTAGCCAACGGTTACTAGACCTTTCTTGGCTATTTTCAACAGATTTTTTGAGTCAAGATGAACCTCTCTCATGTCTTATTGTTGTACTTGGTTTTGAGGATAATTTGGTGGTATTATCCTTTCTTATTTAATTTAAAAAAATCAAAATTTTTGTTTGAAAAGAAAAAGTAGCCAACCGCTACTACATCTCAATTTGGAGCAGATTTTTGAATTTAAAATGGTCAAGGTCACATGCCTATTATCTTGACAAAAAGTTGAGAAGATGATGGAGTTGTTATGGTGTTATTATCTTCACATTTTCAAGATAATTTCAAGTCACTTTTAGTTGAAAATTTCGGCCAACATCATTTTGCCGAGATGGACCAATCATTGTGTTTTATTTTGCCAAAAGTACAAGGCCAATCAATGATGAGAAGACATTTGGAATTGATGATGAAGATGGTGACACATGTGCATTCTTATCTTTAAGGCTCAACTTCACACTATAAATAGAGGCAATGGCGAAGAAGATGAAACACACTTGAAGCTCACAAGCATTTGTTGAATTGTCTAGCTTTCATCTTCATCTTCTTGTTGTTATTGTTTTATTCATTGTGGCAAAGGTGTTCTTGTTGTATTTTGGTGAGCTACAAGCCTCTTGAGCTTCATTTGTAAGATTGATTTGCCATCTTTATAAGGAGACATCAATAGATGGTAGAGGTGTTGCAACTAAGTGTTGCTTAGAAGGTGATTATCCAAGTCTTGAGTAGGGTTGGTGTATAACCCAAGGATCAAGCTTGGCTCTTGTTGTAAGGTGTTCATTTCATAGTGAAATCGAAGGAAATGTGTTTCTTGGTACTGGAGTAGGTCACATTGACCGAACTAGGATTAATCCTCGGTGTTCTTCTCTTGTTTTTTTATTTCTGTTTTCTGCCCATTTTTGACTGCAGTTTTCACACAATTCTCACAATTTGAAAAAATGGCTAAACATTTTCGGAATTTGTGATTTTTGGTGGAGTTATACTTCAGACTGTTAGCTTTCATTTGCAACAAGAATTACTTGATTTGAGCAAGGGAAGGTTAGACTTTCAGTCTTTGCAAGATAACTGCTCCAATCTGGCTGCAATCTGACCAGTTTTGAGAAAACTTAAATTCTGTATTTTTCAAGAGCTTTTTAAGGTCAGGGCCTTTTGGAAACTTCATCTGCACAAGTGTTTTGATATAAAGATCAACCTTTTTGGCTGAGTATTCAAATAGAAACACGTTTTGCAAAATCAGCAACATTCTGTTCAATTCTGTCCAGATTGACCATCTGAATCTTTTTATTTGTTTGAAGGGTCAAATGATCTTATTTTTGTTTGATTTTTGGACATTCTTGTTAAGACATTGAAGTTTAATTCTAGAAGGTTTCATAATTTTTGAAGTTGTGTACAATTATTTGTGAATTTTTCAAAAACGGGTTCTGAATCTGAGGTGGTCTCAGATTCTGTTTTCAAAGGGATTTTAACAAAAGGGTTGTAGTGTAATTTCTGCTAACAACTATTCACCCCCCCATTGGTGTTTATTGCAGGTGCACGGTCCAGCATCATGGCTTTAAAATCATCAAAAGGGGGGAGATTGCTAAGTTATAAATTGTTTTGATGATGAAAAGATGTTTTAAATAAGTTAAATTAATGTTTGAGAATTGATGCAAGATGAGAAAATTACACTATGGCAAAAAATGGTTGAGATTGGAACTCACCGTCCAACATCGATCTCTCAGGCTATAGACATCGATCAATCGATGTCACTTCAGCCTCTGATTTTGATCGATCTATGTCAGTCAGAAAGGTTACTGTCCAACATCGATCTCTCAACCCAGGGACATCGATCGATCTATGTCACTTCAGTCTCTCCTCAAAGATACTTCGATCGATCGATGTCAGTCAGAAAGCATTATGTCCAACATTGATCTCTCAGTCTGAGGACATCGATCGATGTCACTTCAGTCTCTCCTCAGAGAGACATCGATCAATCGATGCCAGTCAGAAAGCATTCTGTCCAATATCAATCTCTCAAACTAGAGACATCGATCGATCGATGTCACTTGAGCCTCTAACATCGATCGATCGATGTCAGCAGTTCAAACACTGAAAAGTTTCTGGAGGACATCGATCTCTCTCCCAGGCACTTCGATCGATCGATGTCCCACAGAATTCAAATTTTTGAACGTTGGAACAAAATCCAAGAGAGATTTATGGTATTTTCTCTTTCCAATCTTGCTCAAATTTCTTGTGGACTTTGACCCAACATATTACATGCTTCCTTGACTATTGTATACATGTCTAATCAATCCTAGGTTGGCTATTGAGGATCAAATCACTCCATAGGATGGCTAAAAACTATTTGGGCATTATCTTGACATTTGGAGAAGTTCAAGACATGGTGGAGAGCTCAAAAACATGGTGAACTTCATCTATAAATAGAAGAGGCTTGGATGAGGCAAATACACACTTTCAACATCATCTAGTTTCATTTTTCATTGTTGTATAGTTCTCTCATACTTGTAAATTTTCTTAAAGCTTGTTTAGCTTTTCTTTGCTCTTCATTGTTGTATATTGAGAGATAGATAGTCAAGCACAAGAGGAACCATAAATATTTGATCTCTTGCTTGTGCTTAGACTAGTGAGAAAGTGTGAACCTTACTATATTTCTTCAACCTACTGTGAGAAGTTCTTGAGGGAACTTTGTTGAAGTTGTGAGGTAGCAAGAAGTTGTTCTTGCTAAGAGCTGTAGTTGCACAAGTATGGTTTGTGCAAGAAGTTGCTGTTGTTGTTGCTTACACTAAGGTGTTAGTGTAAGTGTTGTTGTGATTGTTCTTATTGCTTTAATAAGAAGAGTAGCTGTTGAAAATCCACTTTGGCAACAAAGTGGTAGTGGAGTAGAATCATTTACGATTCGAACCACTCTATATCCGGTGTACATATTCATTGCATCTCATCTCCCATTCTTGCTCTGATTTTGAATTTCTTTTGAGCTGAGCCAAACAAGATGAATTCCGCAAAAGTGTCAAACACTCTATTCACCTCCCATCTAGAGTGTTTTTCGGACCTAACACGTGAAACTTGTCGAATTACTTAGAGTCTACAGCATACATGCTGTTGAAAACTAAGGGCAATGGACAAGTGTAAAGTCTTAAAAATTGTTAAAGGTGTTGGACTTATAATATATATGAAATGAACTTCATCAACCTGCGTTTGTTTTTTTGGTGGTTAAAGTTATAATTGTATTAACCAATATCATAGAATCAAGGGGATGCAACCTATACAAAATAACAACATGTCAAAACAGAAAAAAGCTTCCTATCTTTGTTCCTAGATCCTACCAATGTTTTAAGACCCTATATACATGTGTTTTTAATCTATGAATCACATTCCTTGCATTAGTTTCCTTTCCTTCATGGAGCGTCTTGTTCCTACATTGCCAGACAAAATATACTGCAGCAGCTAAGCTGATCTTCCACGCTTGGTTTCGCGTGTTCTTCTTTTTTAAGAATCTCTACCACAGGCTAGGATCCTGGGTATGCAAAGAAGAGAAGAGGGAATATTTAACCAACCTGTGACCCCTTTCCAGATGTCTTTAGTTACCGCACATCGGAAGAAAATTGTCTTGCAGACTTTTGTTCATTGCAGAAAAAGCATGTAGTCTCTGATATGAATGACATATTTTCCTTTGTGCTGAGTCTATTATGAGCCACTAGCCATAGTATAAATCCATGATTTAGAGTAATACATGGATCCCATACCATAGAGCTCCAGGGAACATTTTCTCGTTTGTCCCTAAATAAATGATAAGCAAGGCCCAGCAGTATCTTACCAGATTTCGCCCAAGTTTCCATTAATATTCTGGCACCAATAATGTCACTTTGGATTGAGATAAGTGAGTCCCGCAAATTAAGTAATGCCTTCATCAAAGGAGAGTAAAACTTCTTTCCATCCATATTCCACGGAGAATGCATTTTATACCTGGAATGTATCCATTTAACCCAAAGAAGGTCTTTTTGTAAGTGAAGATCACATAAGTACCTTGCCAGTAGTGCCTTGTTCCACGCCGTAAGTTGGATCACTCCAAGGCCACCTTCTTCTTCTGGCAAGCATACTTGTTTCCAAGAAACTAAAGCTCTTTTGTTTCCATTATTGTTGAAACCCAATAGGAAGTGAAAACAAATTCTATTCACCTTTTCCATCAATGAAGCGGGAACTGGGAGAGCATTGAGCCAAAAACACAATATTCCTTGCAAGACAGATCTAATGAGAATAGGCCTTCTAGCATAGGAAAGATGAGCATTCTTCCAGTGATTCACTAACTACGTAATTTTGCTCAGAAGAGGAGAAAAATGTGCTAACTGTAGTCTGTACCCAGCTACAGGTACCCCTAAGTAACTGAATGGCAAGTCCCCCCCAGAGAAAAAGAAGATAGCATGGGACTTTGCGTACTATTGTTGCATCCAGCAATGAAGATCTTAGATTTGTTCTGGCTGAGTCTAAGACCAGATACAGTACCAAAATTAGTTTGTTTTTGTATAATTAGGTTAGCAGATATTCTATCACCTCTGCAAAAAAGGATAAGAACATATGCAAAACTCGGATGAGTAATCTTTTGTTCCATGAACTTGGGATGATAATTAAAGTCCGGATTGCTACCTACCTGATTCAAGGACCGTTAGAGATATTCAATTCCAATGATGAAAAGGAAAAGAGGCAAAGGGCATCCTTGTCTCAGCCCTTTCCTCCCTTGAAAGTATCCAGTTAAGGAGCAATTGATGGCAATATAGAAGAAAGTGGTACTAATACATTGCATAATCCATTGGATGAAAGAGGTGGAAATTTGAATCCAAGAAGAACCTGTTCAATAAATGACCAGCTAATGCTGTCAAAAGCCTTGTGTATGTCTATTTGAAACATACACCTTGGAGAAGCATTTAATTTTCCATAGTCTCTCAGTAACTCTTAAACCAGGAATACATTATGCATCATGGATCTTCATTCTAAAAAACCAGACTGAGACTTATCCATGAAGTCTCCCATAACAGCAGCAAGTCTTTTGGCCAATATGTTTGAAAATGTTCTTGTAGATACATTGCAACAAGATATTGGATGAAAATCATGTACTTTGGTAACCTCAGAAGATTTTGGGATAAGCGCAATAATTGTGTGATTCGGTTGCTTGAGGATCTTACCGTTCCTAAAGAATTCTTGTACAGCATTAAGGACATCTTCCCCAACAATGCTCCATGCTTTTGTAGAGAAGAATGAAAAATAACCGTATGGTCCCGATGCCTTGTCTTTTGGGATGGAGAAAAGTGAGTCCTTAATATCTTTATCTAAGATTGGAGCTACCAAGGATGCAACACTCACACCAGAGAGGAGGTTCTCCTGCGGGATGATTGAACTTTGTATTAGAAGAAACTCGCAAGTGGTACCAAGAAGAATAGAATAAAACGATACAAACTGGTCCTTTACCTGATCAAGAGAAGTAGTAAAGGAACCATCCGAGATTTGTATGGAGGTAATGCTCCTTCTTGCAATGTTCCGTTTTATCATGGCATGACGGTATTTTGAATTCCTATCTGAGAGATTGAGACACACTTCTTTGGCCAACTGGGAGAAGTATAACCTTTTGCATTGAGCAATGCATTTGTCTTTTTCTTTTGCATTTCAATCTTCTCACCAATATCAGTAGGAGCATTGGCCAGGTTACCTAATTCCTACAAGGAGTCTAATTCCTTTTCTGCCCTTTCCACTCTGGATGAGATATGAGAAAATTCTTTTTTGTTTAGTTCCTTGAGCGGCTGCTTAAGCCTCTTAAGTTTCTTACAAAGTGCAAACATTGCCATGCCATTTATGTTTTCCTGCCAAACCTGGTAAACTGTGGGGAAAACCAAGTCATTTTCAGTCCACATGTTATAGAACTTCAATGTAAAAGTTCCTTGCACTTTAGGGAAAAAGTGAATAACACATGGAGAATGATCTAAAACGCATCCAGATTTAGAAAGGTTGCATCTGCATTGGGAAAGTTCTCCAGGAATGCACGATTGACCATCACCCTATCCAGCCTAGACTTGACTGCACCATTGTCTCATGTGAATTTAAACCCTGAGTAACCCAACTCAGTCAAGTCACAATTCATAAAGCAATTAAGTTGATCCTGTAACTGACTAGTAGTAGCCATTCAGCCTCCAATCCTTTCATCACCAATAAGGATGCAGTTAAAGTCTCCCAAAACTGCCCAAGAGGAGCCTGCCGCCAGGTAATGAGATTACAATTCCAACCAGAGAGATCTTTTGTCAACCACAGAGTAGTAAGCGTACATAAAGGTGAAAAATAACATCCTTGAGGATACCAAACACTTGGCATGGCAAAATAAATCTTGATAGAGGTAGAAATGGTATTAACAGTTACAAAAGAGGGATCACATATTATTAACATCCTTTTCCCAGGATGATGGTCAAAATTTTCAGTATGATGCCAACCCTTAAACTGAAACATCAACTGAGAGAACATCCTGTGATTGAGCTTTGTTTTTAATAGGGCCAATATGTGTAATCTATGTTTCTTTACAAAATTTACCAAGCCTATTTGCTTAATAGGCTTGTTCAGGCCCTCACATTCCAACAGATGAGTATCATTGATGGGTTTGAGTTATAGGACCCCCTATAGGATCATCCATATCCTGCTTTCTTATATTCATTTCCAGTTTCCTTTGCTGCCTGGCTTCTTTTTTAGAGAGCACCATGGTGAATTCATTGTTGTTTTCCAGCTCCTTAAGATTTTGTACATGAAAGTGGTTATGCACCTGAGAGGAACCATGTGCAATGGGGTTGTTACTTATTAGAAGAGGTGGACCAAAGGCAGCAAAGACTGTGTCTTGCTCGTCCATCGTGTGTTGACCTTGTCTTATTTGTTCATTTTCCAAAGTGTTCTGTGGCTCACCCCCTTTCAGGAGTGCCCCATTGTAGACTATTATTTCTCCATGACTGCAACAGCTCCCTTTTTTGCTTAAAATTGGTGGTTTCATTGTCAACATGCCCCTTAGGATGTTGTGTGGCTAATGACCACTTCTTCTTATAATTCATTGCCTCCCTGTTATTAAACTCCTCCTCTGAGGCCTTAGCCGTGTGAACATATTTATAATGTCCAATCTGCATAAACGTTCCACAAAATAATGGCAATCTTTCATATTCCACCACTTATTAATGAACTTCCCATTTGAGAGATGAATGCCAATGGTTTTTAGGAGTGCCTTGCTCAAATCAACTTCAATCAGCATCCTGGCATAGCTTCAAATTTCTCTCATTGTTATGAGAAATATGCCATAAGCGGTTTCCCCAACTGATGACTGGTCTTGGAGAGGTATTCCTTCTTCCAGAGGCTGACTGGGAGATTTGGAAACTTGACCCACACTGGAACTATGCCCATTTCCTTAGGGCCAAAGTCAAAAAACAGTGGCGTCTTTTTAAGGATTAGCACCCTACCGCAAATGAAGTAAGTGCCTGATGAGAGTACTTGCTCAAGTTCCCGCACTGTCTGAAATTTGAATATAATCCAGCCAGAGGGATGAAATTCCACTGTGTTTAACTTTCGAAGCCTTTTCCAAGGAGAACACTGCTTGTTTCCCTGGGAAACAACCTGTAAAGCATCATATAAGGCTTGTCTGGGGTCTTCTTCCAGGACAAGATTATCCACATTCAGATGCACCTCTCCAGACATAACATCCTCATGCTCTTTCAGCTTCATGCAGCAAGCATCCTTTCTATTGGTTGGAAATAATGAGTTCCGGGATTTGAATTGTGAGATCTCATTATTCTGAACAGACTCCTTCTGCGATTTCTCCAGGACAATATCTTTTCGACTTGGGGAAGAATCCTTTAACTACTAGTTATTACCTGGCTCAGTATCCAAGACAAGGGGAATTTCCTGTCGATTATCAGTACGAGAAATGTGTTTGCTGAGAATTTTCTCTCTCTCATGTGAGCCAGCCTGTTCCAATTGTAATGTCCCATCTTCACCTAATCTTCTATGCTCTCGAGGAATCAAAGAAGAAGAAAGTTGATCTTGATCATCTGTAGAAGAATCACCAACCTGCTCCTTCCTCACTTCCTCTCCAAGATCTGCTGCAACCTCCTCAACATCATGAACTGCAGCATGCACGGGGAGCACTATCTGTAATCCACCAATGTTACATGCATCTTCCATTTCTACACGCAAATCTTCAGTACAGCATGCGGCAGCTGATTCTCCTTCATCTTCAGTGTCCCCTTGGAAGGAGAAGGAATCACTAGGGTCATCTTTAACTGATCCAGATGACAATGCTTTCTTGTTTGTTTTACAGACCATGACCACATCCTTGTTCCTTTTCTTCTGCTCATTTGCTTTTTCCTTTTGTATTTTCTTGTCATGTCCCATCAGGAAGAGCTCATGTAGATGGAGATAAAACCTCCCTTTAATGATAAACGATTGATAATAGAAAAGGTGCTCAAAAGAAGCTCAAGAGAGAGAGGGATGGTACTGTTGTGAGGAGAAATTTGCATACCAACTCAGAGAAGTAGACTTGACAAGCTAAGGGCAAAGGGGAAATGGACAACCCTTCTTAGAAAGAAGGGAGAGAGTTTTCTCTCTAGACACATTTCCAACTCTAACCTGCATTTGTTATTTGTGCCTTTAAGCTACAACTGTGGAACTGAAAGTTTTGAACCTTCAACTGCCGTTAGTAGAATCCTTGTTAACAGAATTATGGCTCACCTCGCTCTTCTTTTGTCACTTTGGTGAAACAAATATGTAAATATTGGAGAACTAGGTACTTTTAATTTTCCCATGCATTTAACCACCTTCTTCATTTTGAACGGCAATAGAGTGACGGTGTAGACAGATCATATTGTTGACTACGAACACAGCAAGATTAAAGTAGAATTTCTTACACTGCTTCAACTTCATCTTCTGCATTAGCTGTGGACGGATCGTATCATCGATAAAATGGTGATTCTTGTTCCTTAATTTTTGTACCAAACATTTTTTTAATGTAATCCAAATCAAGGTCATAATTTTTAACATCCATACAAAGTCATAATTTGGTTGGGATAAACATGAAGCAAAAGTCTCGAGATTTTTTTGATATAGATAATAAATTGAGATAGATAATGAAGAAAATAACTGATTACGGTTATAACCGCAATTGTATAAAAATTATGAAATATTATAATCACAATTCACTTTAGGATCTGCAAGGCACCACTAGAAGAGGGGGGGTTGAATAGGTGGTGCGGAAAGTGTGGTTTTTAAAATTTGTTTAAACCTAAACAATTCAACTTCTGAAAACAGATTCTGTTTTCAGGGCCAGTTTTAAAACGTTTTTAAAGCCATGTTATAGGTCTCCAAAAATTCTGAAATTTTGAGAGAACTTAGCCTCAGATGTTATGAGGGTCCCCTAAAAATTTCAAATTAAAATTCAACCTTTAACCCCTTCAAAAACCGTTGGTAATCAGATTGTGCGAATCTGCCAGAAACGGTAGATGGTTGTGAAAAATTTATTCCTATTTGTGTGTATGTCCAAATGCTCTGAAAATTTAACCACTAACTCCTAATATACTATATTTAAGTGGGTTGAAACAGTTTTGTAAAATTCTTTTGGAAAATAGGTCAACTAGAATCAAAGTCTCAACCTTTGCAAGTCTGAAAATCAGACTGCACTAGTCTCAGAACTTTTGATGTTTGATCGACTTATACTTATCCAAAAGGGTTGAAACTTATGCCCAATTTCTAGAAATTTTCGTGGTTTTTGAAAATCTTTTACTATTTTTGCGAATGCGAACAAGAAGCGTAAACTGTGCAGTAACTGAAAGTAAATGCTGAAAGTAAATGGCACCAAGATTTTTATACTGGTTCGGTTATAAACAACCTACTCCAGTCTTCAAGGAACACCTTCCTTGGTTCACACTAATCACACACACAACACACCTTACCACAGGGTTGATAGAGTTACACCTTAACTCCAACCCTTTACAAACCTTGTACGATTAATACAATTCGCACGAACACCACCACCTCGCAAGAACGAAGATTGATCACACCTTGATCAATCTTTTACAAAGATATGGAATATGTGGTGGTCTATATCAAGCCTATTCAAGATTGAAATATATGAATACAATAGGCTTACAAGAAGAAAGAAAAAAAGAGAATGTAGAAGAAGAAGAGCTAGGTGTTTTTTCACTTTGATTTTGCAATGCTTGTTCTTGTCTTGTTTTTGCTCCTCTTCTTTCCGTTTAAGCTTGGTGCAGCCGTCCACTATAGGTGCCTCCCCCTCTTGAAAATTATCTTTTAAGTCATTGGGAGAATTTAAGACATCATTGTGACATGGTCTTGCTTATTTGGCATCTTCTTATTGGATGATCATTTAAGCTTTGCTTACTTGGCACTTCATGATTGGTTGGATGGTGTCATCATTTGATGACTTGGAAAATCTGAATATATCACTCAAACATGTGCCAATATCAATCACAAAATAATTACCATAATTCATAAGATTGTCACATAAAGTTAAGCAAGATAATATCTCACAAAATTGGGTAAGAAATTCGGCCATAAACATGTCTTGCACATGCTGAAATTTCAGCATGTGTAACATCCACTCTTTCTTCAAAATGTTGCCTATTTTGCATTGTTTTAATTCAAGAATTCAATCAACATTTAGTATACAATCTTCTTATCATGTATGGAATAAAATTTGACAACCATGTGGCCTATATTTCGGCCATATACATTACACACATGCTGAAATTTTCAACATGTGTGATATTCAAAAATATCACTTTCTTTATTCCTAAAATATTCAAAACACTTCCAAATTGTCTCCCAGTTAATTCACTTAATTCAAGAAGTAAAATATGCCTCATTTACTTGATAAAATTCGGCCACCCTTAAACTCACATGCTGAAATTTTCAGCATGTGTTTCAAATGAGACAAAGTTTGAAATCTTACCATTTGTAGCTTCTCTCATTAATTCACCAACATTGTATGATTGATTCTTGACCAATCAATATGCCAACAAGGCTCCAAATAAGCTCCATCTTGGCTGTAATGTGCGTGTATGATCTATATACATATGCTGAAAATTATTTTTGCCAACTTTGTAAAATAGTGCACATTTAATAATACACACATGTTATATTCCAATCAGCCCTTAATTTAATTTTCTAGAACACTTTAAGATGTATAACATATGTAAAAAGTGTCTAGATACGTGTCACATGATGTACCAAAAACGTTCCATGTGTTGTGTGCGTAGAAAACCGAATTTTCGATATTTATCGATTACCCGATTTTTCTCTAATTAAATTCCAACTTTTACACATGTTATATATATATTATGTTATACATAATATATATATAATATATAATTTAAATCTCAGCACTTGGCTGGTCTAAAGTGGTACCATTAACATGTGACAAAATTAAACTTGGAATCTTCACATTTTGGCCTTAATGTGGGGTGATTTGTGTGTGCCAACATGGAAAGTATTTTTGGCTGAACATAGTCATGTGCACGAAATTTTTATCAATTTTTGAAGTATAGGGGCTTGCCATTTATTTATGGCAAGTACGTGACACGTTGGCGAAGTTTCTGTATTCGTCCGATACGACAATATTTGGTTTAGAACCTTTTATCGTGTCGTATTTAATTTGTCATCACCATATCTTATATCATATGATATAAGACCGGAATATACTCATAAATATGAGTTAAGTATAGTGGTGTGACGTTAACATACGTACGTAAAATATATAACGTGTCGGTAGTACGTTGGAATACATGTGTATGTGCCTTTTTCAAAAAATCTGAAAATATATGTATTTAATATGTATATAGGCGTGTATATATTTAAGAAGGGAGGAGGAGAAAACTTTCCTTCCTTAGCCTTGTTGCCTTTGTGCCTTTTTCAAATGTGGCTTCCTTTAATGAACTACTTAGCTTAATAAACTAAGTACTTCACTTAATGAACTAGTTTAGTTCATTAATGGTGGCATCTGAAAATAGTATAAACACAACAAATGTTTGCCATATGATGTAAGATTTGGCGCTTCATGGCTCGTTAGTCTGGCAACATTATATATAAGCTAAATAAGGCAAGTAATAGCAATGTATGATGCATACATGTATATCTCATGAACGTTTGTGTATAGATTATGCATTTAAGTCACTTATTTTGAAATCACTCAAACCCCCTTTTCTCTACAATCTCCCCCTTTTGATGATTTTCAAAATAACTTATGCACCTGATTTAAATGCCATCGCTCCCCCTTCAAACACGCACAAATTTGAAATTTGAATTTCAAATTTCAAATCCGGCTCCCTATTGATTTGTGCAATCAGTATCAATTAGTGTCTCTCTCTCCCTTAAATCATGCTTTTCTCTCCCCCTTTATTTTGGAAAGTAAATCAAAAGATTCTTGTCAATAAGGAAAGAAAATCAAATCACGTTAAATCAAATCATATCAACGGGAATCATGCCTAATTTTGAACGAAGATATTCATACGTGGCTTGATTTAAGGCTTTTGTAAAGATATCTGCTACTTGTGCTTCTGTGCGTACGTGATCTATGACAATATCACCATTTTTTACGTGATCACGAAGAAAGTGATAGCGTACTTCTATATGCTTGGCCTTAGAATGTAACACAGGGTTCTTAGACAGATTTATGGCACTCATACTATCACAATATATAGGAATTTTATTTACGGTAATTTCAAAGTCCGAAAGTTGTTGTTTTATCTACAACAACTGTGTGCAACAAAGGCTAAGTGCCATGTACTCAGCCTCAGTAGTGGACAAAGCAACACTTGCTTGCTTTTTGGAAAACCATGAAATGATTGAGTTTCCTATAAATTGGCAAGTTCCACTCGTGCTTTTTCTATCTATTTTGCAGTCACCATAATCTGCATCAGTATAAGCATGTAAGTTAAATGTAGAATCCTTATCGTGCCAAATTTCTAAGGTTGGCGTGTGCTTAATATAACGGAATATTCTTTTTACCGCATTATAGTGAGACACCTTAGGTTGACTCTGAAATCGTGCGCACATGCATACACTAAACATGATGTCAGGTCTACTAGCAGTTAAATATAGCAAAGAACCTATCATAGATCGATATAAGCCATTATCAACGTCCTTACCATGTTCATCTTTGTCTAATTTAGTAGTGACACTCATAGGGGTGGAGGATGGTTTCAAATTTTCAAAGTTAAACTTTTTAATCATGTCATTGACATATTTTGCTTGACTTATGTGAACTCCTTTACTCGTTTGCTTAATCTGCAAGCCAAGAAAATAATTAAGTTCACCAACCATAGACATTTCAAATTCAGATTTCATGCAATTTTCATAATCTTCAACAAGTCTATGTGAGGTAGAACCGAAAATAATGTCATCAACGTAGATTTATATAATAAGTAAATCCGATTTATCTTGTTTCAAAAATAGTGTACTATCTATAGTACCTCGTTTAAAATCATTTTCTAAAAGGAAAGTAGCAAAACGATCATACCATGCTCTCGGTGCTTGCTTTAGGTCGTATAGTGCCTTCTTTAGTTTGTACACGTGATCGGGATGTTTCAAATCTTCAAAACCGGGTGGTTGCTTCACATATACTTCTTCTTGTATAAATCCGTTTAGGAATGCACTTTTTACGTCCATTTGATATAATCTGAAGTCTTTCATGCAAGCAATAGCAAGTAATAGTCGTATAGCTTCTAAACGTGCTACGGGTGCAAATGTTTCATTGTAGTCAATTCCTTCTACTTGATTATAGCCTTGTGCTACAAGTCTCGCTTTATTTCTAACGACCTTTCCTTCTTCATTCATTTTATTCCTAAACACCCACTTTGTGCCTATTATTGTCTTATCTTGTGGTCGTGGCACTAAATCCCATACATCGTTTCTAACAAATTGATTGAGTTCATCATGCATGGCACCAATCCAAGAAGAATCATTCAAAGCATGATGCACATTTTTGGGCTCAATTTCAGAAATCATAGCATGAAATTCATTTATTTCGTCCGAAGTAATTCTTCTACGTGGTCGCACACTGTGAGTGAGGTCGCCTATGATGAGATCATGTGGGTGATCTCTATGCCATCTTGGTTGATTATTTTCTATGTTATTATGCATTTCTACGTGATCATGCATTTCTAGTGTGTCATTCATATCATGAATATCAAAAGAACCATCATCTTCAATCAACACGTGTTTCAATTCAAAGTCATCGTCATATTCCTTATCCTTATCAATCTCACCAAATTCATTGAATTTCACATGAATAGATTCCATGATTTGTCTAGTGAGAGGATCATAACATTTATATACCTTTGAATTTATAGAATATCCAACAAAAATGCACTCAATTGATTTGGATTCAAATTTGTCTAAATTATCTTTTGTATTTAAAACAAAACATTTGCATCCAAACACACGAAAGTAGTCAATCTTAGGCATGGGATCATTCAAAATCTCATAAGGCGTCTTGTTCATTTTCTTTCTTATAGATAGGCGATTTACAATATAGCATGCACAATTTACGGCTTCCGCCCACAGAAATCTAGGCAATTTGTTTCCGCATAGCATAGTCCTAGCGATTTCCTGTAATGTACGATTCTTTCTTTCTACTACTCCATTTAATTGTGGAGTTCTAGGTGGCAAAAACTCTTGCTTAATTCCCTTTTCTTCGTAAAACGAAATCATCTCTTTGTTTTTAAACTCACCGCCTCTATCGCTTCTTATCTTTTTCATATTTACACCGTATTGATTTTCAAGTTGTTTAATTAATTTTGCAATCTCAATGGCGCTATCATCCTTATGTGCAAGAAATAAAGTCCAAGTATAACGAGAAAAGTCATCAACAATCACGCATCCATAGTGGCACCCACCAAGGCTTGTAGTGCGACTAGGACCAAACAAATCAATATGCAATAGTTCTAAGATTCTAGTCGTGCTTATTTCATTTTTAGGCTTAAGTGACTCACGTGTTTGTTTGCCTTTTATGAAAGATTCACACAATTGAAAGTTATCTAAATCAAGCGTAGGCAATCCTCGTACTAGGTTCTTTCGTTGAAGTTTTTCTAGTGTGGAGATGCCAATGTCTCCTGAACGTCTATGCCATAAATTCACATTGGGTTCATTTGACATAAAACACTTAACTTTAGCATCTACCACATCATCCATAGAAAGCGTAAAAATATTACCTTCTCCTTTTCCTTTTAAAACGGTTTCTCCATTTTTATTTATTATATTGCAATAAGGTTGAGTAAAACACACATTAAAACCATTGTCAACAAACGGAGAAATGCTAAGAAGATTGTAGGATAAGTTGCTTACCAAAAATACGTTGGAGATTTGGAGAGTGTTTGGATTTCCAATTGTACCTTTTCCGATGATCTTGCCTTCGTTGTTATCTCCAAAGGTCACGGATCCGCCTTTTGTGACCTTCTTTAATTTGGTGAACAAACTCGGGTCACCTGTCATGTGCCTCAAGCATCCACTGCCAAGGAACCACTTAATAGTTGTATCTTTCGATGTGTGGGCTCCCTCATTTGATGCTTTGGATACAAAGCATACTTGTGCAGTCTCCTCTTCGGTCTCAGTTTCAGAATCCGATGAATCACTCCAGGTGGAGGCCTTCAGAGCACGTTTCCTTTGTTTGGGTTCTGAGAGGAGTCTATTTTTGTTCCGCTCCTTGTCAGGGTATTTATTTGTTTGCTTTTCTTTATTGGGACAGTCATATGATAAGTGTCCGAGTTTGCCACATTCATAACATTTAACGTCTTTATCATTTGACTTGTTCTTGTTTCTCTTAGTTGTAGTACCCTTATTTTTGTTTCTAAATGGCCTTCTCATAAATTTTCTCAATCCTTTAGCCAATAGAATTAGGTCATCATTATCCGATTCAGAATCATTATCATTTACGTGATCGGAGGGAGGGGAGACGTATTCATTTGATTTAAAAGCAATAGATTTACCTTGTTTAGATGATTCCGATTTCCGTATGGTGAGTTTATTCTCATAAACTTTAAGTGATCCGATTAGTTCTTCCATCTTTATTGACTTAGTTTCCTTGCTTTCTTCTATTGTGGTCACTTTAGGGTCCCATTCGGAAGGAAGGCTTCGTAGGACTTTCTGTACCTTTTCCTGCATGGTAAAAGTTTTACCAAGAGACTCAAGAGAGTTGTAGATGTTAGTCAAACGAAGAGCCATATCAACAATAGACTCATTAGGAAATAATTTAAGCGACTCAAGTATGGACATAAGCATGTTTATTTTTGACTCTTTTACTTGACTCGTGCCTTCGTGTTTCATTTCTAGTATCCTCCACATTTCTTGTGCACTCGAACAGTTTGACACATAACTAGACTCACTCTTACTTAAACCGTTTAGGAGCAATTGCATAGCCTTAGCATTCATACTAAGTTTCTTTTTATCATCACTCGTATAATCTTGTCTAGTTTTAACAACTTCTAATGTGACTCCGTCTACGGTGGATAACTTAGATGGGACATAAGGACCATCTTCAATAATTGACCAAAGATCTATATCTATAGCCATAAGAAAAAGCTTCATTCTAAGTTTCCACTAAATAAACGACTCACTGTCAAAAAGTGGAGGCCTTTGGCTCGACATACCTTCTTGCTCAGTTTTGAGATTTGTGGTTGCCATCTCACTGAATCGTTGGACTCCTTGAAGTGAGTGTTTCTGCACTCTGATACCACTTGTAGGATCTACAAGGCACCACAATGTTTTTAAAACCCGGTTATAGGTCTCCAAAAATTCTGAAATTTTGAGAGAACTTATCCTCAGATGTTATGAGGGTTCCCTAAAAATTTCAAATTAAAATTCAACCTTTAATTCCTTCAAAAACCGTTGGTAATCAGATTGTGCGAATCTGCCAGAAACGGTAGATGGTTTTGAAAAATTTATTCCTATTTGTGTGTATGTCCAAATGCTCTGAAAATTTAACCACCAACTCTTTATATACTATATTTTAGTGGGTTGAATCATTTTTGCGAAATTCTTTTGGGAAGTAGGTCAACTACAATCAAAGTCTCAACCTTTGCAAGTCTGAAAATCAGACTGCACTAGTCTCAGAACTTTTGATGTTTGATCGACTTATACTCATCCAAAAGTGTTGAAACTTGTGCCAAATTAACCCTAGAACGTGTGGATACATTTTTGAAAATGTTCGTGATTTTTGAAAATCGTTTACTATTTTTTCGGATGCGAACAAGAAGCGTAAACTGTGCGGTAACTGAAAGTAAATGCTGAAAGTAAATGGCACCAAGATTTTTATACTGGTTCGGTTATAAACAACCTACTCCAGTCTTCAAGGAACACCTTCCTTGGTTCACACTAATCACACACACAACACACATTACCACAGGGTTGATAGAGTTACACCTTAACTCCAACCCTTTACAAACCTTGTACGATTAATACAATTCGCACGAACACCACCACCTCGCAAGAATGAAGATTGATCACACCTTGATCAATCTTTTACAAAGATATGGAATATGTGGTGGTCTATATCAAGCCTATTCAAGATTGAAGATATGAATACAATAGGCTTACTAGAAGAAAGAAAGAAAGAGAATGTAGAAGAAGAAGAGCTAGGTGTTTTTTCACTTTGATTTTGCAATGCTTGTTCTTGTCTTGTTTTTGCTCCTCTTCTTTCCTTTTAAGCTTGGTGCAGCCGTCCACTATAGGTGCCTCCCCCTCTTGAAAATTATATTCTAAGTCCTTGGGAGAATGTAAGACATCATTGTGACATGGTCTTGGTTACTTGACATCTTCTTATTGGATGATCATTTAAGCTTTGCTTACTTGGCACTTCATGATTGGTTGGATGGTGTCATCATTTAATGACTTGGAAAATCTGAATATATCACTCAAACATGTGCCAATATCAATCACAAAATAATTACCATAATTCATAAGATTGTCACATAAAGTTAAGCAAGATAATATCTCACAAAATTGGGTAAGAAATTCGGCCATAAACATGTACTGCACATGCTGAAATTTCAGCATGTGTAACATCCACTCTTTCTTCAAAATTTTGCCCATTTTGCATTGTTTTAATTCAAGAATTCAATCAAAATTTAGTATACAATATTCTCATCATGTATGGAATAAAATTTGACAACCATGTGGCCTATATTTCGGCCATATACATTACACACATGCTGAAATTTTCAGCATGTGTGATATTCAAAAATATCACTTTCTTTATTCCTAAAATATTCAAAACACTTCCAAATTGTCTCCCAATTAATTCACTTAATTCAAGAAGTATATGCCTCATTTTCTTGATAAAATTCGGCCACCCTTAAATTCACATGCTGAAATTTTCAGCATGTGTTTCAAATGAGACAAAGTTTGAAATCTTACCATTTGTAGCTTCTCTTTTAATTCATCAACATTGTATGATTGATTCTTGACCAATCAATATGCCAACAAGGCTCCAAATAAGCTCCATCTTGGCTGTAATGTGCGTGTATGATCTACATACATATGCTGAAAATTATTTTTGCCAACTTTGTAAAATAGTGCAAATTTAATAATAACACATGTTATATTCCAATCAGCCCTTAATTTAAATTTTCTAGAACACTTTAAGATGTATAGCATATGTAAAAAGTGTCCAGATACGTGTCACATGATGTACCAAAAACGTTCCATGTGTTGTGTGCGTAGAAAACCGAATTTTCGATATTTATCTATTACCCGATTTTTCTCTAATTAAATTCCAACTTTTGCACATGTTATATATATATTATGTTATACATAATATATATATAATATATAATTTAAATCTCAGCACTTGGCTGGTCTAAAGTGGTACTATTAACATGTGACAAAATTAAACTTGGAATATTCACATTTTGGCCTTAATGTGGGGTGATTTGTGTGTGCCAATACGGAAAGTATTTTTGGCTGAACATAGTCATGTGCACGAAATTTTTATCAATTTTTGAAGTATAGGGGCTGGCTATTTATTTATGGCAAGTACGTGACACGTTGGCGAAGTTTCGGTATTCGTCCGATACGACAATTTTTGGTTTAGAACCTTTTATCGTGTCGCATTTAATTTGTCATCACCATATCTTATATCATATGATATAAGACCTGAATATACTCATAAATATGAGTTAAGTATAGTGGTGTGATGTTAACGTACGTACGTAAAATATATAACGTGTCGGTAGTACGTTGGAATACATGTGTATGTGCCTTTTTCAAAAAATCTGAAAATATATGTATTTAATATGTATATAGGCGTGTATATATTTAAGAAGGGAGGAGGAGAAAACTTTCCTTCCTTAGACTTGTTGCCTTTGTGCCTTTTTCAAATGTGGCTTCCTTTAATGAACTACTTAGCTTAATAAACTAAGTACTTCACTTAATGAACTAGTTTAGTTCATTAATGGTGACACCTGAAAATAGTATAAACACAACAAATATTTGCCATATGATGTAAGCTTTGACGCTTCATGGCTCGTTAGTCTGGCAACATTATATATAAGTTAAATAAGGCAAGTAATAGCAATGTATCATGCATACATGTATATCTCATGCACGTTTGTGTATAGATTATGCATTTAAGTCACTTATTTTGAAATCACTCAAACCCCCTTTTCTCTACATTCACTATCTCAATAGTAATAGATGAAGAAAAACAGACTTGGTGAATGAAACACAAGGAATAGTGAGTATTTATAGAAGTGAAAAAAAATTATGTCGGAACCGATTGCTTATACCATTGGAACCTACGGTTCAATAGTTCCTGTGGTATAAACTTTTCAAGGTTATATTTTTATAATATTTTTGTGACTAACGATGTGATATATACACACACACATACATACATATATATGCACACATATTATATACATATACATACACACATATTATATACATTTATATATACACACATATATATAGAGAGAGAAAATTACATCCTGCAATCAAATCTTTACGAGCTTTTTCATAAAATATACAAACTTAATTTCGTACAAGTTTTATCCAAATATTCTAAGAAATGTCTCACAAAACGATAGGTGGCCTGTTGATGACCTGTAATTGCAAGTTGCCACGTCTTTATATTCTTCTGCTTTCCTTCTTCCTCCTCCCTCCTTCGTTGTCCACCCACCCCTTGATCGCCCTCCAACCACCATCGCCAATCCAATCCCATCCTCACCATCCACGATGCCACACTACTCTCATCCTCTTGCCCCCACCCATGTCCATCAGCTGAAGTCCTCCCGCAAAACCCTCGCCTTGCTGCTCCATTTTACCCTCTCCCCTCTACCAATTCCTGCAAGTACATCATCTTCACCAGACCGCCGTCCTTACGATCCCCCCACTTTTCCTGTTGCAGCACATTGTTTCCTCCTCTCTCTTCCATTTCAACAACCTAACTCTCCTCCAACAACCCTCTTATTCCTGCCCTTTTCCTTATCATCCCTCCATCCCCTAAATTCTAAATAAATTTTGACCTCTTACCCTCACCACATACATTTTCACAGTACGATCATCTCAAATGTGTTCTAGTAATAAATAATAGAAGAAAATAGTTATTCTTGAGCATTCTTGCTATTTGAATCAATAATTATTGTTATTTTGAATATGTTTTAACATTTAAAAACAAATTGTTTGGTTTTAATTAAGATTGTATGAATTAAACAAATTAATTTATTGGAGGGGCGCATTTGAAGAGTAGGAGATAGGTGTTGAGATATAAAATGTTTTGATGAAATAAAGATGTGTTAAATAAGTTGATTTCACACTTGGGATTTGATGCAAAATGAGAAAAACACACTATGTTAGAAATGGTTAAGGTTAGAACTTTACTGTCCAACATCGATCTCTGAAATATTGGGACATCGATCGATCGAAGTTACTTCAGTCTCTAAAGGTGAAACTTCGATCGATTGATGTGGCAGAGGTTCAAAATCGGAAACTCTCTGTCATACATCGAACCCCCAAGTTTGAGGACATTGACCGATCGATGTTACTTAAGTCTCTCCAAGAGAGACTTTGATCGATCAATGTCAGACAGTTTTAAATTATAAACTTTCTGGTAGACATTGATCTCTCAGTCCATGAGACATTGATCGATCAAACATCAGTCTCTCTAGGGGAGACTTCGATCGATCAATGCCAAGCAGGTTCAAAACTAGAAACTCTCTAGAGGACATCGATCTCTTAGCCCAGACACATCGAACGATCGATGTCTCCAAGAATTCAAATTTTTTTGATCGTTGGAACAAAATCCAAGGAAAATTCATAGTGTTTTCTCTTTCCAATCTTGCTCAAATTTCTTATGGACTTTTCTCTAACATAATATATACTTTCTTGACTATTATATCCATAGGGTGGAAAAAGACTAATTAGACATTGTCTTAACATTTGATGGAGTTGAAGACATAGTGGAGGCTCCAAAATGTGGTAAACAACTCCTATAGATGGATGAAGCTTAGATGAGGCATATACACACTTTCACAATCATCAAGCTTCATTCTTCATTGTTGTATATTTCAATCATATGTTTAAAATCGCTTAAAGCTTGTTAAGTCTTTCATTGTTCTTCATTGTTGTATATTGAAAGATAGTAAGTCTAACACATGAGAAACCATAAATACTTGATCTCTTTGTTGTGTTTAGACTAGTGAGAAAGTGTGACTCCCACTAGTTCTTTTTACTCATTATGGGAAGTTCTTGAGAGAACTTTGCTGATGTTGTGAGGTAGCAAGAAGTTGTTCTTGCTTACAACTGAAGTTGTTGTAGTTACACAAAGGTGTTTTGTGCAAGTAGATATTGTTGTGGTTGCTTACACTAAGTTGTTAGTGTAAGCATTGCTATTGTTGTTCTTATTATTTCTAATAAGAAGAATAGTTATTGAAAATCCACTTTGGCAACAAAGTGGTAGTAGAGTAGAATCATTTATGATTCGAATCACTCTATATCCGGTGTACTAATTGTCTGTCATCTCCTATTCTTTCTTTGATTTTGAATTTCATTTGAGTTGAACCAAACAAGAAAATTCCGCAAAATTTTCCAATACTCTATTCACCCCCCTCTAGAGTGTGTTATAGACCTAACAATTGGTATCCGAGCCTACCTTGATTGCTTGGCTAATCTTTGCAAGTAGCAAGGTTAAAGATCATGGTAATAACAACCTCTTAATCCTACACCTTAACTTTCAAGCCAACTGCACTATTCTCAGGATCAAACACTTAAGGACCTATGTTTGATGTCCAAAATTATTCTTTGTGAAAATTTTGAATGATCAATCACTTGAAAGGATGTGGATTTGATATATAGAGAGATGTTGTCAAAGGAATTGAAGTTTCTATGTTTACCAACTCAAAAGAAGAATCAATGTTCACAGATGAGGATGCCTACACCTACGAAGAGAAGGTAAACTTTTCTATAAATGGAAAGCAAATGAAGACCTTGTCTCAAAACTCCTCAACTCTTTGCCAAGATAATGGATACCCAAAGTCACCACCATCACCGAATCAAAGAACCTCAAGACTCTTACCCTTGATGAGCTATCTGGTAATCTTCTTAGTCATCAAATTCTTATTGATGAACAAAAGAGGATGAACCCTATCAAGCATCACACAAAGAATTATTGGTAGAGTCCGATGAATCAGATGAGGAAGTTGCTCTTCTAGTGAGAAAATTTAGAAGAATGAACACAAGAAACAAGGCCTAAGCAAGGAAGTTTTTCAAGAGACCACCCAAGGATAAAGAAGCATGTAAAAATTGCTATAGGTGTGGTCGACCGAGTCACTTCATTTTCGATTGCCACGTTAAGGAGACGTAAAAGCAAGAAAAGAAGGCCTAACATGAAAAGAAAAAAACCTTAAATACAGAGGTAACCACATGGGATGATCTCCTCTCCGAATCAGAAGGAGAAGAAAGTGAAGACAAGGATGTTGAACTTGTTGCAATAGTTGAGAATTCAAAAGCATAACATACTTGTCTCATGGCAATTGAAAATGACCTTGAGGTAAAATCTAACTCTTCACATTTGTAAGATGAAATATGAGATTTACATGATGAGTTTGAAAAACTAAAATTATAAAATATAAACACTTGAAGAAAGTATTTGAAAAATGCATATTAGAAAACAAGAGCTTGCATATTAAGAATATTTTGATGTATCAAGATCATGACGTTATACTCATCATGCATACAACCGTAGCTCTTGAAAATATGAAAATTAGGAAAGAATATGAGAAATTGAGAATAGACTTACAAAAACTAACCGTTGGTAAAAATAATCAATACAAGTTACTTTGAAATCAAAGGACTGGAAATGATAAATCCAATTTAGGATTTAATTCATCACATTCTTCCATTAAGCCCAAGTCATTAAAGAAAAAACCAAATAAGAGAAAAACACAATATGGCTTATCTTTTTATAAACCAAGGCATGTACCCACTTGTTTTCACTATAACAAAGTAGAACATGTGAAAAATGTATGTAGCGCTAGAGTTGATAGTATTTATGTCTGGAAGACTAATGGTCGACAAGCTAACTGTAAAGGACCCAACCAGTACCAATGCATAAATGTCTCAGTTTTGTAGGCTCTCAACATAAATGGAGTAGCCAAAGAAGAAGGATCCAAATGGCTTATGGATAGTGGATGTTCAACACACATGGCCGGAGACAAAACCTTGTTCACCAAGCCCAAGCTCCAATATGGTGGAACGGTGCATTTGGGCAATGGGAGAGCCAAAATCCTTGGACATGGAGAAATTGGTAACTCTTCTTTCACTATTAATAATGTATTATATGTAGAAGGGCTTAAGTATAATTTGATAAGTATTAGCCAACTATGTGATGCTAATTTTCAAGTTGAATTTGGGAAAAGAAAATGCATTGTGAAAAAGAATGATAAAATCATTTTTGAGACTATAAGGAAAAATGGTGTTTATAAATTTAGCACACATGATTTGATATAACAAAAGTTTTCATGTCTAGTTGCCAAAAATGATTTGACTCAACTATGGCATAGAAGAATTGGATATATTAGCTTCAAAAATTTCAAAAAGATTTGCAAAAATGAAATGGTCCAAGGTCTTCCAAAAGTAAATTTCGAAAATCATGGCTTATGTGACACTTGTCAAAAGGCAAAGCTTGTTAAAGCAAGCTTCAAGCTGAAAAGTGAAATCTCTGCCACCAAACCTCTACAATTGCTTCATATGAATTTGTATGAGGATATTAGTACGGCAAGTCTAAGTGGAAAACATTACACTTTTATAGTAGTAAATGACTTCTCTAAGTACACGTGGGTCATGTTTTTAACCAAAAAGAATGATGCATGCCAAGAGTTTATAAAACTTTGTAGAAAATTAGAAAATCAAAAAGAAGACACAATTAAGGAAATTAGAAGTAATAGAGGTGGTAAGTTTAATGGTGAGTTTCAAGAATTTTGTGTATCCAAAGGGTATGGACAAAATTTCTCAGCTCCAAGAACTCCTCAACAAAATGGTGTTGCGGAAAGGAAAAATAGAACATTTCAAAAAATGAGCAGAGCCATGCTAATTGAATTTGAGCTACCTAAGTATTTTTGGACTGAAGCGGTAAATACCGCTTGTCAAGTAATAAATAGAGTTTACTTGAGGCCGTCTCTTAAAAAGACTCCTTATGAGCTTTGGAAAGATAGAGTACCAAATATTGGTTATTTCAAGATATTTGGTTGTAAATGTTTTATACTTAACACCAAAGATAACTTGGATAAACTCGATTTTATGGCGAACGAAGGAATCTTTATGGGATATGCTCAAAATAGCAAGGCATTTAGGATATATAACAAAAGGAGTATGAAAGTTGAAGAATCAAATCATGTTAAGTTTAGTGAACTCCTTGAGGATGAACCATGCATAAATAATGAAGATGATGAAGAAATAACTGAAGTAATTCAAATAAAAACATTTGAGAATCCAAAAGGAAATATTTTTATTGATCTTAGGATTACTTGAAAATGAACCAAGGTTG
Organism: Eustoma russellianum; assembly: GCA_036186865.1. Taxonomy (NCBI): domain Eukaryota; kingdom Viridiplantae; phylum Streptophyta; class Magnoliopsida; order Gentianales; family Gentianaceae; genus Eustoma; species Eustoma russellianum. The sequence continues at coordinate 6,944,987 of AP025045.1, forward strand.
AAGATGAAGCATCGAGAGGAGACACTTCAAATTTACCAGATTCATCTAAATATAAGAAAGACTATCCAAGAGAGTTAATATTAGGAGAAACAAGTCAATGCATATTGACTAGAATAAAATTTAATGAACATGCCTTCATTTCACAAGTTGAGCCTAAAAATATAAAAGAAGCTATAAATGATGAAGATTCGATATTATCCATGCAAGAAGAATTAAATCGATTTGAAAGAAGTGATGTTTGGGAATTAGTGGCTAAACCTAGTGGTCACCCCATAATTGGCACTAAATGGGGGTATTTAGAAATAAAATGGATGATAAAGGAAACATCACTAGAAACAAAGCTAGGTTAGTAGCTCAATGGTATAGACAAGAAAAGGGTATAGAATATGATGAGACTTTTACCCCCGTACCTAGATTGGAAGCTATTAGGATGGTATTATCATATGCATGCTATAAAGATTTCAAAATATATAAAATGGATGTGAAATCCGCCTTTTTGAATGGAATAATTCAAGAAGAGTGTGTAGTTCAACCACCGGGATTTGAAAATCACGATTATCCGAATCATGTATTTAAACTCAAAAAGGCACTTTAAGGACTTGAACAAGAACCTAGAGCATGGTATGAAGTATTAAGTAATTTCCTACTTGAAAATGAGTTTTCAAGAGGAAAATTCGACACTACTCTTTTTATTAAAGAACAAGAAAACCATCAATTGCTTGTCCAAATTTATGTGGATGACGTTATATTTGGTGCCACTAATCATTCCCTTTGTGAGCATTTTGCTAAATTAATGGAAGGAGAATTTGAGATGAGCATGATGGGTGAACTCAATTACTTCCTTGGACTTCAAATCAAGCAAACTCAAGATAGAGTATACATATCCCAAACGAAGTACACCAAGGATCTACTCAAGAAGTACAAGTTCGAGGATGGAAGAACTGTGAGCACACCAATGAGTACAAGTACAAAGCTCGACAAAGACAAAAGCGGAAAGCCGGTTCAGGTAACCAAATATAGGGGTATGATTGGTGGTCTACTTTATTTAACCGCTAGTAGACCGGATATTTTGCATGCTGTGTGTTTATGTGTTAGCTTTCAAAGTATGCCTAAGGAATCGCATCTAGCTGATATTAAACGTATTTTTAGGTATTTGAAAGGACTTTGAACTTTGGGTTATTTTTTCGCAAAAATAGGTGTTTTGATTTAAGAGGGTATAGTGACTCCGACAATGCCAGAAACCTAGTCAATAGAAAAAGCACTTTTGGGATATGTCAATTCCTTGGAGATTGCTTAGTTTCTTGGTTCTCCAAGAAAGAAAATAGTGTGTCACTTTCAACAACGGAATCCGAATATGTGTCGGTCACTTCATGTTGTACCCAACTACTTTAGATGATAAACACCTTGAATGATTACAATGTCAAGTTTGACGAAGTTCCTATCTTATGTGATAACACATCAGCCATAAGTATAGCACAAAACCCGGTACATCATAGTAGAACCAAGCATATTGAAGTAAGACATCACTTAACAAGGGATTGTATCTAAAAAGGATTAGTATATGCTGAATTTGTTCCAACAAATACCAACTAGCTGATATTTTCACCAAATCCCTCCCACCGAGATATTCAAATCCATTAAACAAGATTAGGAATGATGAACAATTTTAGAGGGTCAAAATTACCAAAAAAGGCAAAAAATCAGCATACATCGACCGATCTATGTAGCTGTTTCAAAGACTGATGTGAATCAGACATTGATCGATCAAAGTTGACGACATCAATTGATCGAAGTCTCAGATATCAATCGATTGATGTCGATAGACACTAAGGATATAAAAGCTGTGAAAATCAGAAATTCCTCATTTCTTCATCAGTTCTTCGCGACTTCAGCCTTAGAAACGCATTCTTCTTCAAAAATCCGACCTTTTTGCCTCAAAATCTCTGCAACAAACCTCTTTTCTCCTCAACCTAATTGATTTCTACATCAATCTCACAGTTTTATTTCGTCCTACTACAATTGTTTGTGCACTAACCCTCCAAATGGCCCCAAAAATGAAAAGTACCTGCAAAAGGCAGATAATCTTTCGTTAAGAGGAAAACGTGCCTCAAAAATCTCATCTGCAAGTCCCAACTGGGTCTTGAATATAGGGACTTAGAGAGAAAACTGACACTTCTCAAGAAAACATGTTGAGGGAGGGGAGGAGAAGGCTTGTAATCGACAAATTTCCATGGCTAAAATCTGGTGTGTACGAAAATGCTCTAAAACAACCATTGGCTCTAGCTAAATTCATATATATCTCACTTCGGCCTCAAGTTTTATTTGGTGAATGGGAAGAAAAGAAAAGGTCCACCATTTCTTTGAAATTGCTCAAAGTTCAAGATATTTTGAGCAATGAGGAATTGAGACCGATCATCAATTGGTTTGATGAAAAAATGGAGACCTATTTGGGAGGTTTCGAAAATGGATTACATGTCTACCAGTTACACCCGATTATTCCATACTAACCTATGGGTAAAATACCTTAATAGGATGCCATTTTCATAGAATTTGGTTATAAGTGGTCAACACAAAAAATAAATAAATGAGCTTCTTGGTGTCCTGGATGAAGGTTTAAATGATTTTGATCCATGGAAATAAGACAAGTATAATTGTATTGTGACTGGAGATGAGGTAAAAACCTTCCTTAGCTTCCATCCCACCCGAAAGACTAACGATATGCCTTTAGTATATTGTGTCTTGCTTGCCGTTGTCACCTTTTGTGTCAATGGTAAGTCGGGCAAACTCCCAAGTAATTAGATTTTTACATTGCCTATCGTATAGCCATGAGGGAACAGCTGAATTTCGAAGGGATATTCTTTGTGAATATGTTGGAGGCGGTCACTATGAAATCACAAGCGCTCCCTTATAGCTATTTGATTTATAGATTTCTAAGAAAGGCGAACATGGTGTTGGATGAGAATTACGAAGAAAAGATAGCAACCAAAGACTATTACACCAAGACCAACATCCAACAAATCCACAAATCTTGGAAAGAAGAACAAAGAAGGGGCAGGCAAAATGAACCGGAAAAGAAAGAGGCCGAAAACATTCCTACCGAAGAACTCATTCCTCTAACACATCCCATCGAGACTCTCACTGAGCCTCAACCACACCATCAAACTCAACCAAGCCCTACGTCCCGAGTGGATAAGGGCCCGATGGAGGAGGGTAGTGGTTCTGAGTTACCATTTGATGCTGAGGATGGGTTAACGAGCTTCATCACTTATTAAACCAAGTGGGTGAAAACATAACAAAGGAACAAATTCGGATTGACGACCTTGAGAAAGAAAATACAAGCCCCAAGAAGCAAGTTTCCACAATCGAGAGTAAATACAACAAGCTCAAGGCAAAACTCAAGGCGTGCATTCCTGGGTTAGCTTTCTCTTCCAACGAAGAATGTATCTCCGAGATTTCTCTTCCGACGAACAATTTGGATTTGTTCCAACACATGACCAACTAGCAGATATTTTTACCAAATCTCTTCCCACCAAGACCTTTAAATCAATTAGAACAAGATTAAGCATGATAAATAATGCTTGAGAATCAGGAAAATAGGTATATTGATTGATCGATGTACCTATTTGGGAGATTGACGGATCTCTACATCGATCGGCCGATGCCAGCGGGTTCAGAAACACTGAAACTCGCTTAAAAGGCCAAAATTCATCACTCTTTCTCATTTAAATCAAATTATCAACCCTAAGCAACCTCTCTGGTGATTTTCTTCCAAAAATCCCTTCACCCTCATTTGATTTCTTACGGAATTCTTCACTTTCTTCCAACAATTTGCAAATTTGTTAGCCACACCTCATCTTCTTCATCTTCATCATCTGTTTTTCACTCTATTGAACCATAGAAACCGAAATCGAAAAATGGCAAGATCCAAGAACACTTCTAAGAGGTCTACAACCTCTCAAACTGAGGAAGAAGGATCTAGCCAAATTTAACAAGGCCAAATTTCAAGGTCTCAAGTGCCCACTCAACCTAAAACAATAGCACCTAGGCGTAGGCATGTTGATTTCGGTCTAGCTGATGAATTGGCTAGAATTCGGATTGGTCTCCCATACAAGAATTTTTCTTGGATCAAAAGAAACATTAAAGGTGTATTAGAAGAGTCCCTGGAATAGGTAACTTTTTCATATTTCTCTTAGGGCTCAGGAATCATTTATGGAATGGGATAAAAGTGAAAGATCCACTGTGCCCCTTAAGTTTTGAAAATAAATGATATTGCCTCGGACAATGAATTGAGTCCCATTATTGAATGGTTAGATGCACAAAATTGGATGCCTATTTGAATGGGAAGTGAGAAGAAAAAGATGTCCAAGAGATATATTATGCTATTTTATGCAAACTTATGGGCAGAGTACTTAAATGGTTTTCCTTTCTCCCTAAATACAATAATTGATGGACAACATGTTGAATGGACGGTAAAACAATTTGTGAGCATATTGGAGTTCCAGATGAGGGGTTGGATTTATTTGAAGTATGGGAATAGAATGAGTACAAGTGTAAAGTAAATGAAGAACATGTCAAGTGCTTCCTTGGAGTTTAGCCTAAAAGGAATACAAATGACATGTCATTGGTATATAGAGTGTTAATGGTAGTAGTTACCTTTTGCATCAATGACAAGTCGTCTAAACTCCTTATCAACCTTGACTTTTACATTGCCTACCAAATTGCTAAAAGAGAGCAATTGAACTTTGGAGAAATCTTTATGGCTAACGTCATAGAGGCAGCCACTAAGAAATCAAAAGCCGTTCCATGCGCCAGCCTCATCTACTATATGCTTACAAAGTCAGATATTGATCTTGATGACTCGGATGTTGAAAACATCTCACAAAAAGATTATTATGACAAGATCAACATTCAACAAATCCACAAGTCAGGAAAGAAAGCCCAAAAAGGAACGGGGCAAGAAGAAGGAGATGAAAAAGAGGATGTAGATCTGATACCCACAGCCGAAGAAGGCACAAGCACTAGGCTTAACACTAGCGTCAGGGGACTACAACAACAAGTTGTAGAACTACAGCACAAAGTGGGTACCTTGAAGAACAAGCTTGTGAGATTCAAAGACAAAATGAAGGCGTGCATCCCCGACTTTTCTTTCTCATTAGACGAGGACTATGATAAATTTTCCCTCATCCCTATTTCGCTTTTCTAGCTTTAGGTCCCAGCGTAGGATGAATGAAGTACTTTTATCATGTATTTGCTAACATTATTTTGTCACTTTTTGATGTTTAATGAAATCTTTGGTTTTACCTTTCATTGTTCATTTTGATGATTTAAAAAAGGGGAGAATATGGTATAACATGGTATGCTTATGCTTGTTAACATGATATACTTGTTAGACCTACTTGGTATGCTTGTTGGACATAATAAAGCTTGACTTGCTATGGTTGGATGCATGAAGCTTAGCCTGCTTGCTTGCTTCATGTAGAAATTGAAAACTTTGCATAATTGGCATATATGTTGAATGTCTAGTGTAAATGGGAGAATATGCCATGATGTATATGTTGCACTTACAATTGATGCATGTTCTGGTTGAGGGGGAGTTTGAAAAATTTTCTATCACATCTATTGGCTTTGGGAGGATTATATATTGAGGGAGAGATTTGGATACGTTTTTATGTTCATATATTAAGGGAGAGCTTTAAAAAGCTTTGAACTAATTTGGGGCATATTTTACTAAGGGGGAGCATAAAATGCATTGATTAAGAGGGAGATATGAAATTCCAAGTTTTAAAGCCTTTAGCTAACTTAAATATAGTTTTTCAAACAAAAACATCTTTCAAAAGACTTGGTTTTGAAATCATCAAAATAAGAGAGATTGTTGGAATATAGATTGTTTCGATGAAGTTAAAAGATGTTTTAAAAGAGTTAAAAAATGTATTTTATAATTGGAAATTAAAGCAAAATGAGAAAAACACATTGTGAGAGATCGATCTCTCACATTGATCGATCGATGTATACATTAGTTTCTCAAGAAGATACATCGTTCGATCTATGTTAGTATGGTCTAAGATTGGAACCTTACAGTGCGACATCAATCTCTAAGTTTGCAACACATCGATCGATCGATGTTACATTAGTCTATAAAAGTAGAGACATCGATCGATCGATGTAGTGAAGGTTCAAAGTTGAAGCCTCACTGTGAGACATCGATCGATCAATATATATAACAGTCTCTCAAAAAAGGGACACTGGTTGAGGCGATGTATGGAAGGTGCAAAATCGGAACCTTACTGAAGGACATCCATCTCTCAATACTGACATATCGATCAATCGATGTCATCCAAGATTAAAATTGTTATGACAGTTGGAACAAAATCCAACAGAGACCTAAGGTGTTTTCTCTCTCTAATTTTTTCAAATTTCTTGTGGACTTTCCTCGACATTAATCATGCTTCCTTGACTATTTTATCCATGTCTAAGATTTTCTAGGGTGACTTTGGAGGATCAAATCAATCCATAGGGTGTCTAAACACTATTTGAACATTGTCAAGGCTTATGATTGAGTTGAAGACTTGTGAGAGGTTTCAAAAACATGGCTCACACCCTCTATAAATTGAAGAACCACGGATGAGGGCAAACACACTTTCATCCTCTTCAAGCTTCATATTTCATTGTTGTGAAAATCTCTCCTTTGTGCAGAAATGCTTAAATCTTGTTAAGCCCTTAATTCTTGTTCTTCATTGTTGTAATTGAAGTGATAATGGGAACCATTGATAGTTGATCTCTTCCTTATGTTTAGACTAGTTAGAAAGCGTAATCCCCACTACTTCCCAAAACCCACTATGAGAAAGTTTTTTGAGAGGACTTTGTTAAAGTTGTTAGGAAGCTAGAGTTCTTGTTGCACAAAGTTATTTTATGCAAGAAGTTGTGGTTGTGATTGTTACACTAATTTGTTAGTGTAAGTGTTGATATTGTTGTTCTTATTAAGAGTAATAAGAAGAGTAGCTGTTGAAAAATTCACTTTTGAAACAAAGTGGTAGTAAAGTAAACATTTAAGAGTCGAGCCACTCTGTATCGGGTGTATTCATTCATTATCTCTCATCTCTCATCCCTATTTTGATTTGGAGTTCATTTGAGTTAGACAAAAACAAGAAAATTCTTCAAAATCGCCCAACACTCTGTTCAACCCTCCTCTAGAGTGATTGTCACAGATCTAACAGACATGAGATCAACAACTGGCTATGGAACCTTTTTATGGGGAAACCAAGTTACTTGGCGTAGCAGGAAACAACCAGTTGTGTCTAGGAGCAGTGCAGAAGCAGAGTTAAGGGCACTTGCATTAGGTATATGCGAAGGCATCTGGCTTAGAAGAGTACTTGAAGATCTTTACATGAAAATATTATTACCCATCAAAGTATTCTGTGATAGTGTATCATCTACAAGTATGGCCGAGAATCCAATTCAAGGTGAGAGGTCAAAACATGTTGAAGACGACATGCATTTCATTCTAGAAAAAATTGAAGGTCATGAGATCAGCCTAGACCATATCTCCACCAAAGATCAAGTTGCTGACATCTTAACAAAACTTGTTTCGGAAAAATGTTTTTCATTACATAGTACCTAATCTTGGTTGTATAAATATATACAACTAAGCTTGAGGGAGAGTATAAAAATAAGACCATCTGAGGTGTGTCCAGCTCAATCGAGGTGTGTCGCCCAGAATATATAAGTGATCATGCTAGGGGAAATAAGACAAATGCCCAAAGTAAGTCCGCCGAGGTGAGTTGACCTGAATATAGAAGTGGTCGTGCTGAGATATAATGGAGAAAGTGAAACTGTGCTGAACTGACAAAGTAGTATTGCCGTTCTGAGGTGATCAATGCAGAGAAATGAGAAGCTAGGGTAAAGAGGAGCACGTATTCTAAGACTAGCCAGGTGAAAAAGGTAGCAAAACTGACCTGGAATAAAGATGTGCTGAACTGAAGTGACGAAGTGAAGCACAGTTAGGTAGCAAAGCTACAGCCGAGCTGCAACAGTTTGTCATGCATACATAATCACTTATGACTTTTACTGTATATATGTTCGAGCATACCAGATAACTAGTTATTACCTTTATAGCCGTTAGTAGTCATATCAGGTTACTGTAGATAAACAAGAAATACAGTAAGATAGAAATAAAGCCGTAAGTAGCAAAAGTGAACTCATATAAAAGGAGAAACACTTTGTAATTTTCAACTAACTTGAATGAATTCTAAATTATTTCAATCTCGACATTATATTCTGTTCCTTTTCAGTTAAATTTCACTAAATTTCAAAGTCCCCTATAGGAGGTCATGAAAAATTTCTAAACTAGCAACTAGAAAGAGACAATTTTTGTGCTTGTAAATCCCTTACTCTCAAATTGTTGAGTTGTTACCATAATCTAATATTGTATCTTGCTGAAGTTTAATGAATGGCTTTCAGTTTCATATAAAGAAAGAAAATATATGATTGTATGGAAACCTCTTCAAGAAAAATGTAGGCTTTTTTTTTTTTGACAGGTAACAACCAGGTACACTATTGTGAAAGCTTAATCTCAAAAACTTTCACATGGAAGCAAATAACACATAAAGAAACGTGAAAGAGAAGGGCGCCTGACTTTGTCATTTTAATGTTTTCTCTTATGCACAAATTTCTTAAGAAAATTAAAAGGAATTATGTTTGATATAGGATATGACACGTAAATTATATTGGTTGATACATTTCTCTTTAAAAAAAGCTACAGATGTTAAAAAGGAAAAGAAAAAGAAAATTAAAAGAAAAGGATTGGATGTTACCTTAACATTAGAAATAAGAAAGAAAATAACGAAAGTTAATTAAGAATACTAGTCTGAGAAATATTTTTAAATTAATGTCGTTTAATAAATATATTCAAAAATAAACACTAGTTTGGCAGTTAACTGAAACGCAGGATATGCTCCGAATTGCAAGAAAACTTAAATAATTAAACAACTTGTTAAGTTGCAAAGTGTTTTGATGATGAAAAGATGTTTTGAATGAGTTAGAATTATGTTTGATATTTGATGCATGATGGAAAAATACGTTATGATCAAAGATGGTTAAGATTGGAATTCAAAAAGGACATCGATCTCTCAAGGAAGGAGACATCGATCGATCGATGTCACTGACTTCGATCGATCGATGTAAGATCTGAATACATCGATCTCTCCCTCCTTGGACTTCGATCGATCGATGTAGGATCTGAGGACATCGATCTCTCCCATCCTGGACATCGATCGATCGATGTAGGATCTGAGGACATCGATCTCTCCCACCCAGGACTTCGATCGATCGATGTAGGATCTGGACATCGATCTCTCCCTTCCAGGGACATCGAACGATCGATGTCCTCCAGAATTCAAATTTTCTGAACGTTTGAACAAAATCCAAGGAAGATTTTCAAGGTTTTCTCTTTCCAATCTTCTTCAAACTTCTTGTGGACTTTAACCCAACTGATTACATGCTTCCTTGACTATTGTAAGCTTGTCTAAGATTCTCTAGGGTGGCTATCCAAGATCAAATCACTCCATAGGGTGGCTAGAGACTATTTTGGCTTTGTCTTGACATTTTTGAAGATGAAGACTTGGTGGAAGGCCTCAAAAACGTGGTGAACTTCATCTATAAATAGAGGAGGCTTGGATGAAGCAATTACACACTTTCAACATCATCTAGCTTCATTTTACATTGTTGTATATTTCTCTCATACTTGTAAATTTGTTTAAAGCTTGTTTAGCTTTCCTTGATCTTCATTGTTTGTATATTGAGAGAAAGAGAGTCAAGTACAAGAGGAACCATAAATATTTGATCTCTAGCTTGTGCTTAGACTTGAGAGAAAGTGTGAACCTTACTATATATCTTCAACCCATTGTGAGAAGTTCTTGAGAGAACTTTTGTTGAAGTTGTGAGGAAGCAAGAAGTTGTTCTTGCTAAGAGCTGTAGTTGTTGTAGTTGCACAAGTGTGTTGTGCAAGAAGTTGCTGTTGTTGTTGCTTACACTAAAGTGTTAGTGTAAGTGTTGCTGTGGTTGTTCTTATTGTTCATAATAAGAAGAGTAGTTGTTGAAAATCCACTTTGGAAACAAAGTGGTAGTGGAGTAGAATCATTTACGATTCGAACCACTCTATATCCGGTGTACTCTTTCATTGTCTCTCATCTCCAATTCTTGCTCTGATTTTGAATATCTTTTTGAGTTGAGAAAAACAAGAAAATTCCGCAAAAGAGCCAAACACTCTATTCACCCCCCCTCTAGAGTGTATTTCGGACCTTACAATTGGTATCAGAGCCTAACCTTGATTGCTTGGCCAATCTTTGCAAGTAGCAAGGTTAAAGATCATGGCAATGACAACCTCAACCTCAACCTCAACCTCCTCATCTCCTAAGCCTACTGCACTATTTTCCGGATCAAACACTAAAGCTCCTATGTTTGATGCCCAAAACTATTCTTTGTGGAAATTTCGAATGATCAATCATTTGAAAGGCTGTGGATTTGATATATGGAGAGCTGTTGTCAAAGGAATTGAAGTTCCAATGATTACCAACTCAAAAGGAGAATCAATGTTTAAAGATGAGGATGACTACACCGACGAAGAGAAGATAAAGTTCGCCATTAATGGCAAAGCTTTTGACATTCTCTCAAGTGCTCTAACTACCACTGAGCTCATTAGACTCCAAGGCCTTGAAACAGCCCACGAGGCATGGAAAAGGCTTGAAATGATACATGAAGGAACTGAGCAAGTAAGAATGGCCAAAAGACTCATGCTCATGAAGGAGTATGAGATGTTCGGAATGAAGAGCGGTGAGAAGATTGAGGAGACAATCGACAGATTCACACGAATAGTGAATCAACTCTCTATGGTTGACAAGAAAATCTCAAACGAAGACCTTGTCTCAAAACTCCTCAACTCCTTGCCAAGAGAATGGACACCCAAAGTCACCGCCATCACCGAATCAAAGAATCTCAAGACTCTTACTCTTGATGAGCTATCCGGTAATCTTCTTACTCATGAAATTCTTATTGATGAACAAAATAGGATGAATCCCATCAAGCCTACACAAACATCGCACAAAGGATTGGTGGTAGAGTCCGATGATTCGGATGAGGAAGTTGCCCTTCTTGTAAGAAAATTTAGAAGAATGGCAACTAGAAACAAAGCTCAAGCAAGAAAGTTTTTCAAGAAACCATCTAAAGAAAAAGAAGCAAGTGAAAATTGCTATAGATGTGGTCGACCCGGTCACTTCATTGCCGATTGCCACGTAAAAGAGCCGCAAAAGCAAGAGAAGAAGGTCTTTTCTCAAAAGAAGAAAGCCCTCAATGCGGAGGTAACCACGTGGGATGATCTCCTTTCGGAATCGGAAGGAGAAGATAGTGAAGATCAAGATGTTGGACTTGTTGCAATGGTTGAAAATTCAAAGTTTCAACATACTTGTCTTATGGCGATTGAAGACGACCTTGAGGTAAACTCTAACCCTTCAAATTTGCATGATGAAATAGGAGATTTGCAAGATGACTTTGAAAAATTAAATTTGAAATATAAGCATTTAAAGAAAGAGTTCAAGAATGCATTTTAGAAAATAAGAGCTTGCATGACAAAAACATTTCGATGGTTCAAGAGCATGATATCATACTTACTATGCATAAAACCGTAGCTCTTGAAAAGGAAGAAATTAGAAAAGAATGTGAAAAACTAAAATTAGACTTACAAAGACTAACAAATGGGAAAAAACAACTTAGACATACTACTTGGGAATCAACGAATTGGAAATGATAAATCCGGTTTAGGATTTAACTCATCATCTTCCATTAAACCTAAGTCTTTAAAGAAAAAGACAAACAATGGAAAATCACAACACAATTTATCATCTTCTAAACCAAAGCGTGTACCCACGTGCTTTTATTGCAACAAGCTAGGACATGTAAAGAAAGCATGTAGAGCTCGATTTGAGAGCACATATGTTTGGAAGCCTAAGGGTCGAAAAACTAACCTTAAAGGACCCAACCATCAAAGGGTACCAATGCATACATCTTTTGGATTTGTAGGCTCTCAAGATAAATGGAGTAGCCAAAGAAGAAGGAACCAAATGGCTTATGGACAGCGGATGTTCAACTCACATGACCGGAGACAAGACGTTGTTCACCAAGCTCAAGCTCCAAGATGGTGGAACGGTGCATTTTGGCAATGGGAGAGCCAAAATCCTTGGACATGGAGAAATTGGTAATTCTTCTTTTACTATTAATAATGTACTATATGTAGAAGGGCTTAAGTATAATTTGATAAGTGTTAGCCAACTATGTGATGCTAATTTTCAAATTGAGTTTGTGAAAAGAAAATGTGTTGTGAAAAAGAATGATAAGATTGTTTTCGAAGCTATTCGTAAAAATGATGTTTACAAATTTAGCACACATGATTTGATATCACAAAATGTTTCTTGCCTAGTTGCCAAAAATGATTTGACTCAACTATGGCATAGACGACTTGGACACATTAGTTTCAAAAATTTCAAAGAGATTTGCAAAAATGAAAAGGTCCAAGGTCTTCCAAAATTGAATTTCGAAAACCATGGCTTATGCGACACTTGTCAAAAGGCAAAACTTGTTAAAACGAGTTTCAAGCCCAAAAGTGAAATCTCCACCACCAAACCTCTACAATTGCTTCATATGGATTTGTATGGGGACATTGGTACAGCAAGTCTAAGTGGAAAACATTACACCTTTGTGGTGGTAGATGACTACTCTAGGTATACTTGGGTAATGTTCTTAGCTAAAAAGAATGATGCATGTCAAGAATTTATAAAACTTTGTAAGAGATTAGAAAATCAAAGAGAAGACACAATTAAGGAAATTAGAAGTGATAGAGGTGGTGAGTTTGATGGAGAGTTTCAAGAATTTTGTATATCCAAAGGGTATGGACACAATTTTTCAGCTCCAAGAACTCCTCAACAAAATGGTGTTGCGGAAAGGAAAAATAGAACACTTCAAGAAATGAGTAGAGCCATGCTAAATGAATTTGAGCTACCCAAATATTTTTGGGCCGAAGCAGTAAATACCGCTTGTCATGTGATCAATAGAGTTTATTTGAGACCATTTCTCAAAAAGACTCCTTATGAGCTTTGGAAAGGTAGAGTACCAAATATTGGTTATTTCAAGGTTTTTGGTTGTAAGTGTTTTATACTTAACACCAAAGACAACTTGGATAAACTCGACTTCAAAGCAGATGAAGGAATCTTTATGGGTTATGCTCAAAATAGCAAAGCATTTAGAGTATATAATAAGAGAAGTATGAAAGTGGAAGAATCAATTCATGTCAAGTTTAGTGAATTCATCGATGATAAGTCAAACGATAATAATGATGATGATGAAGATGAAATAATCGAAGTAACTCATATAGAAAAATTTGAGAATCCAAAAGGTAATATTGTCATCGACCTTAGGATTGATCCACTTGAACCTAAGGTTGAAGATGAAGAAGTAGGAGGGGATACCTCAAATTTGCCGGAGTCATATAAATATAGGAAAGATCACCCTAAAGAGTTGATACTAGGTGAAACTAGCCAAGGTGTAATGACAAGGAGAAAATTCAATGAAAATGCCTTCATTTCACAAGTTGAGCCTAAAAATATAAAAGAAGCAATAAATGATGAGGATTGGGTATTAGCTATGCAAGAAGAATTAAATCAATTTGAAAGAAGTGATGTGTGGGAATTAGTTGCTAAACCTAGTGATCATCCTGTAATTGGCACTAAATGGGTATTTAGAAACAAAATGGATGATAAAGGAAACATCACTAGAAACAAAGCTAGGTTAGTAGCTCAAGCCTATAGGCAAGAAGAAGGCATAGACTATGATGAGACTTTTGCCCCCGTAGCTAGGTTAGAAGCTATTAGGATGTTATTAGCATATGCATGCTATAAGGATTTCAAACTATACCAAATGGATGTGAAATCCGCATTCTTGAATGGAATAATTCAAGAAGAGGTCTATGTAGCTCAACCTCCGGGGTTTGAAAATCATGATTATCCAAATCATGTTTTTAGACTCAAAAAGGCCCTTTATGGACTTAAACAAGCTCCTAGGGCTTGGTATGATAGGTTAAGTAACTTCCTACTTGAAAACGAGTTTTCAAGAGGAAAAGTCGACACTACTCTTTTTATTAAAGAACAAGGAAACCATCAATTGCTTGTTCAAATTTATGTGGATGATATCATATTTGGTGCTACTAATGATTCTCTTTGTAAGCATTTTGCAAAATTAATGGAAGGGGAATTTGAAATGAGCATGATGGGTGAACTCAACTACTTTCTTGGTCTACAAATCAAGCAAACTCAAGATGGAGTATACATATCTCAAACAAAGTACACAAAGGATTTGCTCAAGAAGTACAAATTCGAGGATGGAAGAAGTGTGAGTACTCCGATGAGCACAAGTACAAAGCTTGACAAAGACGAAAAAGGAAAGCCGGTTGAGGTAACAAAATATAGGGGTATGATTGGTAGTTTACTTTATTTGACCGCCAGTAGGCCGGATATTTTGCATGCTGTGTGCTTATGTGCTAGATTTCAAAGTATGCCTAAGGAATCGCATTTAGTTGCCATTAAACGTATCTTTAGGTATTTAAAAGGAACTTTGAACTTTGGATTGTTTTATCCCAAAAATGGTTGTTTTGATCTAAGAGGATATAGTGACTCCGACTATGCCGGAAATCTTGTTGATCGTAAAAGCACCTCCGGAACATGTCAATTCCTTGGAGATTGCTTAGTTTCTTGGTTTTCCAAGAAACAAAATAGTGTGTCACTTTCCACGGCGGAATCCGAATATGTATCGGCCGCTTCATGTTGTGCACAACTACTTTGGATGATCAACACCTTGAACGATTACAATGTTAAGTTTGAAAAAGTTCCCATCCTATGTGATAATACCTCAGCCATAAGTATAGCACAAAACCCGGTTCATCATAGTAGAACAAAACACATTGAAGTAAGGCATCACTTCATAAGAGATTGCATTCAAAAAGGATTGGTATGCGTTGAGTTCGTTCCAACAAATGACCAACTGGCGGATATCTTTACCAAATCCCTTCCCACCGAGACATTCGAATCAATTAGAACAAGATTAGGAATGATAAACAATGATTAAAGGGTTAGAAATGTCAAAATTGCAAAAATCAGCACACATAGATCGATCTATGTGAAAAACCTCAGAGACTGATGTCTCTTAAGACATCGATCGATCTATGTCCAGGACATCGATCGATCGAAGTCCCAGACATTGATCGATCTATGTCTGCGCAGACAGGTCATTAAAATCTGCACTTTTCTCTTTCCCCTTCACTTTTCTTCTTCCTCCACCGAAAATCCCTAATTCCTTTCTCTCAAAATTCGAAACCCTTCACTCTAAACTCCAAAACCTTGGATAAATCTCCATTTTTCTTCCCAAAACAGTCATCTTTTACATCAATTACATCTATTTCATATACTTACTCACAAAATCCGAACCCTAGCTCAAAGAATGGCACCAAGAACGAAACAAACAGCAAAAAGGCAAAGAACTTCTGAGGAAGAAGATACTACGCCACCCCACTCTAATCCTCAAGTGCCAACAGGGTCTAGGACACAAGGATTGAGGAAGAAGGCCACTCCCTCTCACAACACAATGTTGATTGAAACAAGGAGCAAATTAACAGTCAACAATTTTCCCTGGCTCAAACCCTCAGACTACAAAGATGCTATGAAAGAGCCAACTGGTACAGGTAAATTTGCCTATATCACTCTTAGAGCTCAAATGGTTTTCATTGAATGGGAGCGCAAGAAGAGGGCAACCATTCCATTAAAATTGCTCAAAATTGAAGATATTTTGAGCAATGAAGAATTAAAACCAATCATTGATTGGTTTGATGTTCAAAAATGGAGACCTGTGTGGGAGGTCTCACAGATGACCAATATATCTACCCGGTATACTAGAATGTTTTATGCAAATATGTGGGTAGATTTTAAACATGGGGAGCCTTATGCATTGAATACAATAGTCGAAGGCAATTTGTTGATGTTTACAGCTAAAACATTCAACGAATTGCTTGAGGTTCCGGATGAGGGGTTGAACGACTTTGATCCATGGAAGTGGATTCATTTAAGTATCAAGTTTCAGAAAATGAGGTTAAACATTTTCTTGGCTTTCACCCCACCAAGAATACTAACGACATGCCTTTAGTATACAGAGTCTTACTTGCCATTGTCACTTTCTGTATCAATGGAAAATCGGCAAAACTCCCGAGCAATTTAGACTTTTACATTGCGTACCGTATTGCTATGAAGGAGCCCTTAAATTTTGGGGAGATTGTGTTTGCCAATATGTTGGAAGCCGCCACCAAGAAATCAAAAGCGCTTCCCTATAGCAATCTCATATATAGATTGATCAAAAAGGCCAATGTGGAGTTGAATGATGATTTCACGGATCAAATCACAAACAAAGACTATTATACCAAGGCTAACATTCAACAAATCCACAAATCTCGGAAAGAGGCTCAAAAACGGGGTGGACAACAAGAAGAAGACGAGGAAGAAGAACGTGAAGAGCCTATCCCCCCACCTTCCCCTACCGAACCTCAAACGGAACCATCTTCTCATCCATCACCACAACCAACCCCCTAACAAACCGCCACTTCCCAGAAAGAAAAAGGTAAAGCCCCAATGACGGCGGAAAGTGATTCTGGGGATGAGTTTGATGCAGAAGCCGAAATTGCCGACGTTCGTCATACTCTCGGTCAATGGGGAGAAGACTTGGCTACAGAGGCATACCGGATTGATGACCTACAAAAGGAGTATAAAAACTTTCAGGCACGCATCAACTCCATCGAAACAAAGGTCTCCACTGAGGTTGCGGAACTAAAAACCGAGTTAGCCGTACAGAAGACGAAATATCAAAAGCTAAAGACAAAGCTCAAGGCTGCTCTCTCAGGACTATGTTTCTCCTCCGATGAGGAGTAGTACCTTATGATTTCCCATCCCCCCGTACTTATGTTCCTTTTGCAAGTTTGCGTTTACTTATGTATCTCACAACTTGATATTTTCTTCATGGTATTTTCGCTTTGATATCTCTCGTTTTTTTTTTTTGATGTTTTCAAAAAGGGGGAGATGAATGTTGGTTAGTATATGTGATTTTTAGCATGATGGGGTAATATGAGATATGGTTTTGGCATGCTAGTTGATCATGGCTTTATGTTGGTTAGTATATGTGATTTTTAGCATGATGGGGTAATATGAGATATGGTTTTGGCATGCTAGTTGATCATGGCTTGGTATATGAGGTATATTTGATCATGGCTTGGTATATGAGGTATAATTTTTGGAATACTAGTTAATCATGGTTTGGTATGGTTTTGACATGATATAGTTTTGACCAGATTTTAGCATTTGAGTCAATGATATATTGGGCATGCTAAGTGAAATTTTTTTTTAGTTTGATATTGTTGGTAAGCATGATTGGGCATTAACACATGTATAGCATGTTCTTGCAAAAATAGGTTGAAAATTTTGGTATGGTTTGGTTAAGCATGGCTAGACTTATATTGGTTATTAACACATAGCTTAGCTTGATAAGATGAATTTGGTATGGCATGACATGAAGTTCTTTGATATCTTTACATATGAAACATGATGCATAAGTTGAGGGGGAGCATGAACTAAGGGGGAGCTGTAAAATATCAAGCTTAGTTGAAAAAGAATCATGTAAAAACATCTTTTGAATTGTTGTTTTGAAATCATCAAAAAGGGGGAGATTGTTAAGTTGCAAAGTGTTTTGATGATGAAAAGATGTTTTGAATGAGTTAGAATTATGTTTGATATTTGATGCATGATGGAAAAATACGTTATGATCAAAGATGGTTAAGATTGGAATTCAAAAAGGACATCGATCTCTCAAGGAAGGAGACATCGATCGATCGATGTCACTGACTTCGATCGATCGATGTAAGATCTGAATACATCGATCTCTCCCTCCTTGGACTTCGATCGATCGATGTAGGATCTGAGGACATCGATCTCTCCCATCCTGGACATCGATCGATCGATGTAGGATCTGAGGACATCGATCTCTCCCACCCAGGACTTCGATCGATCGATGTAGGATCTGAGGACATCGATCTCTCCCTTCCAGGGACATCGATCGATCGATGTCCTCCAGAATTCAAATTTTCTGAACGTTTGAACAAAATCCAAGGAAGATTTTCAAGGTTTTCTCTTTCCAATCTTCTTCAAACTTCTTGTGGACTTTAACCCAACTGATTACATGCTTCCTTGACTATTGTAAGCTTGTCTAAGATTCTCTAGGGTGGCTATCCAAGATCAAATCACTCCATAGGGTGGCTAGAGACTATTTTGGCTTTGTCTTGACATTTTTGAAGATGAAGACTTGGTGGAAGGCCTCAAAAACGTGGTGAACTTCATCTATAAATAGAGGAGGCTTGGATGAAGCAATTACACACTTTCAACATCATCTAGCTTCATTTTACATTGTTGTATATTTCTCTCATACTTGTAAATTTGTTTAAAGCTTGTTTAGCTTTCCTTGATCTTCATTGTTTGTATATTGAGAGAAAGAGAGTCAAGTACAAGAGGAACCATAAATATTTGATCTCTAGCTTGTGCTTAGACTTGAGAGAAAGTGTGAACCTTACTATATATCTTCAACCCATTGTGAGAAGTTCTTGAGAGAACTTTTGTTGAAGTTGTGAGGAAGCAAGAAGTTGTTCTTGCTAAGAGCTGTAGTTGTTGTAGTTGCACAAGTGTGTTGTGCAAGAAGTTGCTGTTGTTGTTGCTTACACTAAAGTGTTAGTGTAAGTGTTGCTGTGGTTGTTCTTATTGTTCATAATAAGAAGAGTAGTTGTTGAAAATCCACTTTGGAAACAAAGTGGTAGTGGAGTAGAATCATTTACGATTCGAACCACTCTATATCCGGTGTACTCTTTCATTGTCTCTCATCTCCAATTCTTGCTCTGATTTTGAATATCTTTTTGAGTTGAGAAAAACAAGAAAATTCCGCAAAAGAGCCAAACACTCTATTCACCCCCCCTCTAGAGTGTATTTCGGACCTTACACAACTAAGAAAACGTAGCAATACGCATATATATATATATATATATTTATTTATTTATATTTATATATATTTATGTATGTATAGATATATGTATGTATATATATATATATTTATGTATATATATATGTATATATATATGTATAAGTTTTCATTGTTACCTACGATTAGCTTTCTACCTTAAAAAAGTTTTTTCAATATAAAAGATAATTTTTATTATGTCAACGATAATCGAAAGCTCCTCAATTTAGATTGTATAAAAATAGTTCCTATGTAAAAAATGTCGCCATAGTACAAAATTATGTTGACAGCAAAAATGCATACGCAAAAACTGCTCTCTTTTAAGTCAATCGTGTTATGGATATACTTGAATATCAAGGATAAACATGATGTTGATATACATGGTAAAGATAGACATAGTAGATGTGGATATCCAAATATTTCGTATCTCTTTTGTATATCAGATTAGATGCAGATATTCAAAAGGGTTTGTCCATGTTTATCTTCACTCCATTGAGTCCTATAAATAGGACCACATATCATATATGAAAGACACACCTGGAGATACAAATTTCTCTTGTTTCTCTTTTCTCTTTACTATACTTGCTTGTGTTTATAACACGTTATCAGCACGAGCTAATCTTCTGCGGAACAGCGTCAATCCGTCAAAGCTTCAGAGTCTCAATCGTTAGCTTCAGAAGGTGTCATTGCGCCAAGAATTAATGCCAAACTCGACAATGTTCTTGTTTTGCTGCTAGCAGGGAATGCAATCCTGATGTTTGCAAAAATTGCTGGACCAGGTTACCATTTAATTCTTAAGTTTCGTATAAGCCTAAGATTAGTACTGATGCTAGTAACATAACGCTGAAAGTTTGTTGCCAGCAAAACAGAGTTGAAATCCCATATTATCTATTGCCTCACTTTTCGTTTGATTAGTACAGGAGTTTTAAGGACATATTATAGATCTCTATCCTTTTGATTTTTTTAAACGATTTTCATGTCATGATGAGAACACGTACATCGTATTATTGTGGAGAGTACAAAAGACACCAATAAATTCGATCTTACCTACAAGGAAACCATAAAGACAACATTTTGCGTTCCTCAATATTTGTGGAAGGATATCAAGGACACACAGGTTCAGAAACAATTACAAGAAAAGTATAAGAGAAAGACGGAGAACACCTTTAAAAATTTCGCAGATGCAGACAGCCTTGCACAGGTCCGGAAAAACTTAATTTGCCGAGTCATCCACCGTTGGATCATCACCAAATTTTATCAGATTACTCCTAACACCTAAAGGTATGTTTTGAACGGTGGAGATGTGTTTTGGACACTCATGTGTCTGGCCAAAATGGTAATTTCTGAGACTGATTTTTCTGCCGAAAGTTTTTTTTTAGATTTATGATTTGTCCATTTTTGCGTTTCTATCGTTACCTATTTCTATCTTATATTCGAAATATTTATAAAAGAATAATCTAGCCTGAAGTCTATATTTATTTTAAAGGTAGAAAAATATGGCTTGCAGCCATTTGGATAAACTGTTATCATGCCCGTAGCATGATCATAGCAACCATGCCCGAAGCACGAATTGTTAACATACTTGAAGCATGGATTGTTGTCATGCCCGACGAATGAACAATTATCATACCCGAAGCATTAATTGTTATCATGCCCAAAGCATGAATCATTGACATATCATACATTATTGATATACCCAAAACATGAACTGTTAGCATGGTCCAAGCATAGATCATTGTTATGCCTGAAGTATAAATAATTGTCATGATCAAAGCATGAATAGATAACATGCGTGCAGTATGATTAGTTGCCAGGAAACATGAACAATTGATATACCCGCAGTAATGATAGTCGAAATACCATAAGCATGTGTAATTCACAAGCCAGAAGCATGTGCAATTCACACGTCAGAAGCACAAATAGTTCACATGCCGGAAGCATGAGTAATCAACATATCAGACGCATGAGTAGACGACATGACAAATGCATAAGTAGTCGACATCCCAGACGCATGAGATGTCAATATACCGGAAGCATAAATAGTCGACATGCATGAAGCATAAATAATAGATATGCCAGAAGCATGAATAGTCAACATGCTTGAAGCATGAATAGCGGATATGTCTGAAGCACAAATAGTTGTGATGCTTGAAGCATGAGTAGTGAACATGTCCGAAGCAATAGACCTAATTTGCTTGTTATAAGTTATTTCTCAATGACAGGTTATCAAGTTTGTTAATTGTTATGTTCTTGCATATATTTAATTTTGCCATATATGTAGTTTCTTTTATTAAATTTTGTTAGTACGATTTTATTATGATCTATTTATTATGCCTGAAGCATCTTGTGCTTGAAGCATTTTATGCCTGAAGCATATAACATTTAACTCAAACCTGTAGTTTTGAGTGAATATCTTGTTTTATCAGATATTTTACCTGTATATGTTAAAAAATGAATACATATGTTTTCCATTTTCATGTATTTAATATGCTCCTGTAGTAGCAATATCAGGAAAGAAAGTTTGAGACGTGTTCTCATATATGAACTTTCGATGAAAAACCAGTATTATCACCAGACCAGATTACCATCATTTCCTGAAGCAAATGGAAGTAATTATAATAATCTATGTGGTTGTGGTCGTGGTAATGAACGTTATAGAAATTTTACATCATACCACCTGAAGTGGTAAAACAAAGAAAAGCCTCAAGAGAATACCCAAGGCTATGAAAAATAGTGCAGCAACTAAACGGACTTGTTATTAATGTTGAGCCCAAGGCCAATGGTCTGTATTTGCCACCAAGAAATTTTTCTTGATTTTTATCCAAACGTCCCAGCAGGATGCAGGCAAGAGACGACTAGTGCATTTTTGCATAGGTTGGTAACATTACATTGATTAATATATGAATAATGTTTCCTGAAGAAATACCATTGACTATTTCTGAGTTGATATTCCAAAATTAAATTTGATGTTGACCTATTATCCAAGATGAGTGATATAGGCATATGTCCAGTTGACAGTGGAATGACACACACAACATTGACTGAGGACTCAAGAAGAGTTCTAATTGGCAAAAGCAAATGTTTGTACCAGTTTGAGTACTACGACATTGATTGAAGGCTCCAGAAGAGCCACTAATATAGTGACAGGTGATATACATATATTGGTTAATGTGACATCATTTCCCACCAAGTCGAAAAAAGAAACTATTGGGTTTCTAAAATATACGCCTTAATGGCGTTCATATTGAATCATGAATGAGGGGAATATGAAATTTTTATGAATTATGATTCAAGCCAGAAGCTTGTTAAAGAAAAACTTCCAATTTTCTCTATGGATTGTATTATGCGACTATACATCCAGTCGAATATAATATCGTGATGAACCAGAAGTTCGACAATCAAAGTTATTTATGACTTAATCGACTTGGTCACCCAGATAAAATAATGATGTGTACAATTGTACAACACTCACATGTGTACTCTTTGAAGAACCGGAAGATTCTAGAAAGTCTTTTATGAACAAAAAGATTACATTATCTCGTGATTTTGTGTGTGTTACTTGTTCATGTGAGTTTACTTTCGAAAAGACTATCAGCTTTTGTCAAGCTTCTTGCTCAGATTATATGATTATCTAATTAAATTTATTTTAATACATGTGAATCCCAAGCTTTCAATGATTATTGTATGTCTTGAGATTGGCGTTGAGCATTCAGTTGCAAGTGTGCACACTTAAAATGGCCCAGCAGTGTCATTTATTAAACGTTTACAACTGACTGCTAAACGTTTGATTTTAAGGACCAATTTACCCACATGAGCTTGGGGACATGCAATTATACATGCATCAGCATTGATTTGGTGAGCTAGTTTTCCCGCCGTTAGGGGGGGGGGAGAAAGTGCCGGTTCCTGAAGAACGGCGTGAAATTACATGGAACGTTCCTTCACTATCTCACCTTAACACATGAACAAATTAATGCGAGCAAGAAGTAAAATGATAACAAAATCCCACGTTTTGGAGACAAACACGCCCATTCGACTTGATGTCTCTGAAGGACATGATAATGGTATACCAAAAGCAAGTCTAAAACGTGGACGCCCAGTTGGTGTAAAAGATAAAAGCCCTCGAAAGAGAGTGGTACAAATAATACTCCAGAAGAAAATACTCAACAAGAGATTAGATGTTCACAACTTGAAAGCGCTATAGAAATAAAAACTGATCAGTCTAAAAGTCAATAAACAAGTTGCTCCTGAAGAAGCAAGTGAACACAATTTTGGAAAGATCTCTTTGAATTATAAGAGAAAATTGGGATAGACAAATGATCATTATTGATCATGTTTTGATTAGGGGATTGCATGTGAAGTTATGAATCAGGATCCTGAATCAATGTTAACTGAAAAGTGTCAACACAGAAATCATTGGCTAAAATAGAAAGATGCAATCCAAACCCCTGAAGGGAAAGTCGCAAAGCATTTGAACCCGTAGTTCAAACCTCTGAAGGGAAAGTCACATTCATAAATTATTTTGACCTGCAGTTCAAACCCCTGAAGGGATTAAACATATTTGATATAAATGGGTTTTTGTACGAAAAAGCAACGAGAAAAATGAGGTTGTATGATACAAAGCACGTCTTGTTGCGCAAGGTTTTTCCCAAAAAAACCTAGGCTTGATTATGGTAAAACATATTCCCGGTTATTGATGCCATAACATTACAATTTCTAATCAGCCTAGCAGTAACTAAAAACCTTGATATGCGGTTAATGGACGTGATTACCGCATACTTATATGGATCATTAGATAATGATATTTATATAAAAATCCCAGAAGGATTTAAATTGCTTGCAGCATGTAATCAAAGGATGAATGAACTATACTCAATCAAATTATAGAAATCATTGTATAGATTAAAACAATCTGGCAGGATGTACATGTCGATGATATAAATCTTGTTGGAACTCCTGAAGAACTTACTACAACCTCTAGTTGTATCATGAAAGAGTTTGAGATGAAAAACTTTATGAAGATCAAATGTTCTCTCGGCCTGCAGATCGAGCCTTGAGTAGTCATAGCATGGTACGATCGAAAGACTCATTTCGACCACCATAAGATAACGAAGAATTATTAGGTCCTGAAGTACCATATCTTAGTGTTATTGGTGTTTTAAAGTATCTTGCGAATTTTGATACTATATATAGCATTTTCAGTGAATTTATTGAGAATGTATAGTTCAACACCTATACGATGACATTGAAATAATGTCAAACACATTTTTATCTTCTTGGAACACCATAGGGGTATTTATACTACTCAAGGAAGGTAGCACCACAATTAATGGGTTATGCTGATGCTGGTTATCTATCTGACTCGCATAAGGAAAGACCACATGATGGGTATGTTTTGATGCGGTCATATTACGGAGATGAGTGAACAGACAGTAACAACCATCTTTTCATCATCAAAAGATTTTGGCGTTGCATGAAAAAAGCTTGAATACATTTACTTGAAGTCGACGATTCAGCATATTGAAGACACCGACAACACTGTTTGAGGATCATGGAAGATGTATTGTTCAAATTGAAAATGGCTACATCCAAGAAGAATGAATCATATATCACCAGAGTTCTTCTACACTTATGACCTCGAGAAGAATGATGATATTAATATTCAGCAGATACAATCAAGCCAGGTTTTTGATGACTTGTTCACAAAAGTGCTACATTTAAAGAGATGATCTACAACATTGGATTGCGTCGACTCAAAGATCTCTTGCCAGCATCAGGGGGAGTGTGATTACTACATGCATACTGTACTCTTTTTCCTTCGTCCAAGTTTTTTGTCCCACAGGGTTTTTCTTGGCAAGGATTTAACGAGGCAGTGTATCACACTTACCGATTTTTACGAATGTGTACTCTTTTTCCTTCGACCAAGTTTTTATCCCACTGGGTTTTTCTTGGCAAGGTTTTAACGAGGCATATTCTATAAAGTTTGGATATCCAAGGGGGAGTGTTATGGATATACTTGAATATCAAGGATAAACATGATGTTGATATACATGGTAAAGATAGACATAGTAGATGTGGATATCCAAATATTTCGTATCTCTTTTGTATATCAGATTAGATGCAGATATTCAAAAGGGTTTGTCTATGTTTATCTTCACTCCATTGAGTCCTATAAATAGGACCACATATCATATATGAAAGACACACCTGGAGATACAAATTTCTTTTGTTTCACTTTTCTCTTTATTATACTTGCTTGAGTTTATAACAAATCGAAAACTAATTTCCGAATCGCATTTATTATAGAATACTCTTTTCATGGGATGAGAGGTAGAAAATGTATTGTGACGTGACAGCTATTTGTTTGTTGAAGTGGTGAACCAGTCTTCCTTTTGCTATAGATAATACAAATATTGCATCTGACCCCACCATCTTATGTAAGAATATTATAAATCTGACATCAAGTAAGTTTTTTATCGCAATGTCAACTTTCTTTATATTCTTCTTAAGACTTTCTTCGAAATTGGCATGATTCATATATAACAATCATCGCTACGCTTTTTTTTTTTTTTTAACTCAGACATGAGTCACATAAGAATCATCGTTATATGAGACCACCATCAAATTTGCGTATAAATACAGAACTGCTAAGGAATAGAGATCAAGTTGATTTTGCTCATCATAGCAGTGCAGGGCAAAAGACTTGCAAAATACACTTACCCGAAATCAATTTGTGCGTGAAAAATGTCTGGTCCAAAGGCTTTCTTGGTGACAATGGCAATTCTCACTCTTGTTGTCACGGCAATGCCTGAGGAAACTGATCAACACAAGAGGGTTGCAGGCGGTACATTCGCTCCTCCGTTTAATTTATGCATTGTTTCTTATTTTGTAATACCATCTTGGTCCCTCGTATTTTCATTACTGACTGAGATTTTTACAGTTTTAATTTCGCCAAAATGTAAGCAACAATCCTCTAATCATCATAGGTGTTATAAATTTGATGATATATAGTCGTGGGTATGTATCACTATTAATGTTATCTAGGTATTAAGTGAATTAGGGGTATTATTTGATGGAACTTTTAGCTCGCCTTTTTTTTGGCTTTCATACTCTTCATTATGTAAAAGAGAAAATGTTTATGAGATAATACTTTTAGAACCCAATAGATCATATAAAGAGTGAATTACAATAATAAGATTGGGTGAGGCAATTGCCACCGTCATTTTTTCTTTATCTATTTTATCGATTGATCAAATATGCCCCTCTTGGAGGATAACCCGAAAAATCCCCCTTTTGGAGGATAATCATCAGAAATCAGTGAGACGATATGGGTACTACTGACGCAATAGAAGTGTTGAATATTTTTGCAAAATGAAAATTCCTTAACAATTAATACAAAAAAAAAAGGCATTTATATTTCATCGGTTTCCAGAAATTATAATTTCAGACATATAATTCTGAATCAGGTGAAAATTGTTGCAAAGTTTTCCTTAAGATGTTAGTTAGTTACTGAAAAGAATTCACACGAATCAAAGTAATATAAACAAGACAACCAATCAAAACAATCGGACTGCTCAGATTACAATTCTGCAGTCATAGCATTCTAATATTTAATATATTTTTTTTAAAAAAAAATTGAGGAGGGGAATCAAAAACGGTATAGTAAGAGTGTGGTATGTTGGTTTTGCATTTTTTTATGTTTATTTTTGTCTTTTATTATTTATGTATATATACGGTTATGACTATCTTAATATTGCTAGTTTTCTATTTGTATTTACTACATTCTTTCACTAATACACTAACACACTATATCCTTATTATTGTGTCATCTATGCAGGCACATATAAAACCAGCCGTTTTGGTGGAATCAAATTGTTTATCCAAGATAAACGTGACATTCGGCTAGGTTGATATACCCACTCTTTTTATTTGTATATATCTTATTAGTGAATACAAGATTGTTTGTCTAGTGAAATTTGCATAAATTTTATGGAAAAGCTGTCATACTGCTATTTAACTCTGGTATTTCTCAATTTGTCAATAAAAACATGCTTTCAGTTTCAAATTTTTTTACTTAATTAGGATAAACTATTTCAAGTCATTATATTTATTTTGTCAAAGTGAGGAACATGAAACGATCGAAAAACAAAAGTAAAGATAATCAAAATGCCATGAAGAGAGTATAATATAACAAATCCTTCGAACATATTTAGTAGTGAGATCCGCTGACTATCTCCCGTTGAGTAGCACCATGATCGTCAATCACAAGTTATCACGTTAGTGTTTCCAGAATTTTTTGTTTTAAAGATGCCGACGTGACGCCTTCTGAATACGGTCACGGCATCGGTTAGTGTGGGGACAGGTCAGCAAATAAGGGAAGAGATGCCTTAACAGCAAGTCTTTTGATCTGCCCCATATCTTATGATTTCTCAAAATTATCTCTCTACTTATATTTGTAATCATGATTCACGAGGACTACTTGCTTTGCAGTTGAAGCAGCAAACAAGGGAAGATATGCCTTAACAGAAACAAAGGATCTGCAGCAGCAGATTACGTTTAGAAAGTTGTTAGAAGATCCTTGTGCAGGGTTCTATTGTGACGCCGATGCCAGTTGCGATTATCTACTTGACATGCAGTGTGCATGTTATGTTAGCAGGTTTACCTGCGGATACACAACTCATAACAATCAATATACTTGTGATCATTTCCCTTGCGATACTAAAGGAAGTTGTGATTACACGGAAGAATATAGCGTTACTTGCAGTTGTGACGTCAGCTCTGGATATTGCATTCCCTAGCAAAGTCCCTAATAATTACTTGAAAGATATATTCTAACATATTCTTTATTGCATCGTTTAAAGATTGTTCTAGTATGTGAAACTTGTCAAATTACTTGAAGTCTACAGTATACATGCTGTTGAAAAATAAGGGTAAAGGACAAGTGTAAACTGTTGAATATTGCTTTAAAAGATAATTTAAAGAAATTGTTAGAAGACCGCATTGTTTCCACTTTCTCTTGTTGGTCAAAGAAAAGCAAGGAGAAAAAGAAAAGCAAGGAGAAAGAATAATGTATCCCTTTTTCATGATATACATGACTCGTCATTAATGAGTTTTTTCTCTTGTTGGTCAAAGAAATGCCGTCTTTAGCCTTAGTTGCTTTTTTCCCGTGATTTTAAGGAGTTATAAATTGTTAAAGATGGGGCAATTATAATTTATATGAAAAGAACTTCACCAACCTGTGTTTGTTATTTGTACCTTTAAGCTACAACTGACCATTTTGAACTGTGAACCGTGGAACTGATAGTTTTGAACCGTGAACTAACGCTAGTAGAACCCTGGTTACCAAAAGTATTACTCACCTCGCTCTTTTTTTGTCACTTCGGTGAAAAATATGTAAATATTGGACAACTGAGTGTTGTTGATTTCTCATGCGTTATAGAGTAACGGTGTAGAAGTTGTTGGCTACGAACACAGCGAGATTAAAGTAGAATTTCTAACATTTCTTCGACTTCATCTTCTACATTTGTTGTAGACAGGTCTTATTGTTTACAGAATGGTGATTCATGTTGCAAAATATTTGTATCAAACATTCCTTTATATCGTCCAAATCAATATCATAATTTTTAATATACATGGAAGGTCGGAATGATTTGGTTGGGATAAAGATGAAGCAAAAGTCTAGATATTTTATGATCTAGATAATAAATTGAGATAGTATAAAGATATTGCACTATAAAGTATTCGTATATTGATTCACACTTTTGTTCAGCCTTTTACAAGTGGTATATAGGCTACAGATTACACGAGTTGGTTACAACAGGAACCAAAAAGTAGTTACAACAAATATTTGAATACAAAATATGAAACAGAAGTTAGGCGAAGATGCTCGAGGACAGCTGCAATTCCGCTAGGATTCTGCTCAGTGCCGTGAGACTCACGTCTCCTTAACACGTCTCCGCAAGATGGCAGTTCTGTCGGAAAGGCCAATCTTGAAACGAAGAAGATGAAAGTGCTGTTTAGGTATAGGCTTGGTTAGCACATCAGCAAGTTGATCACGAGTGGGAACATGCGACACCACAAGGGAACCATCCGCAATTTTTTCGCGAACAAAATGATAGTCTAAGGCGACATGCTTCATGCGACTGTGGTACACTGGATTAGCACAAAGATAAGTGGCACTGAGATTGTCGCAGTAGAGAGAGGGAGGATGCGATAGTTGAACACCAAGCTCAGAGAGGAGTTGGCTGACCCAGGTGACCTCGGCGGCAGTGGAGGCAACGGCGCGATACTCGGCTTCAGTCGACGAACGAGCAACAGTACGTTGCTTCTTAGAACACCAGGATATCGGATTGCCGCCAAGAAAAAGAATGTATGCAGTAGTCGACCGATAAGAATCAGAGTCACCTGCCCAGTCTGCGTCCGAATACGCGCGAAGAACAAGCGGCTGTCGACGGCGGAGGATAAGGCCATAGTGTAGAGTATGCTTTAGGTAACGAAGTAACCGCTTGGCAGCCGTCCAGTGGGTCTGAGTAGGAGCATGCATAAACTGAGCTAGCTTATTTACCGCAAAAAGCTATATCCTGGCGTGTGAGCTGAAGGTATTGAAGGCCACCAATAAGACTACGAAACTGTGACACATCTGCAGATGGCGTGCCGTCCTTCAAAACCAAGCGGGTGGTGGATGACATTGGGGTAACGGCATCTTTGATCCCAGTGAACTGAAATTTTGTCAGTAGATCCCGAATGTATTTATGCTGAGAGAGAAAAAGCCCGTCGGAGACATACACAGCCTCAACACCCAAAAAATAGTTAAGAGGACCTAGGTCTTTGAGTGAGAAACGAGAGCCTAAAGAAGTGATAAACTGCCGGAGGGACTGTGAACAATTCCTTGTGACAAGTAAGTCATCAACATACACCAAGAAATACAGAAGTACATTGTCAGAACGGAAAATAAACAAAGAAGTATCGGACTTGGAATTGGTAAAACCATAGGCCAGAAGAAAATGCTTTAACCCATTGTACCATGCCCGGGGCGCTTGCTTTAGACCATAGAGAGCACGCTTTAAATGACACACATGGTCGGGATATGCGGGATCGACGAACCCTGGGGGCTGAGACATATACACATCCTCTGTTAAGCGCCCATTAAGAAACACGTTATTAACGTCAAGTTGCGAGATAGGCCAATCATAGTGGAGAGCAATAGACAATACAAGGCGGATAGTAGTTGGCTTAACAACAGGGCTAAACGTATCATGATAGTCAATACCAGGACGCTGATGAAAACCTTTCGCAACTAGACGAGCTTTATAGCGAGAAATAGACCCATCAGGATTACGTTTGATGCAGAAAACCCATTTACACCCAACAACGTTATGATGCGCAGGGGGTGGGACAAGAACCCAAGTGCCATTACGAGCAAGAGCAGCAAGCTCGTCATCCATCGCAGCACACCACTTGGGATCACGAAGGGCTTGTTTAACGCTGGTTGGTTCAAGAGAAGGAGGAAGAGGATGTTTGGTAGTGTGAAACATGGTCATGTAGTCTGGAAATTGTTTAGGACAAAACACATTATTCTGAGACCGTGTGACAATCTGGCGGGAAGTCGCAGGAGGGGATGAGGGGGAAGAGGGGAAGGCCGTAGACGCTGAGGCAGAGGGGGGAATTTCAGCAGGCGGATGAGGCGGGGCTGAGGAGTTTGAAGAAGCAGGTTGAGCAGGAGGGATAGGGGAGGATGGTGGACTGGCTGGAGGAAACGGGGATGGGCTGGGTGATGGGAGAGGAGAGGGGTGAGGTAGGGGCACAAAACATGAAGAATGTAACGTAGAGGATGAGGGAACGTACCTGAAGGGAGCTGCAGCCGCATCGGAGGAAGCAGGTTTGCATGAATGAGCAGGGACAAACGAGGGGGGAGCAGGAAGCCAAACAGAAGAAGGAACGGAGGGATGCACAGACAAAGAGATACCAGGAAACTGATGCTCTACAAACTCAACATGGCGAGAGATATGAAGCCGATTGGAGGATGTATCCAGACACTTATAAGCATGATGAGTGTTAGAGTAGCCAACAAAAAGACAAGGTTTGGAGCGCGGGACAAGTTTATGGTCAGAATAGGGGCGAAGCCAAGGGAAGCATAGACATCCAAACGCACGTAACATTTGATAGTAAGGAGGCTTGGAGAACAACGACTCATAGGGCGATTTGTTGTGAAGAATGGGAGTAGGGAGCCGGTTTACAAGATAAACAGCAGTGAGAAACGCATAAGACCAGAAGGTTGGTGGTAACGACGAGTGATGTAGAAGGGCCAAGCCAGTTTCAACAATGTGACGATGCTTACGTTCAGCGGAACCAACATGCTCAGGAGTATACGGAGGTGACACACAGTGCTAAATACCCTCTGATTCGAAATATTGTTTTAAACTTTTGTATTCAGTACCCCCATCAGTATAGAATGTCACAAGCAGACGTTGAAACAATTTCTCAACCATGCGTTTGTATTTTGGAATAATAAGAGAAACATCAGATTTACGTGTCATGGGATACAACCAAACATATTTTGTGAAGTAGTCAATAAACAAAATATAGTAACGAAAGCCATCAACAGACTCGACCGGAGAGGGTCCCCACACATCTGAATAAACTAAATCAAGGGGACCTCGACTTACTGCAGAGGACTGACGAAAAGGTAACTTATGAATTTTATTACTGAGACATGACTCACAATAAAACTGATCAAAGGCAGAGCTTGACGAAGCAAGCAGATTATTTTGCTTAACTAGCATCTTAAACACGCGGGAGGAAGGATGACCAAGCCTGTGGTGCCACGTAGCCAGGGACGACTTAGTGCTTAGGTGCGCCTGCTTAAGGGACTGAGAATCAGGGGCAGGAGCAGCTTTAGGATTGGACACGTCCCACTCATATACATCGCCCTTACTCCGCCCGTGTGCGAGAGGCGCCCCCGTTCGAAGTTCCTTGACAACAAAAGAGAAAGGAAAAAATTCAATTGAAGTTTTATTGTGCTGACAGAATTTAGAGACTGATATTAAATTCCGAGTGAGAAATGGAACATGCAGAACATTAGATAAAACAAAAGACTTAGAAGAGGCAGGAAGAATAGAAGAACCAGTGTTTGTTATAGAGAGGTCGGAGCCGTCACCCAGAAAAATATCGTCCGGCCCTTCGTATGGATGTGGCTGAGAAAGAGTGGTGAGGTCGTTGGTAACATGATGAGATGCCCCAGAGTCCATGATCCAATTGGTCTTTGCGTTTCCAGTGGTAGTGTGATGGAGTTCGGGCTGCTGCTGCAAGGACCTCTTTAGAATGAAACACTGACGTGTGGTATGTCCACGCTTTTGACAAAACTGACAAACAACATTGGGTCGAGATGAGCGGGAGTTGTTAACAAACTGAGAGTTGTTAACAACTTGATTTCCATGATTGAAGCCCGTTGATCCACCATTGCTGGAAGACATCTTTCCAGTAAAGATTCGACCACCATTCTGCCGAAAGGTTGGTTGCGCATTGCCCTGGCCTCCAGCACGGGCTGACTTCATTTGGGCACCGGTAGCATGCACAGTGATTGAAGGATCGCTACGATTTTCCTCTCGTTTTAGGAAAGTTTCATGCTCTACCAATTTATCGTGAAGTTCCTCAAATGATATAGGTTGATCACGAGCACGAATGGCTACTGAAATTTCCTTGAAGTTGCTGCCAAGACCATTAAGGGCAAAGATGGCAAGGTCATCATCACTCAGAGGAGTGTCTACGAGGGCCAATTCATCTGTGATCCCTTTGATCGCCTGTAGATAGTCTGCAACGGGTTGAGTATCGCATGTGATATTGGTAAGTTTTTCCTTGAGATTCATTATACGAGACCTAGACTTATTGGCAAACAGCTTGTGAAGCTTTGTCCAGGCATCGTGAGAAGTGACAGATGTGGCGATTAAAGGCACCACATTTTCAGAGACTGACGCAATGATCGCATGAAGCAGTAATTTGTCTTGTCTGTTCCAAATAGCAAAATCTGGATTCAAACAGGAAACACCGTCCTTGTCTACCGTGTTTTTGGCAGGACACGGTTTACTTGAGTCGAGAAAACTCATAAGATCATATCAGTGCAACAAGGCATCGAATTGAGCCTTCCATGAAGGAAAATTATTTTTGTTTAATTTGATAGGCAGTTGAGCTGCAACGTTGATTGCAATGACGCCATCGAGGGAGCCATTTTTGTTGGTGGAGCTATCGGCCATGGAAGACACTAAGTACGTAAACGAAAGGAGGAAGAAAACTCGTTGGAGTCGTATGGCTCTGATACCATATAAAGATATTGCACTATAAAGTATTCGTATATTCATTCACACTTTTGTTCAGCCTTTTACAAGTGGTATATAGGCTACAGATTACACGAGTTGGTTACAACAGGAACCAAAAAGTAGTTACAACAAATATTTGAATACAAAATATGAAACAGAAGTTAGGCGAAGATGCTCGAGGACAGCTGCAATTCCGCTAGGATTCTGCTCAGTGCCGTGAGACTCACGTCTCCTTAACAGATAGATAATGAATAAAATGATTAATTGTGGTTATAACAATAATTAAGAAGTATGAAATATTATAATCACAGTTCACAATTAAAATAGAAATAGATGAAGAAAAAAGATCTGGTGAATGAATATGAAACAGAAGGAATAGTGACTATTTATATGAGTGGAAAAAGAATTAATGTTAGAACTCGTAGTTTATAGCCATTGGAACCAACGGTTCAACAATTCCAATGGTATAAACTTCTCAAGGTTATATTATTTTTCCGACTAACCATATATTACATAGACATACATACATACATATAGAGAGAGGGAGAGAAAATTACACCATGCAACCATATAATTCGAGCTTTTTCACAAAATATCGAAACATAATTTCAGTATAAATTTTATCCAAACCTTCGAAGAAATGTCTCACAAAACCACAAGTGACTTGTGATTGCAGGTTGCCACATCTTCTTATTCTTTTTCCTTCCTTCTTCCTCTGCCGTCCACCCACCTCCTTATCGCCCTCCAACCACCACTCACAATTCAATCTCATTCTCACTGTCCACAACGCCACACACCTCTCAACCCTCGCCTCTATCCATCAGCCGAAGTCCTCTCACAAAATCCACCGCCTTGCCACTCCATTTTACCCTCTCCCTTCTACCAATTCCTATAAGTACACCACTTGCCACCGTCTTCACCATCCCCCCACTCCACCTGTTGCATCATCTCGATTCCTCCTCACTCCTCCATTCCAACAACCCGACTTTCCTCAAATAACCCTCCTATTCCAGCCATGTTCTCTATCTTCCCTCCTTCTCCTCAATTCTGAATAATTTTGTGGTGTCTTTCCCTCACCGCATACATTTTCACAATACAATCATCTCAAATAAATTCCATTAATAAAAAAGAGGAAATTTTTCCTTGACCATTCTTGCTATTTGGACTTTAATAATTCTTGCTATTTTGGATATGGTTTAACACTAAAACTAATTTTATGGTTTTAATTCTTCTTGTATGAATTAAAAAAAATTGATTGATGGGAGCAACGTAGTTGAAGGGTAGAAGATGGGAGGCGGCAATGGGAGGGGCAGAGGAACATTAATGATGGGGAGATCAGATGAAGGTGTAGACAAAAAGGGGTTTGAATGATTTTCAAATGCATGATTCAAATGTGCACAAAAACGAGCATAAGATAAAACGTGCATGATATATATACATGTATGCATGATACATTGCTATTACTTGCCTTATTTAGCTTATATATAATGTTGCCGGACTAACGAGCCATGAAGCGTTAAAGCTTACATCATATGGCAAACATTTGTTGTATTTACACTATTTTCAGGTGCCACCATTAATGAACTAAACTAGTTCATTAAGTGAAGTACTTAGTTTAATAAACTAAGTAGTTCATTAAAGGAAGCCATATTTGGAAAAGGCACAAAGGTAACAAGGCCAAGGAAGGAAAGTTTTTTTTATCCTCCTCCCCTCATTAATATATATATAAACGCCTACATATATATCATTATATATATTTTCAGATTTTTTGAATAAAGACACATACACATGTATTCCAACGTACTACCGACATGTTATATATTTTACGAACGTACGCTAACGTCACACCACTATACTTAACTCATATTTATGTGTATATTCAGGTCTTATATCATATGATATAAGATATGGCAATGACAAATCATATACGACACGATAAAAGGTTCTAAACCGAAATTTGTCGTATCAGGCGAATACCGAAACTTCGCAAACGTGTCACGTACTTGACATAAATAAATGGCCAGCTCATATACATCAAAATGTGATGCAAATTTCGTACACATGACATAATAATCAGCCAAAAATACTTTCCATGTTGGCACACACAAATCACCCCACATTAAGGCCAAAATGTGAAGATTCCAAGTTTAATTTTGTCACATGTTAATGGTACCACTTTAGACCAGCCAAGTGCTGAGATTTAAAGTATATATTATATATATTATGTATAACATAATATATATAACATGTGCAAAAGTTGGAATTTAAATTAGAGAAAAATCGGGTATTCGATAAATATCGAAAATTCGGTTTTCTACGCACATAACATGGAATGTTTTTCTTGTACATCAAGTAACACGTATCTAGACAATTTTTACATATGATATACATCTTAAAGTGTTCTAGAAAATTAAATTAAGGGTTGATTGGAATATTACATGTGTGTATTATTAAATGTGCACTAGTTTACAAAGTTAGCAAAAATAAAATTCAGCACATGTCATACACATTACCAACGCCTATAACAGCTGATTTGGAGCATATGTGGACCCATGTTGGCATATTGATTGGTCAAGAATCAATTAAACAAAGTTGGTGACATAAAGGAATGAGCTACAAAAGGTAACATTTCAAACTATGTCACATATATGACACATGCTGAAAATTCAGCATGTATGTTGCATTATGGCCGAAATTTTCAGTTAAAAATGCAGATATTGTGTGTCTTGAATCATGAGGATTAATTGAGGATGTTATGGAAATGATTTGAATATTATGTAAAATAATAAAGTGTGATATTCTACATATCACACATGCTGAAATTTTTCAGCATCTGTGAAGACATGGTGTGGCCGAATTCTTGAGCCAATTTGTGTCCAAGTTCATTTCTTAATTGATAGCAATACTTACCATGAATTGTTGATTCATTTTTATGATCAAAAATCAAAGATTATTTGGTATTATTTTGAAAGAAAATGAAGGATGCACATGCTGAAATTTCAACATGGCAAGACACCCTTAATGGCCGAAATTCTCATTGATGTGGAAGACTTTCTTTGTCTTGCAATTTATGATGTATCTCTTGATTTATGGAATGATTTTATGATTGATTATTGGCACATGGTAAAGTGTATATCTCAGATTTTTTCCATGTCATTATGATGGCAATGTTGAACCAATAAGAAAGTGTCAAGTAAGCGAAGACTAAATGATCATCCAATAAGAAGATGCCAAGTAAGCAAGGCCTTGTCACAATGATGTCTTACACTCTCTCAAGGACTTAGAAGACAATTTTGAAGAGGGGGAGAGCAACAAGGGGTCGGCCATAATGTGATAAAAGGAAGAAAGAAGAGAAAAACAAGAACAAGAACAAGTGGTGCAAATTGAAAGATCAAAAGTGTTCTAGCCTTCTTCTTCTACATCCTTTCTTTCTTTCTTCTTGTAAAGCCTATTTTTTTCATATCTTTCTATCTTGAATAGGCTTAAGATAAACCACCATTCATTCATCTTTGTAAAAGATTGATCAAGGTGTGATCAATCATCATCCTAGCAAGGTGGTGGTGTTCGTGTGAATTGTACTTACAATACAAGGTTTGTAAAGGGTTGGAGTTAGGTGTAACTCTATCAACCCTGTGGTAAGGTGTGTTGTGTGTGTAATTAGTGTGAACCAAGGAAGGTGTTCTTTGAAGACTGGAGTAGGTTGTTTATAACCGAACCAGTATAGAAATCTCAGTGCAATTTACTTTCAGCATTTACTTTTCAGTTACTGCACTGTTTATCCGTTTTGTTCGCATTTGTAAAAATAGTTAAAGAATTTCAAAAATTACAAAAATTTCCAGAAACATGCTTACACGTTCTAGGGTTAATTTGGCATAAGTTTCAACCCTTTTGGATAAGTATAAGTCAGTCAAATATCAAAAGTTCAAAGACTAGTGCAGTCTGATTTTCAGACTTGCAAAGGTTAAATGTGCACAAAAACGAGCATAAGATAAAACGTGCATGATATATATACATGTATGCATGATACATTGCTATTACTTGCCTTATTTAGCTTATGTATAATGTTGCCAGACTAACGAGCCATGAAGCGTTAAATCTTACATCATATGGCAAACATTTGTTGTGTTTACACTATTTTCAGGTGCCACCATTAATAAACTAAACTAGTTCATTAAGTGAAGTACTTAGTTTAATAAACTAAGTAGTTCATTAAAGGAAGCCATATTTGGAAAAAGCACAAAGGCAACAAGGCCAAGGAAGGAAAGTTTTTTTATCCTCCTCCCCTCATTAATATATATATACACGCCTACATATATATCATTATATATATTTTCAGATTTTTTGAATAAAGGCACATACACATGTATTCCAACTTACTACCGACACATTATATATTTTACGAACGTACGCTAACGTCACACCACTATACTTAACTCATATTAATGAGTATATTCAGGTCTTATATCATATGATATAAGATATGGTGATGACAAATCATATACGACACGATAAAAGGTTCTAAACCGAAATTTGTCGTATCAGGCGAATACCGAAACTTCGTCAACGTGTCACGTACTTGACATAAATAAATGGCCAGCCCATACATCAAAATGTGATTTAAATTTCGTACACATGACATAATAATCAGCCAAAAATACTTTCCATGTTGGGACACACAAATCACCCCATATTAAGGCCAAAATGTAAAAATTCCAAGTTTAATTTTGTCACATGTTAATGGTACCACTTTAGACCAGCCAAGTGCTGAGATTTAAAGTATATATTATATATATTATGTATAACATAATATATATAACATGTGCAAAAGTTGGAATTTAAATTAGAGAAAAATCGGGTATTCGATAAATATCGAAAATTCGGTTTTCTACGCACATAACATGGAACGTTTTTCTTGTACATCATGTGGCACGTATCGAGACACTTTTTACATATGATATACATCTTAAAGTGTTCTATAAAATTAAATTAAGGTCTGATTGGAATATTACATGTGTGTATTATTAAATGTGCACTATTTTACAAAGTTAGCAAAAATAAAATTCAGCACATGTCATACATTACCAACGCCTATGACAGCTGATTTGGAGCATATGTGGAGCCATGTTGGCATATTGATTGGTCAAGAATCAATTAAACAAAGTTGGTGACATAAAGGAAGGAGCTACAAAAGGTAGCATTTCAAACTATGTCACATATATGACACATGCTGAAAATTCAGCATGTATGTTGCATTATGGCCGAAATTTTCAGTTAAAAATGCAGATATTGTGTGTCTTGAATCATGAGGATTAATTGAGGATGTTATGGAAATGATTTGAATATTATGTAAAATAATAAAGTGTGATATTCTACATATCACACATGCTGAAATTTTTCAGCATTTGTGAAGACATGGTGTGGCCGAATTCTTGAGCCAATTTGTGTCCAAGTTCATTTCTTAATTGGTAGCAATACTTACCATGAATTGTTGATTCATTTTTATGATCAAAAATCAAAGATTATTTGGTATTATTTTGAAAGAAAAGGAAGGATGCACATGCTGAAATTTCAACATGGCAAGACACCCTTAATGGCCGAAATTCTCATTGATGTGGAAGACTTTCTTTGTCTTGCAATTTATGATGTATCTCTTGATTTATGGAATGATTTTATGATTGATTATTGGCACATGGTAAAGTGTATATCTCAGATTTTTTCCATGTCATTATGATGGCAATGTTGAACCAATAAGAAGGTGCCAAGTAAGCGAAGACTAAATGATCATCCAATAAGAAGATGCCAAGTAAGCAAGGCCTTGTCACAATGATGTCTTACACTCTCTCAAGGACTTAGAAGACAATTTTGAAGAGGGGGAGAGCAACAAGGGGTCGGCCATAATGTGATAAAAGGAAGAAAGAAGAGAAAAACAAGAACAAGAACAAGTGTTGCAAATTGAAAGATCAAAAGTGTTCTAGCCTTCTTCTTCTACATCCTCTTTCTTTCTTTCTTCTTGTAAAGCCTATTGTTTTCATATCTTTCTATCTTGAATAGGCTTAAGATAAACCACCATTCATTCATCTTTGTAAAAGATTGATCAAGGTGTGATCAATCTTCATCCTAGCAAGGTGGTGGTGTTCGTGTGAATTGTACTTACAATACAAGGTTTGTCAAGGGTTGGAGTTAGGTGTAACTCTATCAACCCTGTGGTAAGGTGTGTTGTGTGTGTGATTAGTGTGAACTAAGGAATGTGTTCCTTGAAGACTGGAGTAGGTTGTTTATAACCGAACCAGTATAAAAATCTCGATGCAATTTACTTTCAGCATTTACTTTTCAGTTACTACACTGTTTATCCGTTTTGTTCGCATTTGTAAAAATAGTAAAAGAATTTCAAAAATTACAAAAATTTCAAGAAACATACTTACACATTCTAGGGTTAATTTGGCACAAGTTTCAACCCTTTTGGATAAGTATAAGTCAGTCAAACATCAAAAGTTCTGAGACTAGTGCAGTCTGATTTTTAGACTTGCAAAGGTTGAGACTTTGATTGTATTTGACCTACTTCTCAAAAGCATTTTCCAAAAATGTTTCAACCCATTTAAATATAGTATATAAAGAGTTAGTGGTCAAATTTTCAGACCATTTGGATGTTCACACAAATAGGAATTAATTTTTCAAAACCATCTACCGTTTTGGCAGATTTGCACAATCTGAGTATCAACGGTTTTGGAAGGGGTTAAAGGTTGAATTTTAATTTGAAATTTTTAAGGGACCCTCATAACATCTGAGGCTAAGTTCTCTCAAAATTTCATAATTTTTGGAGACCTCTAACCTAGTTTTAAAAACGTTTTAAAACTGGTCCTGAAAACAGAATCTGTTTTCAGAACTTGAATTGTTCAAGTTTAAAGAAATTTTAAAAACCACACTTTCCGCACCATCTATTCAACCCCTCCCCCCTTCTAGTGGTGCCTTGCAGATCCTACAGAAGGGAGGTGGAAGGCGACAGCAGGAGCAGGGGAATAGGGGAGGACACATTTGGGCGGAGTAGCTGATTTGGAAAGGCAAGTTAGGAGGCGCTAGTAGTTGAGGATTGTTCTGTATTAGGTGCTAGTAGGGAGCAGAATGAGTGATTGATATGAGAATGATAGATACACGGTAGTTGTTGGAGTGACATGAGGGATAATTGGAGGAGACCGGGAGGATCTGTTACTTAGTCATATCATGACTAAATATAAGGGGTCTTGTACCACGGAACAATGAGGAGGAGGAGACCGAGAGGATCTATTAATTAGTCATATCATGACAATATATAGGGGGTCTTGTACGGCAGAAGGATGAGGAGGAGGAGAAGGGAGGAAGAAAAAGATGGAATGGTGGCAACTTGCAATCACACGTCATCAGCAAGTAAGCTAAAGTTGTATGAAACATTTGTGAATATTTTGTGAGAAAACTCATAAACATTTGCTTGCAGAATGTAATTTGTATATATATATACACATATATATATACATATATATATATTTGTGTGTAAAATAGTCATGAACAGAAATCTTCCGATATCAACAAAGAGGATGGTGAAGGAGCCTAGGGTGACCGCCGGCGATCGCGCGGCAGCCGCCGCTGAATAGCTTCTGCCGATCACTCGACATCTTCCGGCATTGCTTTAACTTCCTTTCGTGATCCATTTTTCCATCCGCATAGCTGCAATTTATTTTACACTAGTCGATTGCTTCCCAAATGGAATCAGCACCGCCTTCTTTTGCGGCGGTTGTGGCAGGCGACTCATCTTCGCAAAAAATCAACATTTCACCAAAGACAGTCTCTCGATACAAAGGTATCCCCCCAATCTCCTTCTTGGATTCCGAAATTGATGCCCTTGCTGCCCCTTTCAAATATTCATTGGTGGATACATTCTGGTATGGACGGCCTCCTTTGAAGGTCATACAGGATGTTTTTGAGAAAATAGGGTTTCATCATGATCTCCGAATTACCCTAATAGATCCCACGCATATACTGCTGAATTTCCAGAATGGCGCTGATTATTTGCGCTGTTTCTATCGTCGATCATGGCATATCTCGGGCTGTCATATGCGTATTACGAAATGGACAGTGGACTTTGATCCTACCACGGATGTCCCTATAGTTCCGATTTGGATTGCATTACCGGGTCTCCCTATTCATCTTCATCGTAAAGAGGCTCTTTTCGAAATTGTTCGGCCGATTGGATCTCCTCTTAAGCTTGATGTAGCCACATCCGATGGACTTCGACCATCAGTTGCCAGAGTTTGTGTGGAATTTGATGTTTCTCAGGACTTGCCTCAAAAAATATATCTACAGGCTAAAAATCGTTTCATCCTGCAGTCTGTCGTATATGAGGATTTGCCATTATTTTGTACTTCATGCAGGCGATTAGGCCATGCAGCGGCCTCATGCCCATTGGAAAAAACATCCTCGGTACCTCCTCCTCCGCCTCCACCGCCTCCCCGTCGCCCAATCCAGCGCTGGATGCCTGTTAAAAATAAACAATCTGCGCCTTCTGCCACAGTTACAAAGGATCAACCACCGACTGCTCCGGTGTCACAACCTACCCACGATACACCAGTTCCCTAAGATGATAATCAGGGAAATGTAATCGATGAAGCTGTTACTGATCCATTACATCATATTTCTGATATTGGCGAATTGGGACATTCTTCGGATAATGATCTCCCAACAGAAGATCCTCACTTCGACATTCCGACAATTCCGGCAGAAGTTGTCCGTCGCATGCAACTCATACCTCCTACACTGGACACGGACACACTTATTTCACGCTTACAGGAATCAACGGGCTCAACAGAATTTATTCCAGTAGTTCCTCGTAGAAAGCGTCGGACGAGAAAAGACCTCCCTCCTTTGCCGCCGTCTACTATTCTTACGCGCAGTGCTTCTCATGCCATTCAGGGAAGTGACACTACTCTTTCTCAATGAATATTATGATATGGAATATTAGGGGCATGCGTGCCTCGCTACCTAGAATACATCAGCTAATACATGATCATCGTTTAAATTTACTAGCTTTGATAGAACCAAAGCACTCATCTTCTAGTATTGCTCGTTATGCTTTAGACTTTGGATTTACGAATCATTTTTCATCACAATCCGAATGCATTTGGGTTTTCTGGCGTGACTCAGATTTTCATTTGGTGACAGTGCAGGATGAAGACCAAGTGATTCATTTTACACTACTTTTTCGTCCACTTCAGCTTTCATTTGTGATATCTGTGGTTTATGGCAAGCATACGATTTTACAACGCCGAGCCTTATGGCATGCTTTGTGTACATTCTCAGAAACATCTACATTGCCTTGGATAGTTGGGGGGATTTCAATACATTTCGATCCTTGACTGATCATGAAGGCCATTCGAATCCATCACTCTCGGCTTTACAGGATTTTAATGATTGTATTGAGTCATGCTGTTTGATGTCACCCCAGTTTCAGGGGTCAAAATTTACTTGGACCGATGGCAAGGGACTTGGAAGAGTACGTCGGAGATTAGACTGGTTATTTATTAACTCTACTCTAAATAATAAATTTGAGGATTTACAGCTCACTCATCTACCTCGCACTACTTCGGATCATACACCTTTGTTGTTTCTATGTCGTATATGCCAGTCCGAGCACCGTCGTTCATTTCGATTTCTAGACTCATGGTTGCTACACCCGTATTTTCATACTTACACACAACATGCTTGGGTGTCTTATCCTACCACTGGTGCCATGTATGGCTTCTACTCCAAGTTGTTCCGTTTAAAGAAAGACTTACAGCGGTGGAAGAAGGATATCTTTGGTAATATATTTTCTAATGTCAAGATAGCAGAATCCAATTTATCACGAGCTGAAAACGTCTGGGACGCATCTCCTACTGAGACAAACAGGATTGAGTATTTTAAGGCAAAGGCGGAATATCTTCAAGCATCCTCCTATGAACTGCATTTTTGGAATCAAAAGTCTCGCATACGATGGCTAAAAGAAGGTGACGCAAACACACGATATTTCCATTCTATTGTCAAAGGAAAACGGTTGCAGTTACGGATTCAACAAATATACATGCAGACAGGCAACTTATGTTCTACACCTGATGAAATTATGTCTGAAGTGGTATCCTTTTACACATCTTTATTCGCTCCAGAGCAAACTCAAAATTATGATGCTATCCTTTGTCATATTCCACGGGTGGTTACTTCGGATGATAACAATCTATTAATGCAAATACCCATGGAGCCAGAAATTAAAGCAGCAGTTTGGCATCTAGATCCTGCTAGCGCAGCAGGACCCGATGGTTTTAATGGTAATTTTTACCGATCCTGTTGGTCCATTATTCATACTGACGTGGTAAAAGCAGTGCAGGAATTTTTCCTGGGCATTCCTCAACCTACGATGATGGCAAGTGCGCTCATTACGTTGATTCCTAAGAAACACTCTCCT
Source organism: Eustoma russellianum (assembly GCA_036186865.1). Lineage (NCBI taxonomy): Eukaryota > Viridiplantae > Streptophyta > Magnoliopsida > Gentianales > Gentianaceae > Eustoma > Eustoma russellianum. The sequence goes on from AP025045.1 coordinate 6,988,895, forward strand.
GCTACCTTCAATGATTTTCGTCCAATATGTCTAACGAATTTTCTGAGCAAAGTTTGCACAAGAATTATTGCTAGACGTTTGAGTACATTGCTCTCACGATTAATATCTCCAGAACAAACGTTCTTCCTGCCCGGCTCAGACATTTCCTCCCAAGTACTTATGGCTCGAGAGATGATACATATGCTGGATAAGGGTGGTTCACAGGTATGTTTGAAGCTAGATATGATGAAAGCATTTGATAGAGTTAGTTGGGAATACTTGGAGCTTTTACTGCGCACTTTTGGTTTATCTGACTTTTTCATTCGCATTATCCTGAATCACCTGCGGGCTACCACTTTAGCAGTCCTAATTAATGGTCAACCTTCATCAACTTTTCGGCCATTTAGAGGGGTGAAGCAGGGAGATCCTTTATCTCCATTATTGTTTATACTATCTTCTGAGGGATTTAGCAGGGGATTGAAAGCATTAACAGCTGCTGGACGATTGCAACCTTTTCGCTTGGGGCGAATTCCATTTAACATAACACATTCGGCCTATACAGATGACTTGTTGATATTTTTGCGAGGGACACAACAAAACCTACGGCATTTTCACACCTTCCTCACACAATATGAAACTGCTTCTGGACAAAAAGTTAATTTTCAAAAAAGCAGTATGATTCCTTCTACTAATATATCTCCACGGCAGCAACGCAATTTGGAGCTTATCATCAACATGCGATGTTCTTCCTTACCTTTCAAATACCTCGGCTCCTACTTGCACAAAGGTATTCCCCGTGCTAGACACTGTGTTCCTTTATTGCAGCATATTGATGATAGACTTCACGGATGGCACTCTCGATTACTTTCCTCTGCTGGACGCTTAGTGCTGTTACGCTCTATCATAGCGGCATTACCGTTACACCTTCTCGCGTCGGTTGGGTTACCTAAATCGGTTATCAAGGTTATTAATAGAAAGATGGAATGCTTTTATTGGGGCGGTTGACATAACTGGGTATCATGGAATACTATCTGCACGCCTCAGGAAGAAGGAGGTTTGGGGATTCGAGATCTAAACATGTTACAGCAAGCTTATCACTGCCGTATTTGGTGGTCATATCAACAAGATTCTACGCTTTGGAGTACATTTATGCACGCCAAGTATGGTCACCGTGGAGATTATTTGCCTCGTCTACCAGATTCACCTATCTGGAAAATAATTTGCAGGATACATCCTTTCTACCTTTCTCAAACTACTGGTCAAGATACACATCTTACATGGTTACACACGTCAACAGGTGAATTTTTTTTACGCAGTGCTTATGATAATAGCCGCATACCTCACCCGCATCTACTTTCAGCAAAGTTCATTTGGTATAAACAGCATTCCCCAGCTATTCAGATATTCTTATGGCGACTTTTCCATTCTGCGGTGCCAATGGAGGATTATATTGGCAAGTATTTTACATCTCGCCCTACGCAATGTCCATTCTGTAAAACAGCGTCGGCTACAGTAGATCATGTTTTCCTACATTGTTCTCATGTGCGGCCTTTATGGCATTACTACGCTGGGGAGTTACACTGTCCTACACCATCGTCGTTGCAGCTGCGTCAGTATATCCTCGCTTGGTGGTATCGTTCATCTTTTTCGTCTCTTCTTGGGGTATTCAAAATTATAATTCCGGCGATCATAGTGTATAACATATGGCGTGGCTACGCCTCCTTAATCTATAGGGAGCAAACTACCATTACACTCACATCCCTTCGGGCATCAATACGCTATGACATTATCATTTGGTGCAGAAAAATAGCAGGGAGTAAACTTGCCACAGATGCAAGACGGTATTTCTCTTGGTTGTCGTCGCTGCCGGTCCTGCGACCTTACCTGATTTGTTGGCTAACACCACCCCCAGGCCGGTTAAAATTGAATATAGATGCGACAGTATGTCGACAGTATGCAGCAGGAGGTGCTATATTGCGTGATCATATGGGATCTTGTGTGGGGGCAATTTCATTCAGACTACCTGCAAGTACACCGCTAAATGCGGAGATTCAAGCTGCTTTATTTGGACTGTTTTATTTTCTTCCACTACATCGCGTCATCATATTAGGATCCGAGTGTAGCCAGATGATATCTCGTTTGGCCCGCCTGCAACTAGTACATGGGAACTATTATCTTCGCATGCTTCACACTCTTGTTCATCTCCAACTTCTCGACTATCATCATATCTATCGTGAGGCAAATACGGCAGCACATTATTTAGCTCAACAGGCCATGTTGAATCCCATCACACAATACTATTCATCTAGTACTCTTCCTTCATTGGTGCGCGCATCTGTCTCATTGGATCTCTCCTCCATTCAATTGCGTGTCCCTTGATACTCTCAGGTCTTCCACATGGATTGCAGTTTTCTTTATTTCTCTGCTTGTATCCTAAGGGATCCATGCAGGCTCGGTATGTGTTGCTATCTTTTGGCCTGGCATTTTCTCTGCTTCATAATCATTTATGTTTTGCTCTTTTTGCTTGCCTGGTCATGGTTTGGATTGCATCTAATGGCGAGGCTTTTCACGGCAACGCAATGTTTCTATCATGCATTAGCGGACTCGGCGACCGTGACTCCATTGGCGCATCATATCATCACATCATCGCCTTGGCATAAAATTAGCCAAGGCGACTCCGGTATGTGTTTGGCTTCTCAGTTTTCTCTTCTGTTGATTATCGCTATCATCGGTATAACTTTTTCCTGGCAATCTTCCGAGGTACGGCTGTTCCTGAAGACGTCCCGTCCAGCTTGCCACACCGCACTCTGGGGAATGCGGTCCACACAAACTTCTGCAACAACCATAGCTTTGTACTCAATTTTAAATTCATTTCATATCAATGACAGCCGTATAAATATGTATGCTTTTTCTTTCGCTAAGGTTTTATCCACAAGGGAGGTTTTACTTGGCAATGTTTTAATGCAGCATATCATATACGACTGGAGATATGTCATTATTAGTTCGTTGTTTCATTTGTTTTCATACAATGACTTCGTTGTAATATGGTTTTCCTCCGCCATAAGTGAGGTTTGTCTTTAATAAAATATTTCGTTTAAATATATATATATATATATATATATACATATTTGTGTGTATGTGTGAATCTTTTTAAATGGTTTGAATTGTCGGTTCCTACCGGTTTGCTCTAGACGGTTCAACGACTGGTTTAACTGTCAGTTAAATTTTGGTTTCAGAACTGGGCAGTTCAGGTTCTCTAATACCAAAAACCGTAACCAAAACTTTGAACCTTAGTTTAACTATAAGTGCTGAATCCTCGATCGATAATTTTGTCAGTCTAACTGTCAGTTCATTGGCTAGATTGAACGTGAACATACAGAAGGATAAGCTGAGCCATGCATCAGAGCAAAAGGCTTGATAAAAAAATATTTATGGTGATCGAATGATATTCATACGTCTACATTATTACACACAAAGAAATGTAGTAGACAAAACGATACAAAAGAATCATATAACAATCAATGTTGTTGAATTAGTTGAGTGAGAAAGGAGAAAGAAAACCATGCATTCCCCTGATAGACAAACTCATCCAGAGTAGCATAGCACCCGATAGGCATGCCCGAACACTTTTAGAGTTAGGCCTTGACCTGTAATGACAGTCTCTGAAAAGACTCTTAAATAATTGCTTATGTAACCAACACGTGTAACATAGAGAACCTCTATACGAGGCCCTCTGAGGTAAAGTCAGAATACACTAAATATGACGACTCATAAGTGTAAGACCAAGAGGTGAACTCGGAGACCATAAAGGGGATTTTCTAAGTCCTTAGTGCAGTGTTGGATATAAGAATAATGAGAAGAAAATACACCCTATGAGAATGTATTAAGTTAGCATACTTGAATTCTCTAGTACGGGAACTCTCCGAGTAGGAGGTGTTGAATACCCTATGAGGTTTTTGCCCTAAAGTCTTGCAGAACTCGAAGGCTCTTTGGGAATCGACCTCTGAGTTCAGAGTGTTGCACCTATAATCATTAATGCAGCTACTTTTTCTATTGAAAAGATAAGCCTCAGTGACACCCTTATCTAAAAGGATAAAGATAAAGGTGATAAAGTCTCTAATAAAGTGTCAATCCTCCATATTAATCCTTTACAAGTAGCAGTTATCTTCTCTTATAGCTAGCAGGAAAAGAAATATGAATCCTACTAGGACTCTATCTACAATCATTGGCCTGACGTCCTAGTATATGAGGGTTCCTCCTCTATATAAGGTACTCTTCATGACAGGTAAAAGAACATTAACTCTTGCTCTCAAGCAATACTTTTATACTCTCCTCGATGACCATTACTGACTTAAGCATTAGAGAACCTAAGGGGAACCCTTTCCCCTTTGGTTCTAACTCAGTTTGTTTTGCATGTCCAACCTGAAGATACAATGATCCCAGATCGGTTCAGCCCTATAGGAGCAGATGCAACATTACTAAAGCAGGGCACATATATTTTTCTCTTGGACGACACTGACAGTTGCATCTAAGAATCATCCTTGGACAGCAATGACAACTGCGTCCAAGGGTGTAAATGCTTTTTGGGTGTAGAAAGACTGTTTTGGAGATGCAAAATCGCCCAAGCGCAAGACGGCACTAGCATGTGCATCAAAGGCTTGGATGGTGTTGCCAAAGTGTTTCCTGAGCCTTGGATAGCACTGCTAAAGCCGTCCTTGGTTGTTGGATGTGGCTATAAGAAAAGAGGCTGCATCCAAGGTTATTTCTCGCATTTGAAATTTCTTTCTAAATATTTTTTATTTGTGGGGTTAAGAGCAGAAGGTAGGGAGGTATGACAGGTCAAGAAGGAAGCTACGACCAGCTACAGCTGCGTAGGCAAATGAGTAAGTGATTTTCGCACGATTATTGTAATTATTTTAATTAAAATGTTACTATTATACTTCTTATTGTTAGAATTCTATTACGATAATTATTACTTTAACTATTATTGTAAACAATATTATGACTATGTTATTATTGTTATTATGATTGTAATTATATTATTAGTGTTATATTATTATGTTATTATTGCTCGGATATTATTATTACATTTATTAACATGCTATTATTTAATTTATGTTAGCATGTTATTATTCAATTCATTACCATGATATTATTTAATTTGTGTTAGCGTGACATTATGTTATTAATTAAATAATGTTGCAGCATTTTAATATTTATTTTATGTAAAATTAAGTAAAATGCATGTAGTTAATTATGTTATTTAATATATGTTTTTGTTTATTTTCTTTTGTCGTTTGATTTTATTACGTTAAAATGATGTGTCTTTAATACGTAACCATTATGTGATTGCAAATATAAGTGTACTTATAGCGTCACAGGCTAGTGGTAGTGGTTCTGAATAGATGGATGAGTTTAGGCCCGATGTTCTCTATTAATTAACTCTTCAGGAAGGGTAAAGGACAATTTTATTTAAGAGTAGCGATAGCTATATGACATCAGATTGTATAGTAAGGTAGACATGTATAGTAGGGATTTAGACATGCCTCTTAGGTGCACAACCTACATGGATTGGTGAGGATCAGGAATCCCATCAGAAGGTCATAGGGGCTATAACAAGAAGGAGGGCTAGAGAACTTGTACATAAAGTTGTAACTGTCTTGTATAGGCATGTGCAAGATGAACCTAAGGCTCATTGGGTTCATTTTATTGAACCCATATTATGAACGTTAGGTCCTTGCGTGTGTGAGTGTGTTTCTTTATATTGATTTTGTTTTGTTTTCTTGTGGTCCTTGCTTCTATGTGTTTGCCTTGTAGGAAAGCAGGTAAATACAAAGTTTCGTGCCAAATAGAAGTCCACAAGCTGGGTTTAAAGGCGTGTGCCCTAGAAGGAGACAAAAGAAATGTTTGTCATGAGAAGAATGTTTGTCTCAAAAAGGACAACTTCAAACACGGTCCAAGCTAGAATTTCTTCTCAAAATTAGCTCAACATTATCTCCAACAACAAGGAAACTGGCGGCCATAGTGAAGTCAAATGGAGATCAAATTGAATTTAAACTTGAATTCAAATTCAAACATGATTTGAATTTCAAGTTCCAACTAATTTGAGATTTGAATTTCAAGATGCAAGACAAGTCATCCACCATCCTTGGAGCTCAAAACACACGCCAACTTGAAGGAAAAAGGAGATTAGATCACAACTCAAAATTGAATCCAAATTTGAATTCAAATTCAAACTCAATTTGGATTCAATCTTCTACCAACTTTTGAATTCAACTCCAATCACTTTCTCAACATCAAATCAGGTCTCCAACACTCTCATTAGCTCACGATACATGGCTTTATAGAGAGGAGAAGTCAATCAACAAACAATTCAATTTTTAGCTAGAATTTGTTTTAGATTTGAATTGAAAACAAATTTCAATTTTTAGAAATTTATTAGGTAGATTCTTTAAGATAATATCTAGTCATTTCAAGGCTTGAGGGGCATGAAATTTAGCCTATAAATAAAGCCCAGTGCCGTGTGATGAAGGATAGAACATTCATGAAATAAACTTGATATTTTCTCCATATCTTGTGAGACTTTGTTTTCTTGGTTTTGCATTAAAAACGTAGTTTAATATCCTTCAAAGTTGAGAATTTTGAAGGTGTTGCATTGCTCTGAGGTGCCATCCAGGAGGGCCATATAGTTCGCCTGATCAACGACCATCTTGAAGTCTTAGGCTCTTGCTCGTTTGAACCATTCATTTGCATCACTAAGGAAGTAAGGGAAAGTCTTCTTCCTTATGCCTAAACCCTAGTGAAGGACGTTTGGAGGTGGAAAGTGTAGGATGCCACAGTTTGCACACATCATGGATGATGTAGGATTATGAGGAGCTATCATCTGCAGCATAATAAAGATTGATCTTGCATTGATCACGACATTTGCCGAAAGGTGAGACAGGAGAGCCACGCGTTTTGGGTACCTACAGGTGAGGTGAATGGCACGCTATAGGACGTAGAGATTCTATTCGACTTAAGAATCAATGAAGAGGCTCTTTCGGGGATAGAGCCTAGGTACAACATGGAGGTGTGGAAGGATCTTTGTATGTTGTTGCTAGGTTGGACCCCTTAGCGCTAAGGATATCAGGGGATCCCATGTGCACCAAAAAAGGTTCGCGGACTCGGTTAAAGTAACCCCCTTGTTGATGACGTGAGTGACGTGTAGGTATAGAATAGAGTACGGGTGTTGATGTTTCTCTATGTCGTAGCATTATTCTGTGATTGCACTAGAAGTCGTGCTCAGTTGGTGTACTTACATGTCCTGCAAGACTCTGGAGCCGCTTTTATGTATTCTTGAAGGAGAATGGTACTTGTGTGTCTGTACTGTAACCTCTACAATGTGGCTGTTGTCGGTACAAGGCACGAGTATTCAGGACCATTGCATCTTCTGTGCTATTGGATATGGAAGTGATTCCCCATGTTGCGGCCTGTTATTCGACCAATAGGAGTACGACATCCGCGTCTTCTGGTGATGCGAGCCTTGCACACGAGAAATGATCTTTCCTTGTTCTAAGCAATCTTTAATAAGAAATCGTATCCGGTTGTCAAGAACGACCAAAGATCACCTTTGGTCGTGTACTCCTTGACTTGGAATGAGCAAGATTCTACTATTTTGAAACATGTCACGTTCCAAGAGCGAATTCACAACTTTGGTATGTGTTTTGAATGATGAAGAAGTTGGATCTCCACAAGGTTTGCTCAGGACCTTTATATGAACCCTAATTTTTATCAAATATCAACATACGTAAAACTTGTAAAAAGATTCTGCCTTTTGGCCGAAACAGAAAAATTCTATTCAGGTCTTGAATAAAAAAGGACGCCTAACTACAGCATAGATAGGAAAAGGCTAAGCTAGAAAAGAAAAAAACAAAAGATCATATCACTTAAAACTGCATGCATACTCTTTGAACTTTGAAGTCCCAGCCTTTTTCTTCTTGTGATTTGGACTTTGAAAACTATTACATGAATCCGGACATGCTTCCTCCCTTCCATCCTTATTGCACGCCTGCTTCATGCATTACGGCTCCTTTGACCTTATCATCTGGTTCTTAGTGTTTGTACTCTTCGGACCACCTGGTGGACAAATATACATTATTACCAGGAGGTCCCCCGATGCGCAGTTTGTGCGGAAAGAAGTGTAATAGTTTTCTAAGAAAGGAGAATGTGGTGTTAGATGAGAACCACAAAGAAAAAGATAGCAACCAAAGACTATTATACCAAGACCAACGTCCAACAAATCCACAAATCTCGGAAAGAATCACAAAGAATGGGCAACCAAAATGAACCGGAAGAGAAAGAGGCCGAAAACATTCCTACTGAAGAACCCATTCTCCAACACATCCCATCGAGACTCTCACTAAGCCTCAAACACACCATCAAACTCAACCAAGCCCTACCTCCCGAGTGGATAATGTAGAGAAAAAGGGGTTTGAGTGATTTTCAAATGCATGATTTAAATGTGCACAAAAACGAGCATAAGATATAAACGTGCATAAGTGTACATGTGTGCATGATAACTTGCCATTACTTGCCTTATTTAGCTTATATATTATGTTGCCGTACTAACGAGCCATGAAGCAATAAAGCTTATATCATATGACGAACATTTGTTGAGTTTATACTATTCTCAGGTGCCACCATTAATGAACTAAAGTAGTTCATTAAGTGAAGTACTTAGTGTAATAAACTAAGTAGTTCATTAAAGGAAGATTCATTTGGAAAAGGCACAAAGGCAACAAGGCCAAGGAAGGAAAGTTCTCTCCTCCTCCCCATCTTATTAAAAACGCCATTTATATATATATACACTATATATTTTCAGATTTTTTAAATAAAGGCACATACACATGTATTCCAACGTACTACCGACACGTTATATATCTTACGTACGTTAACGTCACGCCACTATACTTAACTCATGTTTATGAGTATATTCAGGTCTTATATCATATGATATAAGATATGGTGATGACAAATTAAATACGACACAATAAAAGGTTCTAAACCAAAATTTGTCGTATCGGGCGAATACCGAAACTTCGCCAACGTGTCACGTACTTGCCATAAATAAATGGCCAGTCCATATACATCAAAAATTGATGAAAATTTTGTGCTACACATGGTATGATCAGCCAAAAATACTTTCCATTTTGGCACACACAAATCACCCCACATTTAGGCCAAAATGTGAGGATTCCAATTTTAATTTTGTCACATGTTTATGGTACCACTTTAAATCAGCCAAGTGCTGAGATTTGAAGTATATATTATATATATATTATGTATAACATAATATATATATCATGTGCAAAAGTTGGAATTTAAATTAGAGAAAAATCGGGTAATCGATAAATATCGAAAATTCGGTTTTCTACGCACTTAACATGGAACGTTTTTCTTGATCATCATGTGACACGTATCTAGACACTTTTTACATATAATATACATCTTAAAGTGTTCTAGAAAATTAAATTAAGGGCTGATTGGAATATTACATGTGTGTATTATTAAATGTGCACTATTTTACAAAGTTTGCAAAAATAAATTTCAACACATGTACATACACATTCCAACGTTACTACAGCTGAGATGGAGCACATGTGGAGCCTTGTTGGCTTATTGATTGGTCAAGGATCAATCATACAATGTTGATGAATCAAAGAGAGAAGCTATAAAAGGTAAGTATTCAACATATACCTCTCTTATGTCACATGCTGAAAATTTCAGCATACTACACACATGTGGCCGATTTCATCATGGTTAAGATAACATATTTTGTCAATTTTTTATTAAAGGATTAATTGAAGATGTTATGGTAATGATTTGAATATTATGTAAGGTAATTAAGTGTGATATTCTACATATAACACATGCTGAAATTTTTCAGCATGTGTGAAGGTTGTGGTGGCCGAATTTTACACTCTTATTGTGTCCAAGTTCATTCTTCATTTGTTAGCAAGACTTACCATATATGATTGATTTATTTTTATGACAAAAATTCAAAGGAAAATGGCAAATAATCTGAATTTATTCCATGATGTAAATGCTGAAAATTTCAGCATGAAAAATATGGTATGGCCGATTTTTATGACTTGGAAAGAAGGATATTTTGTGTCTTGCAATTTATGATAGGATTTGTGAATTATGGTATGACTTAATGGTTGATTTTTTGGCAAATATTAAGTGATTATTTCAGATTTTCCATGTCATCAAATGATGACAACATTGAGCCAATAAAGAGGTGCCAAGTAAGCAAAGACTAAATGATGGTCCAATGGAATGATTCCAAGTAAGCAAAGCATTGTCACCATGATGTCTTACACTCTCTCAAGCACTTAAAAGGAAATTTTCAAGAGGGGGAGATGGCAAGGAGGGACGGCTGGATGCTATAAGGAGGAGAGAAGAGAAGAACAAACAAAAACAACACCAAGAATTGCATTCTAAAGTGATCAAATTGCCAAGCTTCTTTTCTCCTACATTTTCTTTCTCTCTTTTCTTGTAAAAAGCCTATTGTACTTTACATCTTTCAATCTTGAATAGGCTTCATATAAACCACCATTCATTCATCTTTGTAAAAGATTGATCAAGGTGTGATCAATCTTCATTCTAGCAAGGTGGTGGTGTTCGTGCTAATTGTACTAGCAATACAAGGTTTGTAAAGGGTTGGAGTTAAGGTGTAACTCTATCAACCCTGTGGTAAGGTGTGTTGTGTGTGTGAATAGTGTGAACCAAGGAAGGTGTTCCTTGAAGACTGGAGTAGGTTGTTTATAACCGAACCAGTATAAAAATCTCGGTGCAATTTACTTTCAGCATTTACTTTTCAGTTTCTGCACTGTTTATCCGTTTTGTTTACGTTCATAAAAATAGTAAACGATTTCCAAAAATTATAAAAATTTCCAGAAACATACTTACACGTTCTAGGGTTAAATTGGCACAAGTTTCTTTCAGAAACATACTTACACTCTTTTCGACAAGTATAAGTCAGTCAAACATCAAAAGTTCTGAGACTAATGCAGTCTGATTTTCAGAATTGCAAAGGTTGAGACTTTGGTTGTATTTGACCTACTTCCCAAAAGAATTTTCCAAAACTGTTTCAACCCATTTAAATATAGTGTGTTAGGAGTCATTGGTCAAATTTTCAGATCATTTGGACGTTCACACAAATAGAAATTAATTTTTCAAAACCATCTACCGTTTCTGGCAGATTTGCACAATCTGAGTGCTAACGGTTTTTGAAGGAGTTAAAGGTTGAATTTTGATTTGAAATTTTTAGGGGACCCTCATAAGATCTGAGGCTAAGTTCTCTCAAAATTTCATAATTTTTGGAGACCTCTAACCTAGTTTTAAAAATGTTGTAAAACTGGTCCTTAAAACAGAAACTGTTTTCAGAACTTGAATTGTTCAAGTTTAAAGGAATTTTTAAAACCACATTTTCCGCACCTACTATTCAACCCTCCCCCTTCTAGTGGTGCCTTGCAGATCCTACAGATAAGAGAAAAGCCTTGATGGAGGAGGGTAGTGGTTCTAAGTTACCATTTGATGCTGAGGATGAGGTTAACGAGCTTTATCACTTATTAAACCAAGTGGATGAAAACATAACAAAGGAACAAATTTGGATTGACGACCTTGAGAAAGAAAATACAAGCCTCAAGAAGCGACTTTCCACAATCGAGAGTAAATACAACAAGCTCAAGGCAAAACTCATGGCGTGCATTCCTGGGTTATCGATCTCTAGCGACGAAGAATAGATTTCCCAGCTTTCTCTTCCGACGAACAATTTGGATTCGTTCCAACACATGACCAACTAGCAGATATTTTTACCAAATCCCTTCCCACCAATACATTTAAATCAATTAGAACAAGATTAAGCATGATAAATAATGCTTGAAAAGTCAAAACAATAAAACTCTAGAAAAATAAGTATATCAATTGATCGATGTACCTATTTAGGAGATCGACGGCTATATACATCGATCGACCGATGTCAGCGGGTTCAAAAACGCTGAAACTCGCTTAAAAGGCCAAAATTCATCCCTCTTTCTCATTTAAATCAAATTATCAACCCTAAGCAACATCTCTGGTGATTTTCTTCCAAAAATCCGTTCACCCCTATTTGATTTCTTACGGAATTCTTCACTTTCTTCCGACAAGCTGCAAATTTGTCAGCCACATCTCATCTTCTTCATCTTCATCACCTGTTTTTCACTCTATTGAACCATAGAAACTGAAATCGAAAAAAGACAAGGTCCAAGAACACTTCTAAGAGGTCTACAACCTCTCAAACTAAGGAAGGAGGGTCTAGCCAAATTTAACAAGGCCAAACTTCAAGGTCTCAAGTGCCCACTCAACCTAAAACACTAGCACCTAGGCATAGGCATGTTGATTTCGGTCAGCTGATGAATTGGCCAGAATTCGGATTGGTCTCCCATACAAGAATTTTCTTTGGATCAAAAGAAACATTCAAGGTATTAGAAGAGCCCCTTGGAATAGGTAAATTTGGCAATATTTCTCTTAGGGTTAAGGAATCATTTATGGAATGGGATGGTAGTGAAAGATCCAATCTCCCCCTTAAGTTTTGAAAATAAATGATATTGCCTCGGACAATGAATTGAGTCCCATTATTGAATGGTTAGAGAGTACTTAAATGGTTTTCCTTTATTCCTAAATACAATAATAGATGGACAACATGTTGAATGGTTGGTAAAAACAATTTGTGAGCATATTGGAGTTCCAGATGAGGGGCTGGATTCATTTGAAGTATGGGAATAGAATGAGTACAAGTGGAAAGTAAATGAAGAACATGTCAAGTGCTTCCTTGGAGTTTAGCCCAATAAGAATACAAATGACATGTCATTGGTATATAGAGTGTTAATGGTAGTGGTTACCTTTTGCATCAATGGCAAGTTGGCTAAATTCCTTAGCAAGCTTGACTTTTACATTACTTACCAAATTTCTAAAAGAGAGCAATTGAACTTTGGAGAAATCTTTATAGCTAACGTCATAGAGGCAGCCGCTAAGAAATCCAAAGCCTTTCCACACGCCAGCATCATTTACTATATGCTTACAAAGTCAGATATTGATCTTGATGACTTAGATGTTGAAAACATCTCACAAAAAGATTATTATGACAAGATCAATATTCAACAAATCTACAAGTCAAGAAAGAAAGCCCGAAAAGGAATGGGGCAAGAAGAAGAAGAGGGTGTAGATCTGATACCCACAATCGAATAAGGCACAAACACTAGGTTTAGCACTAGCGTCATAGGACTACAAGAACAAGTTGTAGAACTACAGCACAAAGTGGGTACCTTGAAGAACAAGCTTGTGAGATTCAAAGACAAAATGGGGCGTGCATTCCTGATTTTTCTTTCTCATTGGATGAGGACTAGGATAAATTTTCCCTTCATCCCTATTTCCCTTTCTAGCTTTAGGTCCTACCGTAGGATGAATCAAGTACTTTTATCATGTATTTGCTAACATTATTTTGAAACTTTTCGATGTTTAATGAAATCCTTTGTTTTACCTTTCATTGTTCATTTTGATGATTATAAAAAAGGGGAGAATATGGTATAACATGGTATGCTTATGCTTGTTAATGTGTATACTTGTTAGACCTACTTGGTATGCTTGTTGAACATAATGAAGCTTGACTTGCTATGGTTGGATGCATGAAGCTTAGCCTGCTTGCTTGCTTCATATGGAAATTGAAAACATTGCATAATTCGCATATATGTTGAATGCTTAATGTAAATCGAATAATATGTCATGATGTATATGTTACACTTACAATTGATGCATGTCCTGGTTCAGGGGGGTTTGACAAATTTTCTATCACATCTATTGGCTTTGGGAGGATTATATATTGAGGGAGAGATTTGGATACATTTTCATGTTCATATATTGAGGGAGAGATTTAAAAAGCTTTGAACTATCATGGGGCATATTTTACTAAAAGGGAGCATAAAATGCATTGATTAAGAGGGAGATATGAAATTCCAAGTTTTGAAACTTTTAGCTAACTTAAATATAGTTTTTCAAACAAAAACATCTTTTAAAAGTCTTGGTTTTGAAATCATCAAAATAAGAGAGATTATTGGAATATAGATTGTTTTGATGAAGTTAAAAGATTTTTAAAAGAGTTAAGAAATGTATTTTATAATTGGAAATTAAAGCAAAATGAGAAAAACACACTGTGAGACATCAATATCTCACATTGATCGATCGATGTATACATTATTTTCTCAAGAAGAGACATCGTTCAATCTATGTTAGTATGTTCCAAGATTGGAACCTTACTGTGACACATTGATCTCTAAGTTTGCAACACATCGATCGATCGATGTGATATCAGTCTCTAAAAAGTAGAGACATCGACCGATCGATGTAGTGAAGGTTCAAAGTTGAAACCTTACTGTGAGACATCGATCGATCAATATATATACCAGTCTCTCAAAGAAGGGACACTGATCGAGGCAAGGTATGAAAGGTGCAAAATCGGAACCTTACTGAAGGACATCCATCTCTCAATACTGACATAACGATCGATCGATGTAATCCAGGATTCAAATTGTTATGACAGTTGGAACAAAATCCAATAGAGACCTAAGGTGTTTTCTCTCTCCAATCTTTCTCAAATTTCTTGTGGACTTTCCCCGACATTTATCATGCTTCCTTGACTATTGTATCCAAGTCTAAGATTTTCTAGGGTGACTTTGGAGGATCAAATCTATCCATAGGGTGTCTAGAGACTATTTGGACATTGTCAAGGCTTATGATTGAGTTGAAGACTTGTGAGAGGTTGCAAAAACATGACTCACACCCTCTATAAATTGAAGAACCACGGATGAGGGCGGACACACTTTCATCCTCTTCAAGCTTCATATTTCATTCTTGTGAAAATCTCTCATTTGTGCAGAAATCCTTAATTGTGAAGCCCTTATTTCTTGTTCTTCATTGTTGTAATTGAAGAGAGCGTAAGTCTAATACAATGGGAACCATTCATAGTTGATCTCTTGCTTATGTTTAGACTAGTTAGAAAGTGTAATCCCTACTACTTCCTAAAATCCACTGTGAAAAAGTTCTTTGAGAGGACTTTTTTAAAGTTGTTAGGAAGCAAGAACTTGTTCTTGCTTATAGCTAGAGTTGTTTTTGCAGAAAGTTGTTTTATGCAATAAGTTGTGGTTGTGATTGCTTACACTAAGTTGTTAGTGCAAGTGTTGATATTGTTGTTCTTATTAAGAGTAATAAGAAGAGTAACTGTTGAAAAATTCACTTTTGAAACAAAGTGGTAGTAAAGTAATCATTTAAGAGTCGAACCACTCTATATCGGGTGTATTCATTCATTATCTCTCATTTCTCATCCCTATTTTGATTTGGAGTTCATTTGAGTTAGACAAAAACGAGAAAATTCTACAAAATCGCCCAACACTCTGTTCAACCCTCCTCTAGAGTGATTGTCACCGATCTAACAGACATGAGATCAACAACTGGCTATGGAACTTTTATGGGGAAACCAAGTTACTTGGCGTAGCAAGAAACAACCAGTTGTGTTTAGGAGCAGTGCAGAAGCAGAGTTAAGGGCGCTTGCATTAGGTATATGCGAAGGCATCTGGCTTAGAAGAGTACTTGAAGATCTTTACATGAAAATATTATTACCCATCAAAATATTCTGGGATAGTGTATCATCTACAAGTATGGCCGAGAATCCAATTCAAGGTGAAGGTCAAAACATGTTGAAGACGACATGCATTTCATTCTAGAAAAAATTGAAGGTCGTGAGATCAGCCTAGACCATATCTTCACCAAAGATCAAATTGTTGACATCTTAACAAAGCCTGTTTTGAGGTGTGTCCAGCTCAATCGAGGTGCGTCAGCCTGAATATATAAGTGATCATGATGGGAGAAATAAGACAAATGCCCAAAGTAAGTCAGTCGAAGTGAGTTGACCTGAATATAGAAGTGGTCATGCTGAGGTGTAATGGAGAAAGTGAAGTTGTGCTGAACTGACAAAGTATTATTGCCGTTTTGCGGTTATCAATGCAGAGAAAGAAGGAGCTAGTGTAAAGAGGAGCACAGATTTTAAGACTAGCCAGGTGAATATGGGTAGCAAAACTGACCTGGAATAAAGATGTGCTGAACTGAAGTGACATGGTGAAGCACAAGTTAGGTAGCAAAGCTACGGCCGAGCTGCAACAGTTAGTCATGTATACAAAATAACTTATGACTTTTACTGTATATATGTCCGAGCAGACCAGATAACTAGTTGTTACCTTTATAGCTGTTAGTAGTCATATCAGGTTACTGTAAATAAATTGGAAATAATGTAAGATAGAAATAAAGCCGTAAGTGGCAAAAATGAACTCATATAAAAGGAGAAACACTTTGTAATTTTCAACTAACTTGAATGAATTCCAAATTCTTTGAATCTCGACATTATATTCTGTTCCTTTTCAGTTAAATTTCACTAAATTTCAAAGTCCCTTATAGGAGGTCATGAAAAATTTCTAAGCTAGCAACTATAAAGACACAATTTTTGTGCTTGTAAATCCCTTACTCTCAAATTGTTAAGTTGTTACCATAATCTAATATTGTATCTTGCTGAAGTTTAATGAATGGCTTTCAGTTTCATATAAAGAAAGAAAATATATGATTTTATGGAAATCTCTTCAAGAAAAATGTAGGCTTTTTTTTACAGGTAACAACCAGGTACACTATTGTGAAAGCTTAATCTCAAAAACTTTCACCTGGAAGCAAATAACACGTAAAGAAACATGAAAGAGAAGGGCGCCTGACTTTGTCATTTAAAGTTTTCTCTTATGCACAAATTTCTTAAGAAAATTAAAAGGAATTATGTTTGATATTGAATATGACACGTAAATTATATCGGTCGATACATTTCTCTTTAAAAAAAGCTACGGATGTTAAAAAGGAAAAGAAAAAGAAAACTAAAAGAAAAGGATTGGATGTTACCTTAAGATTAGAAATAAGAAACAAAATAACGATAGGTTAATTAAGAATACTAGTCTGAGAAATATTTTTAGATTATTGTCGTTTAATAAATATATTCAAAAATTAACACTAGTTTCGCAGTTAACACTACAAAAAGAATTTAGATTTGCGACGAAAATATCACTGACGAAACAAGGTATATCAGTGTTTCTTTGGTAATTTGCGACGAAATTGCGATACATGCATTTTCGTCGTTAATTGCGACGAAACTACGATGAAATGCATTGTCGCTAACAAAAAAGTAGTCAGGTTAATCCTTTCGTTACGATTTCGTCGGTGTTTTGTCGGTGGTTCGTCGCTACTCTGTGTGTTTTGTTCGTCGCTATTTAGTTTGAAGCTTTTCGTCGCTATATCGTCGCTATTGTGTTGCTAAAATTCCAGAACAAGTCGGTTAGTAGGCTCTCGGCGTTGTGTATCGTCGGTTTTTTGTCGATGAAACCCGCGTATCACAAATGTTTTGTTTTACTTTTCGTTCGTGTTCCGATTCGTCGCTGTGTCGTCGCAGATTCGTGGATGATTAAACACGTGTATGAATTAAGAAAAAAGAAAGCGGTGATTGAGAAAAAAATTTATTCATTTAGTAATAAAAATTTACATTATGAAGATAAAAAATTAAAAAAAGAAATGTAAAAGAGAAGCGGAGAGGGGCCGTTCACTCTTCGTTATCGGAAGAAAGAGTGGCCGCCACATTCTCCGCGAACTCTTTGAGGAGGCGCTTCAGATTGTAATATTTGATTTCAACTTGTGCAGCCTTATGTTCACGACGTGCAGTTGCCTCGACTGCTGCTGCATGTTTGCTATAATTGTACCGTAAATGATCTGTTGTTCCGGCATTTCTTGGGGTTGTGGCTGAGGAGGAGGCCGTTGTGGTTGAGGAGGAGTCCGTTGTGGAGGTGCACTGTTTGCCCCTCCACGCCTTGGGATTGTTTTGTAACGGCGGGGCATACTTTGTATTTTGTTTATGAAATGTAAAGCTGTGGGGTCATATATATAGATAAACAAAGCGACGACATAGCGACGAATCCGCGACGAAATTTTTTTCCGTTATTCAACACCGGAAGATGTGCGGGCTTGACTGAATTAGCGACCACGTAGCGACGTAAATTCGTCGTACGTTGTGACCATCGGGCACTGCGCGGACACTGCCATTAGGACTGAATAGCGACGCCTTAGCGACACCGTAGCGAAGAAATGCGTCGTATGGAGTGCAGAGGCGTCGTGCGTCGCTAGTTCGTCGGTAAAGCGTCGCTAAATTCAAACACCGATAATAAATTCGCCAGTTATTAGGTTTTCGTCGTTGTATTAAGTTTCGTCGGTATATAGTCGCCGTTTAGTCAGTGAATTAGTCGTCCCAAATTTTTTCGAACCATATTTCGTTTGTATTTTAGCGTCGTCTGTATTTTAGCGTCGGCGAGATTCGTAAGAGATTAAACACGTGTTTAAATTAAAAAAACGAAACCGATGATTAGAAACAAACTTCATTGATATACAATTATAAATTACAAAATATATAAGGAAAAAAATGAAAAAAAAAATCTAAATGAATAGCGGAGAGGAGCCGTTCACTGTTCGTCATCCAAACAGAGAGTAGCAACACTCTCCGCGCACGCCTTCAGGAGGCGTCTCAGCTGTGCAGCTTTGGATTTGATCCGCATCTGCCTTGTGTCCAGGTAGTGGAGACGCTCATCCTAGTACATAATCTCCGCCCTCAGATCATCCACTGTTTTCCACAGCTCTTGTATTTCTACACGAGGATCGCCAATTTGGCGATCCTCTTGCCGACGTGGAACATGAACAGTGGGTTCAGAGGACTCAGCCGATGGGGGTGCTTGTTGTTGTGGAGGAACCGCTGCAGGTGCGGGTTTTTGAATAGGCCGTCTTGGGTATGAATGACCACTACCACGTTGTGCTTGAGCTTTTGTATGTACCATATATGTCTCTTTTTATATGATTAGAAAGGAGAACTTGTTTTCTATATAATGGGAGTCACGGTACATCCTGTTTATATAGGAGAATTCAGCGACGACTTAGCGACGTAAATGCATTGTAAGTTGTAACAGTCGGGCACTGTGCGGACACTGCCGCATAGCGAAGCCTTAGCGACGCAAACAATGACGAAACACATCGTATGGTGAGAAGATACGTTATGTGTCGCTATTTCGTCGGTAAAGCGTCGGTAAGCAATGAATGCAGACATTAATAAACACACACCATATGACGTGTTTCGTCGCTGAGCGTCGGTAAGTCGTCAGTATTTGTGTTTGTTTGTTTCCAGGATTTGTGTTTCTTGGTCGTCGCTGAGCGTCGCTAAGTCGTCGGTGTTTGTGTTTGTTTGTTTCCGGGATTTGTGTTTATTGGTCGTCGCCATAGCGTCGCTAAGACGTCGGTAATATTGCAGGCTGAGAACCATAAAACCATCTTTCTTCTTCCACTCTTCTCCCATTCTTCTCCCATTTCAAACACATAAATCATCACTTTTCAACGAAAATATAGGAGGAAGATATCTTATTGTGTGGGATTTGTTGAAGGTATAGCGAGAAAATGGATCCGAGGAGGAGCGATAGAAAGTGGATGTACGAGAGAGTAAACGGGGAGTGGAGGTTTAGATTTGTTGAAGGTCTCGAAGAATTTGTGGATTTTGCAACGAGTAATGAAAGTGGAACACAGATTAGATATCCGTGTAAGAAATGCAAGAACCGTAAATATATGCATCCGGGTGACGTGAGGGTTCACTTATTGAAACAAGGTTTCGTGCACAATTACCATACATGGTACTGCCACGGCGAATATGAGGGGGCGTCTATATCTGCAACTGTACACATCGAAGGGGGACCTGGTCAGGTTGATGTCGAAGAAATAGGCGAGGGATCTCACAACCCATACGTGTAGATGGTGCAAGACGCAGCCGTCGGCGTATTTACGGGAGAGCAGTACTTACAGATGCATGTCGGGTACGAACATGCACAGGATCCGGATGAACAGCCGCATATATTCGTGGAGGAAGATCCAAACCCTCAGGCGAGACAGTTTTTTGAGATGCTGAATGCCGCCAACACACTGCTGTATCCCGGTTGCGGTAGCCACACACAGATCTCCATGATCGGTTGGATGACGAGCATGAAGACGGAGCACCGTATGACGGAGAGATTGTACGATGGGATGTGTCAGCTGATGAGGAAATCTCTTTCCGAAGGGAACACGATGGTCGACAGTTTTTATTCGACGAAGAAATAGCTGCAGGCGTTGGGACTGCCGGTTCAGAAGATCGATTGTTGTTCGGAGGGGTGCATCATATACTGGGGCATAAACGAGGATAAAGATAAGTGTAGGGTCTGTGGGACACGCAGGTGGAGAACGAACAAAAGAAACCAGAACGTGCCAAGAAAGCAATTCTACTATTTACCTCTCGCCCGTAGACTGCAGAGGCTCTACGCATCCGGAGCCACAGCTAGCCAGATGAGGTGGCACGCGGAGCACTACACGAAAGACGGTGAGATATGTCATCCATCAGACGGCGAAGCTTGGAGGACGTTCGATGCGACACATCCGGGTTTTTCATCAGAGACAAGGAATGTTAGGTTGGGGTTATGCACCGACGGGTTCAACCCGTTCAGACATGTCAGTGCGTTGTTAGCATGGCTGGGGACGGCTAGATTTCCTGACGGCCATGTTTCGAACCTGTCGAAGAACATCGACGTGAATAAACGTGGTTTGCACGCAATGAAGGCCCGCCACTGTCACGTGTTCATGCAACGGTTGATGCCCATTGCATTCCGCGAGCTGCTTCCAACCAATGTATGGGAATCACTTACCGAGATGAGTCTGTTCTTAGCTGTCTTACATCCACGAGACTCAGGACGGATGATATGTCAAGGCTGGAGGGCGAAATCCCAGTGATCATATGCAAGCTTGAAACTGTATTCCCTCCGGCCTTCTTTGATTCAATGGAACACCTGCCAGTTCATCTACCATACGAGGCACGTGTTGGTGGTCATATTCAGTACAGGTGAATGTATTCGTTCGAGAGGTACTCTTATTTATTACATGACGTTCTTATGTGTCTAAGCGCAAGCATTTGAACAGATATTCACTATATGAACAGATATCTTAGGCATTTGAAGCTGAACATCAAGAAAAAGGCGAAATTCGATGCCTTGATGTGCAATGCCTACCTGACGGAGGAAGCCTCGACCTTCGTGTCGCATTATTTCGAGCCAGATATCCCGTCGAGGTGCAGAGATGTTCCCCAAAACGACGACGGCATTTCCAGATCCGGTGTCCTCCCGATATTCACACATCCGATCAGATTTCACGGACATAGAAAGGAAATGATATTGGGGGACAGCGATCTGAAGATTGCTCATTCTTATGTTCTGCGCAACTGCCGTCAAGTTGACCGTTTCCAGAGGTATAAACGATATCCAATTTTAAATTGTATATACCTCGCGCTACTCTATCCATCATGTTACAAAGGTATACAGGGTACTCATTCGTAATTTGCTTCAACTTGTTCGTTGATTTATTGCAAGAACGTTCACCGGGTATGTCGAGCGATGCAATAAACAATGAGTTAGATGCCAAGTTTGCTGATTGGTTCAGATGGCATGTAAGTTTACATATTTGCTGGTTACGTGTACGTCATGTGATATGCATTTATTGCCCCGCTGATGTTTACTTGTCGTTTTACAGGCGAGCAAAGGTCATCTGGCTGACGAAGAGTACGGTTACATTCTGACACTAGTAGCCAAGGGTCCATTGAACAGAGTCACGCGCCACGACATGTGTTTTGTGAATGGTTATATATTCCACACAGTCTCCCATGCCAGCCGAAAATCGTCAGAGAACAGCGGAGTGTGTGTCAAGCAGTATGACAATAGCCCGGACGAGGATGACTTCTACGGCTACCTTACTGACATCATTGAGCTCGAATATCCCGCATTGCCTATAAAGCGGGTGGTGCTATTCAAATGCGAATGGTACGATCCAACTCGGGAAGGTTATCGCGTTGGCACAAAGATTTACGACCGATATAAGTTGGTAGACATACACCAAGGGCGACGGTACAGAAAGTACGATCCATTCGTTTTGGCTAGTCAAGCATCTCTGGTGTACTATCTATCGTATCCGACGACGAGGATGAATGCGAGCTCAAAAGACTGGCGAGCCGTGTGCAAAGTGAAATCGAGCAAGTTTGATGTCAGTATCCAGCCAGTTCAAATGGCATGGATGCCGCATTTCAAGAAGAAAACCCGCCCGTTGTGGATACGACACATATTGAACTGCACAACCTCCCTCTAAATGACCCCAACGGCGGTTTCATCGAAATTCATCTCAACATACAACCGGCTAACAATATTGAAGATGTAGGCGATGACGAATACGAGGATGAGGAGGAAGACGAGCGTGTAGATGAAGATGAAAATGAAGATGAAAATGAAGATGCGTATGAGGATGCGGATGACAATGAAGATTGACGTTAGTTAAAATTTTTTATGTACCTCTTTATGTGAAAGTGTGTATGTGTTGATGTACTTATACACATGTATATACATAATGTGTGTCTGCAAGTACTTTATATTTTGTATTATTTTTTTTCAATACTGAAGGCACCGACGATTTACCGACAAAATATGTCGTCGCAAATTTGAAATAACGACGACACATGAAATAGCGACGACACAGTAATAGCGACGAACTTCCGTCGCTAATTCGTCGCAAAATTTTGAACTAAAAGCTGAAATCCCCTTCTTCCCCATTTCCCTCCCCCGCAATTTCTTCCACCCACCGGCGAAATTCTCTCTCTCCTCTCCCGGCAAAATCTCCCTCCCTCCCCCGCGAAATTCTGCGCAACTGCCGTCAAGTTCTCCGGTGACCTCCCATCCCCGGTTAGTTTTTCTTCCTCTTTCGTTTTTAATGATTTTAATTAGTTATTTCGTTTTTAAAGTTTTTAATGATTTCTTTCCCATTTCTCCGGTTAGTTATATCGGATGTGGGCAGGGGTGGGCTGTGGCGGGGCTGTTTTTTGGCGGGGGTGGTGGTTGTGGGCAGGGGGTGGGCTGTGGTGGAGCGGGGGTGCGGGATGGGTGGCTGTGGGTGGGACTGGGTGTGGCGGGGGTGCGGGCTGGTGGCTGTTGGGTGGGGCTGAGTGGGGCGGGGGTGCGGGCTGGGTGGCTAGTGGGGTGGGCTGGGTGTGGAGGGGGTGCGGGTTGGGTGGCTGTGGGGTGGGGCTGGGTGGAGCGGGGGTGCAGGCTTGATGGTGAAGGTTGCGGTGGGGGTGGGGCGGTTAGGGTGGTGAATAGCCGGGGGTGGGCTGTGGGTGGTGTGTGAGCTGTGGGCGGGGGTGGGCGAGGCGAGGAGTGGCTGTTGGCGCGGGTGGGCTGTGGCCGGGGGTGGGCTATGGGCGGGAGAGGTTGTTGGCAGCGGGGGGTGGCTGTGGCGGGGTGGCTGGTTTATGGTTGAAGCCTGTTTGTTGTTAAATTGAATTGTGTTTACTTTGGGCAGCCCATAATTCTCTTTAATTTACTATTTTTATGCATAATTCATGTTACAAGTTATGTATCATAAGGATGTAGAGGTGATGTATATTTTGAAGTGTAATTTGTTTAGAGGTGATGCATATTTATGATTTAAGTATCAAGTTCAAGTGATGCATACTTTGAAGTGTAATTTGATGATGAAGTTTGATTATGTAGTTTGGTTAATCATGTCATGTTGTTGGATTTGGATTTGTCTTTGGAGAGGCCATTAAGGCCGGGAAACCTCCGATAAACGAATAGGTCATGTCAAAATTTTCAAAATTATTAATATGTTCCTTGCAGATCTGATGGCTAGTGAGGGTTTACCGACTCGATCCACCTACCCACCAGCTACACAGGCCCTCTCAGGAGAGTTTAATCTGTTCCTTTCTCAGCATGAGCTGCTTGGTTCGGTTTCGACCGCCGCTCTGGCTGTGGACGCAGACCTTTTAGGGTCTGCCAATAGGTCCGCACCCTCCAGATCTACGCCGCCACCCACACCCACCGGTTCAGCACCTCATCTGGCGTCTGATGCAGCATCGGACGAGGGTGTCATACCAGGACGTCGTGCCCTCCCTTGGTCACATGATACCCATACGTAAGTAATGATTTATTTTTTTAATACGTTTTCAAATATATTTCACGCGTCATATTTTCCTAACAACTTCACCTCTTTCAGGTTTGCACCGGACTCGGGCCAGATTTCCGGTTGCATCACTCGGTCCTTCCACCTGAGGCAGGACCCAGCTGGATATGCCTGGTCCCGTCTCACTCCGCAGACACGTAGGTTCTACTGGGATGAGTTTCAGGTATTCAAATTTGATGAATTTAATTTTTTATGCGTAATCGATCATTACTTTTCTAACCATATTTTTATTTTTCCTCCGTATAATAATTGCAGAAGGCATATAGCTGGCCAGCTGACCTCGCCCACGACGTGGAGCAGGCCCCCATTTCTGCCAGGCTTGCCTACATATCCGAGGCCACCTGGGCGGGGTGGATAGAAGGGTGGAGGGACCCTGCTAACCAAGCCCGCAGCGCCCAGAACGCGGCAAACCGACGCAGCGGAGGGCCCAGCACCTGCCACACACTCAGGTGGTTCGGTTTCCCACGCCACCACGATGCGTACTATGGTAAGTATTTTAATATTGGATTATTTAGATTCATTGATTTCATTGGATTATTTAGATTCATTGACTTAAGTGGATTATTTAGATTCATTAACTTAAGTGGATTATTTAGATTCATTGGTTTCTTATGTTGCGCTGTTGTTTTTTTGGTATTCGTATATGGTTAATTTAAGTAGTATATGTGTTCATCTGCCTTTTTCTTTTTATTTTTTATTTGACTTGGGAGAGGCCTTTAAGGCCGGGATACCTCCGATAAACGAATAGGTCATGCCGAAATTTTTAAAATTCTGGATCTCACTAACATATTTTATTTCATTCTTTCAGCACGAGGAGACGGGGGAGTGGCCAGCCTCCTACGCCGTCTTCTACAAGACACATCGGAAGAAAGCCTCCGACGGGACGGAGGACTGGATCACGGCGAAGGCCCGCGACATCAGTGTAAGTAGACTACGATATCATTTGTTTTTTCTTTAGTTTGTTTTATTTCTAAACTCTAAACCCTAACAATTCTTATTCTCATTTCAGGACAAGTACAACAGATTACTCGCACATAGGGAAGAAGAGGCCCACAAGAACCGTGCTTATTGGGATGCGGTTCGGACCGTCGGCCCTCAGAATAAGAAGAAGAGGGAGGTGTACGGAGTTGGATCAGCAGCGCCACGATTCTTTCCCGAAGTTCTGCATCCAGGTGCTTCCTCTGAGGCCAGCACCTCCGCGCCTTCTGCGACGCCAGAGGATATTTCGCGCCTGGAATCAGATCATGCGGTGCAGCAGCGCGAGATGGAGACCGTTAGGGCGCAGCATGAGGAGAGTGTACAGGCACTGCAGTCGTAGCTGACTCAGACCCAGCAGGCGCTGCAGCAGTCGGTCTAGTAGGCGCAGCAGAAGACGATGCAGGTGCAGCAGGCGACGAACCAGCAAATCTCGCAGCTATCACATCTCATCATCTCTTTCATTTCCAGCTCCTCGCAGCCTCAGCCTCGCCCTCCTGATAGTCACTCTTCTCCACATGATCCCACTCCATCTTCCTCTGCATAGTATTTCTTTTTTTATTTTTCGTACAGACTATTTTATTTATTGTATTCACATATTTTTTGTTCTTTTATATTTTATCTGACATTTATAATGATTCCATTTTGTTTGTGTTGTTTAATTATACGAACTTCAATACGCAAATACCGTATTTCTGTATAATATTCGTACAAATAATTTAATATACAAAATAAAATATATTATAAAAATTAAATAATAATAAAAACTATTTAATTAATAATATATTGATATTATTAAGAAATTATAAATATTTAATATTTAATATTTAAATATTAAATTAATATTTAATATTAATTTAAATAATAGCGACGAACCTGCGACGAAACAAAAATGTTGCAGACCTGAAATAAAAAAATAAAAAATTTTAAAATAGCGACGACAAAAGATATACCACAGAAAAGCTGCGACGAAACAGAATTGTCGCAGACCAGAAATTAAAAAATCAAAAATTTTAAAATAGCGACGACAAAAGATATACCGACGAAACGACGACGGAAATAACAGGTCGTAGACCTGACAGATTTTCGTCGCAATTGTGTGACGAACCGCCGACGAGCTTTTTCTCGTCGCAATATAGCGACGCTTCACCGACGAAAATCACTTTGCGACAAGCCGTATAATGACCTGCAGATTTCGTCGCAATTTTGTCGCTATATGTCTTTAGCGACGAATTTGCGACGATTTTCGTCTGTCGCTATATCTTTTTTTTTGGGTGTAACACAAACGCTGTATATGCTCCGGATTGCAAGAAAACCTAAATAATTAAACAACTAAGAAAACGTAGCAATATGCGCATAAATATATTTACGTGTGTGTGTATATATATATGTATGTATATATATATAAATATGTATGTATGTATGTATGTGTGTGTATATATTAATTAGCATGGAGCCATCTAACAAATGTTTTGTATAAGTTTTCGTTGTTACTTACAATTAGCTTTCTACCTTAAAAAAGTTTTTCAATATAAAACATAATTTTTATTACGTCAACGATAATCGAAAGCTCCTCAATTTAGATTGTATAAAATAGTACCTATTTCAAAAATGTCGCCATAGTACAAAATTATGTTGACAGCAAAAATGCATACGCAAAAACTGCTCTCTTTTAAGTCAATCGAAGACCAATTTCGGAATCGCATTTATTATAGAATACCCTTTTCATGGGATGAGAGGTAGAAAATGTATTGTGACGTGACAGCGATTTGTTTGTTGAAGTGGTGAACCAGTCTTCCTTTTGCTATCGATAATACAAATATTGCACCTGACCCCACCATCCTATGTAAGAATATTATAAATCTGACATCAAGTAAGTTTTTTATCGCAATCTTCTTAAGACTTTCTTCGAAATTGGCATGATTCATTTATAAGAATCATCGCTACGTTTTTTTTAACTCAGACATGAGTCACATAAGAATCATCGTTATGTGAGACCACCATCAAATTTTCGTATAAATTAAATACAGAACTGCTAAGGAATAGAGATCAAGTTGATTTTGCTCATTCATAGCAGTGCAGGGCAAAAGACTTGCAAAATACACTTACCCGAAATCAATTTGTGCGTGAAAAATGTCTGGTCCAAAGGCTTTCTTGGTGCCAATGGCAATTCTCACTCTTGTTGTTGTCACGGCAATGCCTGAGGAAACTGATCAACACAAGAGGGTTGCAGGCGGTATATTCGCTCCTCCGTTTAATTTATGCATTGTTTTTTATTTTGTACCATCTTGGTCCCTCGTATTTTCATTACTGACTGAGATTTTTATAGTTTTAATTTCGCCAAAATGTAAGCAACAATCCTCTAATCATCATAGGTGGTATAAATTTGATGATATATAGCCGTCGGTCTGTATCACTGTTAATGTTATCCCTGTTGGAGAAGTGAAAATTGGAAAAGTTTGGATGGCAAGTGGGTTTTGTCAAGTACCATACTTTGGGCTTAATCACGATTAGTATTCGTTAATCAAAAACAGAAACTAAAAATTTCTAAATTATCTACGTGACGAATAGATGATTTTAGGCTTTTGAATCACTCGATTCCGATACCGGGGGAATGAGAATTTTTCATTAAAATTTTCCAGAAAAAAGAATTACTTGATCCTACGGTCTACGATTCATCTGCGGTGATCCAACGCTCCAGATCAAATCTGATCCTGCGGTTCAGCGCGGTTGTTGATCCTACGCCTCAGATTTGATCTTATCTTCGGTTTACTGATCCAATGGCCTACGTATGTTCAGACAAGGATTACGATCTAACGGTGGAGATCTTAACTGTTCTAATCCAATAGTCCAGATTCGTTCTGACCATAAATTGTCTTCAACTTCCTTCAACCACCCTCTATCTATAAATTCGTTGCCATGCATGCGTTTTGAAGGACTGATTTTTCAGTACTGCAATCCTCTCCTTCTTCTAAAGCATTCTGCATTCCATTACAATACAGTCCACTCGAGAAAACAGAACACCTTTAATAGGTTCGTCGATGTTCCTACGTTGTAGTGCCGCTCGTATGAACTGAAACCGTTGTATCTTGTGAGACGTTTGCTATGTCCGGTTGGGCACAGAATACCGGGGCATTTCGTCTTAAGGACAGAGTCGTTGACTCGCCTCGGTTTGCGTACTGTCATTTTTTTTGTCGTACACGTTCTGTCCAAAATGCATGCTGTGAATATACTCGTCATATTGGTTTACAGATATGCATAATTACTTACAAAGTACATGTCGTGCATATGCTTAAATTCTAATTGCTTATTCATGCACGAAAGAATACTGATTCTGGAAATATGCCTGTTTCATTTTCTTCCTACTGCCTCGTTACAATATTCTCAATCCTATTGCAATTCTTTAAATTATGCATGTACACTTTGATTTCAACAAGATGTGAAATCATCCATAAATATTGTTAATGCTTTGTTAGATATAAAACAAAGGTTACCTTTGTTGCCTATTTGCATGTTTACTGCATCAGTATTTATTAATATATGTTGTTTGCCATCTACAGAGTTTTGTAAATTTATTTTATAGTATAGAATATTGTAATTCATAACATTCTTAAGACAAAATTTGATTATTTATTCTGTACTATTCTGTTTGTAAATCACTGTATACTGATTCAGTTTGCCGTTTCTGCTTTAACAGAAAACTGAAATATGGAAGGCGAAAGTTCCAACTCGTTCAACGGTGTGCATTTGGGCATTTCTGAGGAACAGAACAATGTTGTTCCTGTTGCACCCGCTGCTCCAGTCACTGCTCCTGTTCCTGTTGTTGGATAGGTTGAAAAGCCAGAGAAGTTTGGAGGAAGTTACTTCAAACGCTGGCAGCAGAAGATGCTATTCTTCCTGACCACGTTAGGTTTGGCTAAGATGCTGACTAAGGATCCTCCGGTGGTGGTGCCGGTGGAAGACCAGAATGTGAACATGCAAAACAGTCTGATTGCTGAAGCGTGGAGTTACTGCAATTATGTTTGTTTGAGTCACATTTTAAGTTGTTTGGATAACTCATTGTATGGATTGTATTCTACTTATAAAACTGCGAAATCCTCATGGCAGGCGTTAGACAAGAAGTACCACACTGAGGATGCCGGTACTAAGAAATTTATTATTGGAAAATTTCTTGATTTTCAGATGACAGATTCCAAGACTGTTGTTTCTCAGATTGAGCAACTTCAGATGCTTGTTGCTGAGATGAAAGAGGAGGGTATGACCCTCAGTGAATCTTTTATGGTTTCTGTTGTGATTGAGAAGCTTCCTCTTTCGTGGAGGGAATTCCGAAGCTATCTCAAGCACAAGAGAAAGGAAATGTCTTTGGAAGACTTGATTGTCCGACTCCGTGTTGAGAAAAAAGAGTTTGAGTGATTTTCAAATACACGATTTAAATGTGCACAAAAACGAGCATAAGATAAATGTGCATGATATTGCTTATTACTTGTCTTATATAGTTCATAAATTATGTTGCCGTACTAACGAGCCATGAAGCTACAAAGCTTACATCAAATGGCAAACATTTGTTGTGTTTATACTATTTTCAGGTGCCACCATTAATGAACTAAACTAGTTCATTAAGTGAAGTACTTAGTTAATTAAACTAAGTAGTTCATTAAAGGAACCTACATTTGGAAAAGGCACAAAGGCAACATAAGGAAGGAAAGTTTTCTCCTCCTCCCCTCAATTTAATATACACGCCATATACATATATAATTACATATATTTTCAGATTTTTTGAAAAAGGCACATACACATGTATTCCAACGTACTACCGACACGTTATATATTTTACGTACCTACATTAACGTCAGACCACTATACTTAACTCATATTTATGAGTATATTCAGGTCTTATATCATATGATATAATATATGGTGATGACAAATTAAATACGACACGATAAAAGGTTCTAAACCAAAAAATTGTCGTATAGGGCGAATACCGAAACTTCGCCAACGTGTCACGTACTTGCCATAAATAAATGGCCAGCCTCTATACTTCAAAAATTGATGAAAATTTCGTTCACATGACAGAAAATTCAGCCAAAAATACTTTCCATGTTGGCACACACAAATCACCCCACATTAAGGCCAAAATCTGAAGATTCCAAGTTTAATTTTGTCACATGTTAATGGTACCACTTTAGACCAGCCAAGTGCTGAGATTTAAAGTATATATTATATATATTATGTATAACATAATATATATAACATGTGCAAAAGTTGGAATTTAAATTAGAGAAAAATCGGGTAATCGATAAATATCGAAAATTCGGTTTTCTACGCACACAACACATGGAACGTTTTTGGTGCATCATATGACATGTATCTAGACACTTTTTACATATGTTATACATCTTAAAGTATTCTAGAAAATTAAATTAAAGGCTGATTGGAGTATAACATGTGTGTATTATTAAATGTGCACTATTTTACAAAGTTAACAAAAATAAATTTCAGCAAATGCACATACATATCCAACGCCACCTACAGCTGAGATGGAGCTTATTTGGAGCCTTGTTGGCATATTGATTGGTCAAGAATCAATCATACAATGTTGGTGAATTAAAGAGAAGCTACAAATGGTAAGAATTCAAAATTTATCTCTCTTATATCACATGCTGAAAATTTCAACATGCTAAATATTGCTGGCCGATTTCTTGACATTAAAATGATATATTTCATCATCTTTTATTGTGTGATTGATTGGAAGAAGAAATGAAAATGATTTGAATATTATTTAAATTAATAAAGTGTGATATTCTACATATCACACATGCTGAAATTTTTCAGCATGTGTATGACTTGTGTTGGCCGAATTCTAGAGCATAATTATGTCCAAGTTCATTTCTCATGTGATAGGAATAATTACCATCAATTGGTGATTCATTTTAAAAAGAAAAATCAAAGAAAAATGGTAACATTTTGAACTTTATCTCCATGTGTCACATGCTAAAAAATCAGCATGGCAATATCACTTGATGGCCGAAATTTTGCTTAAGGAAGGAAGAATTTTTGTCTTGCAATTTATGTGATAACCTTATGCTTTATGGAAATTATTTTGTTATGATTTTGGCACATGTTTTGAGTGATATATTCAAATTTTCCAAGTCATCAAATGATGACACCATCCAACCAATCTTGAAGAGCCAAGTAAGCAAAGCTTAAATGATCATCCAATAAGAAGATGCCAAGTAAGCAAGATCTTGTCACAATGATGTCTTACATTCTCCTAAGGACTTAGAAGATAATTTTCAAGAGGGAGACTACACTCTAGGGGGCGTCCAAAAACAAATTAAAAGGAGAGAAAGAAGAGCAAAACATGAACAAGAACAAGAGTTGCAAGTTCAAGGATCAAAAGTGTTCTAGCCTTCTTCTTCTACATTCTCTTTCTTTCTCTCTTCTTGTAAGCCTATTGTATTCATATCTTTCAATCTTGAATAGGCTTGATATAGACCACCACTCATTACATATTTTTGTAAAAGATTGATCGAGGTGTGATCAATCTTCATTCTTGCGAGGTGGTGGTGTTCGTGCAAATTGTATTAACCATACAAGGTTTGTAAAGGGTTGGAGTTAGGTGTAACTCTATCAATCTTGTGGTAAGGTGTGTTGTGTGTGTGATTAGTGTGAACCAAGGAAGGTGTTCCTTGAAGATTGGAGTAGGTTGTTTATAACCGAACCAGTATAAAAATCTTGGTGCAATTTACTTTCTGCATTTACTTTTCAGTTACTGCACTGTTTATCCTTCTTGTTTACATCCGTAAAAATAGTAAATGATTTTCAAAAATTACGAAAATTTCCAAAAATATACTTACACGTTCTAGGGTTAATTTGGCACAAGTTTCAACCCTTTTGGATAAGTATAAGTCAATCAAACATCAAAAGTTCTGAGACTAGTGCAGTCTGATTTTCAGACTTGCAAAGGTTCGGACTTTGATTGTAGTTGACCTACTTCCCAAAACAATTTTCCAAAACTGTTTCAACCCATTTAAATATAGTGTATAAGGAGTTATTGGTCAAATTTTCAGAGCATTTGGACGTTCACACAAATAAGAATTAATTTTTCAAAACTATCTACCGTTTCTGGCATATTTGCACAATCTCAGTACCAACGGTTTTTGAAGGGGTTAAAGGTTGAATTTTAATTTGAAATTTTTAGGGGACACTCATAACATCTGAGGCTAAGTTCTCTCAAAATTTCATAATTTTTGGAGACCTCTAACATAGTTTTAAAAAATGTTTTAAAACTGGTTCTGAAAACAGAATCTGTTTTCGTAAATTGAATTGTTCAAGTTTAAAGAAATTTTAAAAACCACACTTTCCTCACCATCTATTCAACACCCCCCTTCTAGTGGTGCCTTGCAGATTCTACAAGTGGTATCAGAGAGCAGGAACACTCACAACAATAAGATCCAACGATCCGTGTGAGATGGCAACCACTAGCCACGAAACCGAGGAAAAAGATATGTCAAGCCAATTGTCTACATTATTTGAAAATGAGGTAAATTCTGATTCTGACTCGGATTCTGAACTATCTTATAATGATTTATATGTTGAATATCTTGAATTGCATAAGTTTTCTAGAACTCTTGCAAAACAAAAGAAACGGTTAATTGAAGACAAGAAACTGTTAGAATCTTCTAACGAGAATCTTGTCGCTCAATTAAACGATTCAAAAGAAGAGTCGTCACGCATCATTAATGCATTAAAATCAGAGGTGTCATCATTGACTACGCACAATAATGAAATGAAATCCGAGATTTCAAACTTGAAATCAAGGAATACAGATTTAGAGAAAATGATGAAACAATTTGATACGGGATCTAACATGCTAGATCGCATTATTTTATCACAAAAACATGACAATGATAAAACTGGATCAGGATACATTGAGACAAACGAAGCATCATCTAAACCATCTAAGTCTGTTTTATCTAAGAAAGTAGACACATCGAAGGCATGCGTAGCGTCTAAAGTAACGCAAAGACCCCCTCTCCCCTCATCTCGTCATATCTCTTCTTCATCTCATACGAAGTATAATTATGTGCCGTATAAATATGAGAAGAAGACTAGTACACCACTTATCTCATCTCATCGTGCTTCTTATTCTTCATATCATACAAAGAGTAATCATGTGTCATATAGAAAGCCATTGATGCATATGCGACATTCATATCATACAAATTCATCTAGATCACGCCCCGTGCATGTAAACCGAAATACATATCAAAAACGAAAACCACACTATATGCATGATGGAATTCTTGGCCAAAGGCCAAACGCATTTTCTTCTAACATATATTATGTTGCGTTCTCATAACCTTTCTCACTTTTTGGAAGACCAAAAAGGGTCACCCAAATTTGGGTACCAAAAGGGACATTTTCAAAAGGTTGAATAAATAACCCTTACGAACGCATGTTATATGAAATGAAAGGTTTTTTTCTTCATCTTTACAGGCATCTTTTGATTTACTTTTCAAAATAAAGAGGGAGAGATAGCATGATTTAAGGGGGAGAGAGATACTTATTGCATAAATTAAGGGGGAGCGACTCGGAATTTAAAATTCAAGTTTTGATTTTATGCATGATTGAAGGGGGAGCGATAGGATTTAAATCATGTGCATAGGTTATTTTGAAAATTATCAAAAAGGGGAGATTGTTGAGAAAAAGGAGTTTGAGTGATTTTCAAATACACGATTTAAATGTGCACAAAAACGAGCATAAGATAAATGTGCATGATATTGCTTATTACTTGCCTTATACAGTTCATATATTATGTTGCCGTACTAACGAGCCATGAAGCTACAAAGCTTACATCAAATGGCAAACATTTGTTGCATTTATGCTATTTTCAAGTACCACCATTAATGAACTAAACTAGTTCATTAAGTGAAGTACTTAGTTAATTAAACTAAGTCGTCCATTAAAGGAAGCTACATTTGGAAAAGGCACAAAGGCAACATAAGGAAGGAAAGTTTTCTCCTCCTCCCCTCAATTTAATATACACACCATATACATATATAATTACATATATTTTCAGATTTTTTGTAAAAGGCACATACACATGTATTCCAACGTACTACCGACACGTTATATATTTTACGTACCTACGTTAACGTCACACCACTATACTTAACTCATATTTATGAGTATATTCAGGTCTTATATCATATGATATAAGATATGGTGATGACAATTTAAATACGACACGATAAGAGGTTCTAAACCAAAAAATTGTCGCATTGGGCGAATACCGAAACTTCGCCAACGTGTCACGTACTTGCCATAAATAAATGGCCAGCCCCTATACTTCAAAAATTGATGAAAATTTCGTGCACATGACAGAAAATTCAGCCAAAAATACTTTCCATGTTGGCACATACAAATCACCCCACATAAAGGCCAAAATGTGAAGATTCCAAGTTTAATTTTGTCACATGTTAATGGTACCACTTTAGACCAGCCAAGTGCTGAGATTTAAAGTATATATTATATATATTATGTATAACATAATATATATAACATGTGCAAAAGTTGGAATTTAAATTAGAGAAAAATCGGGTAATCGATAAATATCGAAAATTCAGTTTTCTACGCACACAACACATGGAACGTTTTTGGTGCATCATCATGTATCTAGACACTTTTTACATATGTTATACATCTTAAAGTGTTCTAGAAAATTAAATTAAAGGCTGATTGGAATATAACATGTGTGTATTATTAAATGTGCACTATTTTACAAAGTTAGCAAAAATAAATTTCAGCACATGCACATACATATCCAACGCCACCTACAGCTGAGATGGAGCTTATTTGGAGCCTTGTTGGCATATTGATTGGTCAAGAATCAATCATACAATGTTGGTGAATTAAAGAGAGAAGCTACAAATGGTAAGAATTCAAAATTTATCTCTCTTATATCACATGCTGAAAATTTCAGCATGCTAAATATTGCTGGCCGATTTCTTGACATTAAAATTATATATTTCATCATCTTTTATTGTGTGATTGATTGGAAGAAGAAATGGAAATGATTTGAATATTATTTAAATTAATAAAGTGTGATATTTTACATATCACACATGCTGAAATTTTTCAGCATGTGTAAGACTTGTGTTGGCCGAATTCTAGAGCATAATTATGTCCAAGTTCATTTCTCATGTGATAGGAATAATTACCATCAATTGGTGATTCATTTTAAAAAGAAAAATCAAAGAAAAATGGTAACATTTTGAACTTTATCTCCATGTGTCACATGCTAAAAAATCAGCATGGCAATATCACTTGATGGCCGAAATTTTGCTTAAGGAAGGAAAAATTTTTGTCTTGCAATTTATGTGATAATCTTATGCTTTATGGAAATTATTTTGTTATGATTTTGGCACATGTTTTGAGTGATATATTCAGATTTTCCAAGTCATCAAATGATGACACCATCCAACCAATCTTGAAGTGCCAAGTAAGCAAAGCTTAAATGATCATCCAATAAGAAGATGCCAAGTAAGCAAGATCTTGTCACAATGATGTCGTACATTCTCCCAAGGACTTAGAAGATAATTTTCAAGAGAGAGACTACACTCTAGGGGGCGTCCAAAAACAAATTCAAAGGAGAGAAAAAAGTGCAAAACATGAACAAGAACAAGAGTTGCAAGTTCAAGGATCAAAAGTGTTCTAGCCTTCTTCTTCTACATTCTCTTTCTTTCTCTCTTCTTGGAAGCCTATTGTATTCATATATTTCAATCTTGAATAGGCTTGATATAGACCACCACTCATTACATATTTGTTTAAAAGATTGATCAAGGTGTGATCAATCTTCATTCTTGCGAGGTGGTGGTGTTCGTGCAAATTGTATTAACCATACAAGGTTTGTAAAGGGTTGGAGTTAGGTGTAACTCTATCAACCTTGTGGTAAGGTGTGTTGTGTGTGTGATTAGTGTGAACCAAGGAAGGTGTTCCTTGAAGATTGGAGTAGGTTGTTTATAACCGAACCAGTATAAAAATCTTGGTGCAATTTACTTTCTGCATTTACTTTTCAGTTACTGCACTGTTTATCCTTCTTGTTCGCATCCGTAAAAATAGTAAATGATTTTCAAAAATTACGAAAATTTCCAAAAATATACTTACACGTTCTAGGGTTAATTGGGCACAAGTTTCAACCCTTTTGGATAAGTATAAGTCAATCAAACATCAAAAGTTCTGAGACTAGTGCAGTCTAATTTTTAGACTTGCAAAGGTTGAGACTTTGATTGTAGTTGACCTACTTCCCAAACGAATTTTCCAAAACTGTTTCAACCCATTTAAATATAGTGTATAAGGAGTTATTGGTCAAATTTTCAGAGCATTTGGACGTTCACACAAATAGGAATTAATTTTTCAAAACCATCTACCGTTTCTGGCAGATTTGCACAATCTCAGTACCAACGGTTTTTGAAGGGATTAAAGGTTGAATTGTAATTTGAAATTTTTAGGGGACACTCATAACATCTGAGGCTAATTTTGTCTCAAAATTTCATAATTTTTGGAGACCTCTAAAATAGTTTTAAAAAATGTTTAAAACTGGTTCTGAAAACAGAATCTGTTTTCAGAACTTGAATTGTTCAAGTTTAAAGAAATTTTAAAAACCACACTTTCCGCACCATCTATTCAACATCCCCCCTTCTAGTGGTGCCTTGCAGATCCTACACTTCGTATAGAGGAAGACAATCGAAGGGCAGAGAAGAAGCTGTCTTCCAGTTCTGGCCATGCCAAAACTCACGTTGCAGAGGCGACGAAAAAGAAGAAAGGAAATTCTGTCAGAGTGAATGCGAAGGGCAAGAAGGTTGCCAAAAAGTTCACTGGAAAATGTTACAATTGTAGGATTCAAGGGCATCATAGTGTTGACTGCAGGAAGCCCAAGAAAAGGCAATAGAAAGCCAAAGCCAACCTTGTAAGTGCAATGGATGATTTGGACTTGTGTGCTGTTGTTTCTGAATGTAATGCTGTAGGTAATCCTAGCCAGTGGTGGGTGGACACTGGAGCCACTAGACACGTTTGTGCAAACAGGGGAATGTTCAAGGAATATGCTCCTGCGAAAGACAATGAAAGGCTGTACATGGGAAACAAGGATAACTCGAAGATTGAAGGTTCGGGCAAAGTGATTCTGAAGATGACCTCCGAAAAAGAATTGACTGTAGGATGTGCTGCATGTTCCCGACATCCGCAAGAACTTAGTCTCTGGTGCTTTACTACTCAGGCATGGATTTAGACTAGTATTTGATTGTAACAAATGTATTCTGACTAAGAATGGTGTATTTCTGGGGAAGAGGTACCTGATGGACAATATGTTTAAACTTATTGTTATTACTGTTGTACCAAAGAAGACTACGCCCGATGAGGCTAATAAGACTGCTTCTACTTCCGCTTACATGCTTGAGTCTTTGTGTTTATGGCATTTACGTTTGGGTCATGTTAATTATAAGTTATTGCAAAGAATGACTAATCTCGACTTATTACCCAAACTAAGTTTCAATAATGAAAAGTGCCAAGTCTGTGTTGAAGCAAAAATGGCTAAGTTACCATTTCCTTCAATCGAAATAAACACTGAAGTGTTAGATTTAATTCACACAGATGTTTGTGATTTAAAGTTTGTGCAAACAAGAAGCGGTAAAAAGTACTTTGTGACTTGCATTGACGATTGCACTCGATACTGTTACGTTTATTTGCTAAGTAGCAAAGATGAGGCCTTAGATGCTTTTAAAGATTATAAAAATGAAGTTGAGAATCAACTTAGCAAACGAATTAAGTCAATTCGTAGTGATATAAGTGGCGAATATGATGCACCGTTTAATGAATTTTGTTCAGAACACGGTATTATTCATCAAACGACTGCACCATACTCCCCTCAATCAAATGGTATTGCAGAACGCAAGAACCAAACTCTGAAAGAGATGATAAATGTTATGTTGATAAGTTCGGGCTTACCTCAGAACTTGTGGGGGGAAGCAATTCTCTCCGCCAACGCCATTTTAAATAGAATTTCATCTAAGAAGATGAATAAAACCCCATATGAACTTTGGAAAGGATATAAGCCTAGCTACAAATACTTGAAAGTGTGAGGGTGTCTGACTAAGGTCGCAGTACCATAACCAAGACAAGTCAGAATAGGTCCCAAGACTATTAATTGCATATTCATAGGATATGCAACTAACAGTAGTGCATATCGATTCTTGGTGCACAAGTCTGAGATTCCTGACATACTTGAAAATGTTGTCATGGAATCAAGAAACGCAGTGTTCTTTGAAAATGTCTTTCCAAAGAAAGACAATAACATTGAAGAAGCAAGCACTAGTAAGCGAGTACGTGACACAACTCCTCAAGAAATAGAGGAACCTCGTCAAAGTAAAAAAGGCAGAATACCAAAGTCTTTTGGATCAGATTTTTTAACGTATTTGGTAGAAAATGATCCAAGGACATTTTCCGAGGCTATGTCAACCCCAGAAGCTCCCTTCTGAAAAGAGCCAGTTAACAGTGAGATAGAATCAATTCTTCAAAATCACACGTGGGAGCTGATAGATCTTCCTCAAGGGAGTAAACCACTTGGATCAAGTGGATTTTTAAGAAAAAACTCAAAGAGGATGGATCCATTGACAAGTACAAGGCCCGGTTAGTAGCTAAGGGCTATCGACAAAAGGAAGGTTTTGATTTCTTTGACACTTACTCACCAGTAATTAGGATTACTTATATAAGAATGCTAGTTGCTATTGCTACAGTCTACGACCTAGAGATCCATCAAATGGATGTAAAGACTGCCTTCTTGAATGGCGAGCTGGAAGAAGAGATTTATATGGAACAACCTAAAGGGTTTACTGTCCCAGGACAAGAAAGGAAAGTTTGTAGACTTGTTAAGTCTTTGTACGGACTTAAACAAGCACCAAAGCAGTGGCATTTGAAGTTTGATTAAGCCATGATGTCGAACGGTTTCAGGATCAATGAATGTGACAAGTGTGTTTACATCAAAAACACACCAAATGCCTATGTGATAGTATGTCTC
The DNA here is from genome assembly GCA_036186865.1 of Eustoma russellianum. Classification (NCBI taxonomy): domain Eukaryota; kingdom Viridiplantae; phylum Streptophyta; class Magnoliopsida; order Gentianales; family Gentianaceae; genus Eustoma; species Eustoma russellianum. The sequence continues at coordinate 7,028,133 of AP025045.1, forward strand.
TATGTAGATGATATGCTAATCATGGGCAGTACTCACGACATCATCTTGAATACCAACAAGATGTTAACGAGAAATTTTGACATGAAAGGCATGGGGGTTGCCAATGTTATTCTAGGAATTAAAATTTCTAGGGTAAATGAAGGATTGGTCATGTCTCAAAGTCACTATATTGTGTCTGTTCTTAAACGATTCAATATGCTTGATGTAAAACCGGTAAAGACCCTACTAGACTTAAGTATACACTTAAGGAAGAACCGAGGCAAACCTGTAGCTCAATTAAAGTACTCACAAGTCATTGGAAGTCTGATGTACATAACAAACTGTACAAGACTAGACTTAGCTTGTTCAGTAAACAAATTGAGTAGGTTCACCAGTAATCCAAGTGATGAACATTGGAAAGCTCTAAATAGAGTGATGAGATATCTGAAATACACAATGAACCTTGGATTACAGTACACAAGATATCCAGCAGTATTGGAAGGATATTGTGACGCAAACTAGATATCAGATTGTAAGGATTCTAAATCCACCATTACTTATTCACTGTAGGTGGTGGTGCCGTGTCATGGAAGTCTACAAAGAAAAAGTGCATAGCTCGGTCAACTATGGAAGCTGAGTTTATAGTGTTGAGAAATATGTTTGGATAATTTTCAAAGTCATGATTTTAAGTTGTGAATACTTAAAAATGTCACACATGATGTTATATGTGATTAAAAGTTGAAAAAGTTGAAAAAGTTGACATCGATATCTCAGGTTGTTGCAGTTGTTGCACATCGATAGATTTCTAGGGTATTTAGAAATAATTTTCTAAAATGTGATAAAATGGTTGGTTTTATTTTTACATGATTTTTTTCATTTTTATATGAATTATACATGTTCATTATGTGATTATTACATGTTTTTGGTGATTATTATTGTCTTGTGACTAACGTGCCTTGGAAGTTTCTACAACTTACCAAAAAGGGCAAAATTGGTATTTTGAGTCTTGTAGGAACATCACATGATGAAAATATTTCAAGGATGTATTCTCATCCTATTTATCATGACAAAGGTGATATCATGAGTATTTATGACCATCCGGGTCATTTTTGGAGTTTTTTCATACCAGGGGTACTTTGGTCATTTCACCACTAGGGTATTTTTGGTATTTTCACTCAAGGAATCTCTTGAGAATATTATTATCTTCATTCTGAAGCTGTGTTATTGTTATTTTGAATATAATATGATGATCTTATATCTTATTCTCTCAACCGATGGTATTATTGATTATAGCTGGATATGTGACGATTTGAGATGTCACATTCTATTTTTTCTTGAAGACACTCTTATATATGTTATAAGAGCATATTATTCATCATTATTCAGAGTTGTTCAAGGTTTTAAAAGGTGTGGAAATGATCAAGACAGTTAAGAAGAAATATTGGAGAATTTCGGTGTTACACGTTGACATAATCTTGTTAACTGTTATCTATTTATTTCTTCTTCAAAAATCTGAGTTGCTACACATATATATATGTTGAAAAACGTGTATACTCAGGTGTATATGATGGTGTATTCATTTTGTGAGTTGGAGACAAGTGGACCAACCAAAAAGGAGCTAGTTGGCAAAATTGCCAACTTGGAATTTACTAAAAATAGCCAACGGCTATATTGGTTTTCTTGGGTATTTTCAGCAGATTTTTGAAGTCAAATGAAGACTTCACATGTCCTATTATTGTGCTTAAAGTTGGAGGTAATTTGGTGGAATTTCCTTCCTTATTTTATTAAAGAAAATGAAATATATTTTTGGTAAAGTTTCAAAGTAGCCAACGGCTACTAAAGGCATTCTTGGTGCAGATTTTTTAAATTGAAATGGTATGCCCACATGCCTATTCTTATGCCAAAGAGATGAGAAGATAAAGGAGTTGTTATGGTGCTATTATCTTCACATTTTCAAGATAATTCCAAGTCACATTTTAGTTGAAACTTTCGGCCACATCATTTTGCCTAGGTGGACCAATCATTGTGTTTTATTTTGCCAAGTGTACAAAGCCAACCAATGATGAGAAGACATTTGGAGTTGATGATGAAGATGATGATACATTGGCATTGTTATCTTCAATGCTCAAATCACACTATAAATAGAGGCAATAGTGAAGAAGATGAAACACACTTGAAGCTCACAAGCATTCTATAGCTTTCATATTCATCTTCTTGTTCTTGTTGTTGTATTTTGTTGTAGCAAAGACGTTCTTGATATTTTTGCTGTGCTACAAGCCTCTTGAGCTTCATTTGTAAGATTGTTTAGCCATCTTTATAAGGCTACATCAATAGGTGTTAGAGGAGTTGCAACTAAGTGTTGCTTAGAAGGTGATTGTCCAAGTCTTGAGTAGGGTTGGTGTATAACCCAAGGATCAAGCTTGGCTCTTGTTGTAAGGTGCTCATTTCATAGTGAAATCCAAGAAAAGGTGTTCCTTGGGACTGGAGTAGGTCACATTGACCGAACCAGGATAAATCCTCGGTGTTCTTCTCTTGTTTCTTTATTTCTGTTTTCTGCCCGTTTTTGACTACAGTTTTTATCCAAATTCACACAATTTGAAAAAATAGCTAAACATTTGCAAAATTCGTGATTTTTGGTGGAGTTATACTTCAGACTGTTATCTTTCGTTTGCAACAAGAATAACTTGATTTGAGCAAGGAAAAGTTAGTCTTTCAGTCTTTGCAAGATAACTGCTCCAATCTGGCTGCAATCTGACCAGTTTTGAGAAAACTTAAATTCTGTATTTTTCAAGAATTATTTAAGGTCAGGGCCTTTTGGTAACTTCATCTACACATCCTAAGGAGTGTTTTGATATAAAGATCAACCTTTTTGGTTGAGTATTCAAAGAGAAAGACGTTTTTCAAAATTAGCAACATTCTGTCCAATTCTGTCCAGATTGACCATCTGAATCTTTTTATTTGTTTGAAGGGTCAAACAATCTTATTTTTATCTGATTTTTGGACAGAGTCTTGTTAACTCATTGAAGTTCAATTCAGAAAAGTGTCATAATTTTTGGAGTTATGTACAATTATTTGTGAATTTTTGAAAAACTGGTTCTGAATCTGAGGTGGTCTAAGATTCTGTTTTCAAAGGGGATTTTAACAAAGGGTTGTAGTGTAATTTCCACTAACCACTATTCATCCCCCTCTAGTGGTGTTTATTGCAGGTGCACGGTCCAACATTTGGTATCAGAGCCAGACCAACACCACTCAAAAGAAGCAAGATTCAACACCGTGCGAACAATACAAGGCAAAAAACAACAATTCATTATATACTACTTGTCTCAAATCCAAGGTATATTCAATGGCTATTGTTTCTCACAAAGGTGAGTTGGAAGGTATGTCTACGCAACGTCTCCCTCGTTTTGATGGCAATAATTTTGTTCATTGGAAACTAAGAATGAGGCTATTCTTAATGGCTATAGACATCCATTTATGGTCTATAGTTGAAGATGGGCCATACATTCCAATGAAAGTTGTACAAGTTAGTGGAGTAACTCAAGAGGTTGAAAAATATAAAAGTGAATGGTCATCGGATGATAAAAAGAAAACGTCCATGAATGCTAAAGCTGTGCAATTACTTTTAAATAGACTTACAACTTCTGAAGCAGGATATGTGTCAAATTGCACAAGCGCAAACGACATGTGGAAATCACTTGTATTAAAGCATGAAGGTACTAGTGGTGTTAAAGAGTCAAAAATAAACATGCTTATGACTGAATTAGAAAATTTCAAAATGTTGCCAAACGAATCCATAACATCCATGGATTTGAGGATTACTAATATTTTTAATGCCCTTGAATCTTTAGGGAAGTCATTTTCGAACAGTGAAAAGGTTCAAAAGGTGCTACGAAGCCTCCCTGCTGAATGGGATCCAAAGGTGACTGCAATCGAGGAGACAAAGTCAATCACTAAATTGGATGAATTGATCGGGTCTCTTAAAGTCTATGAGGTAAAACTGAACCAACGAAAGTCTGAATCGTCTAAGTCATCCGGTAAGTCAATAGCTTTCAAAACAACCAAAACACATGCTAGTAATGATGATAGTAATAGTGATACTGAATTAGACGACGACTTTATATTGATAGCTAGAAAACTAGAGAAAGTTTTTCAAATGCCCAAATAGGAATAGACAACGTAATTCTTCTTCTTCTTCTTGTCAACCTAGGAAGAATAATACAAACAAATGGTATAATAAAGAATTAAAGTGTTATGAATGCGGTCAAAAAGGACATATTTCACACGACTGTCCCACGAAAAAAAATAATAATAACAACAATAATAAACAAGCCAAGGACAAGGAGGCTCAAACGACAAAGACAAAGGAGTCTAAGGCAAGAAAAAGGAAACGAGCAATGAAGGTGAGCACATGGAGCGACTCATCTGACTCAGAATCCGAAACTGAGGAAGCTCAAATCTGCTTCGTATCCAACAAGGTATGTTCTTCTTCTGATAGTGATTCTGATAGTGACATGACATTTGATGAAATGTATGAAGAATTCCTAAGAATGCATGCTCACTGTAAGAGGCTCTCTAAAGAAAAGAAGAAACTAGTTGAAGAAAATGACAAGTTGAAGACGTCCAACTTGGAATTTTCCGATCAACTAGAATCTCTTAAACAAGAGTCTACTAATACTCTTGATTCTTTGGAGAATAAAATTGAATCATATAGGAAAGATGAACAAAAGTTACAAATGAAAAAAAATTTGAAATCCAAGTTAGAAAGTTGTGAAAATGAAATAGTGCAACTTAAGTCTTCTAAATTTACCTTAGAAAAAATGATAGAACAATTTAAATCTGGTGCAAATATGTTAGATACACTTATATCATCACAAAAGTATGGTAATGATAAAACTGGATTGGGATATAAAGAAGAAGATAACAAATTAGATAAAAAGACTAAGTTTGTATCATCAACTACGAAACAACCTTATAAAATTACAAAAAAAAATTTTCCTGCTAAATCTTCTTCTACTCCTTCTACTTATTCAAAGATAAAGATGCACCAGACACCCATAAAAACACACACGCATAACTATACTTCTAGGCCAAACTTTGCATTTAGAAAACCTAGAAATTATGCCTATATGTATAACAAATGCAACGAGACATAATAAAATGCATTCAACATATTATGAACCTAAGTATAGGCAACATTCTTATAAGTCTTATAGAAATGCCTATGAACACTCTTATACTGCACCATTCAAGAAACAAAATCGCATGCCTTATACACATCACAAATCTCGGCCATCCTATAATAATTATCAACCATGGCACAACATGTATAACAATGCATCTTCACTTATATGGAATAATCATATATATGCTAATTCTTCTTATTTTCAAAATTATAACAATGATAAAAATGTGCCGAGAAGGTATATTCAAGTTTGGATACCTAAAGGTTATCTAAACAAGAATAATGCCCCTAACATTCAAGGACCCAAATAAAGGGTACCTAAAACTTTGTCTCCATTGTAGGAAAAACGCAAGGAATGCAAGAAAGAGGCAAAGTCAAAGAATCTGAACACCATAGTGGATGTTCGAGGCATATGACGGGCAACCCCAAACTATTCACAGAACTTGAACAAATTGATGGTGGAAAGATGACATTCGGTGACAACAACAAAGGAAAAGTTGTTGGAAGAGGAATAATCGGGGACCCTAAAACATTTCAAATACAAAATGTGTTATTAGTAAGCAATCTATCCTATAATTTACTTAGTATTTCTCAACTTATAGATTGTGGTTATAATGTCTCCTTTCTTCCCAATTCTTGTGATATAATAAATGAAAAAGGAGAAATAGTATTAAAAGGAAATAGAGATGGTAATATTTATACTCTTACCTTAGATAACATGTTAGATGCTAAGGTTAAGTGTCTAATATCACATGACTTAGATGTGAATTTATGGCATAGAAGATTAGGCCATATAGGAATTTCAACCATTAGGAAATTGTCTAAGAAGAATTTAATAAGATGTATGCCTAAGTTAGACTTAGATAATTTTCAAATGTGTGAAACATGTATTAAGAGAAAACACATTAAAGAAACCTTAAAACCGAAACATGAAGTGAGTACTAGTCATGTACTAGAATTGCTTCACTTAGACTTATTTGGTCCAAGTAGGACAAGAAGTCTAGGCGGACACTACTATGTGTGTGTCATAGTAGACGATTACTCACGCTACACATGGAAATTGTCCTTAACACACAAAGACAATGCTACATTAGCAATCGAAACCCTTATCAAGCAACTTGAAAACATTTACGAAGAAATTGTCAAAAGAATTAGAAGCGATAGAGGTGGAGAATTTAAAAATAAAGTTGTAATCAAATTTTGTGAACTACATGGAATAAAACATGAATTCTCACCACCTAGAACACCACAACTCAATGGAGTTGTTGAACGTAAAAATAGAACGATTCAAGAAGTTGCTAGGACAATGCTGTGTGAAAATAAATTACCTAAGTATTTATGGGCTGAAGCTGTTCATTGTGCATGTTATATTATAAATAGGCTCACTATTAAAAAGAAATTAAATAAAACACCTTATGAATTGCTAAACAATAGACAACCTAAGATAGATTATCTTAAAGTATTTGGATGTAAATGTTTTGTGCTGAACACTAAGGATAATCTAGATAAATTTGAACAAAATTCTATTGAATGCATATTTGTTGGGTATTCAACTAACTCAAGAGCATATAGGTGTTATAATCCCGCATCTAGAAAAATAATTGAATCCATACATGTGCAATTCAATGAAAATGCATGCTTTGAAGTTAGTGATAAACATCAACATAAACAAGAAACAAATGTTGAAAATATGTTTGATGATGATGTATTACTTGAGCCTGTACTTGATCATCTAGAACCAACTCCCCCTGAACAAGACATGCATGAACCCTTAGATGAAATAAATCAAGAGAATTTGCAATTGGAAGATGATACAACTAATAATCCAATTGCATATGATAACGTTCACACTAATGAAACATTTGAACAAGATGAGGGTGAACCTAGTCAATCTAGGAATTGGTGGCACCGTAGAGAATTAATCATTGAGGATCCAAGTGTTGGGGTTAGAACACGTAAAAACATAAGTCAACTTGAATGACATAGCTTAGTCTCACACATAGAACCTAAGAATGTTAAGGAAGCCTTAGGTGACGTATCATGGATAGATGCTATGCACGAGGAATTAAATCAATTCCCAAGGAACAACGTGTGGAACTTAGTACCTAAACCTGAAGACAAGTCTATCATAGGAACTAAATGGGTCTTTAGGAATAAAATGGATGAACAAGGAAATATTACAAGAAATAAGGCTAGACTAGTCGCACAAGGTTATAATCAACAAGAAGGAATAGATTATGAGGAAACCTTTGCACCCGTTGCACGACTAGAAGCAATTAGATTGTTACTTGCGATTGCAAGTATAAGTAATATTAAACTCTTCCAAATGGATGTCAAGAGTGCATTCTTGAATGGATACATCCAAGAAGAGGTGTTTGTCAAACAACCCCCTGGATTCGAAGATCCAAAGAATCCTAACCATGTTTACAAGCTTAAGAAAGCTTTATATGGTTTGAAACAAGCTCCAAGAGCTTGGTATGATAGATTTGCAAACTTTCTTATTGCAAATAATTATCAAAGGGGAACCATAGACAACACATTATTTCTAAGAAGAAAAGGTAATGATTTGTTAATAGTTCAAATATATGTAGACGATATTATCTTTGGTTCAACTAACCCTACCTTAGTAAAAGACTTCGAAGAATGTATGAAGTCAGAGTTTGAAATGTAAATGGTAGGAGAGTTGAATTATTTCTTAGGACTCCAAATCAAACAAACGCCTCAAGGAATTCACATTAGCCAACTTAAGTATATCAATGATATGATTAAGAAGTTTGGATTTGAAGAGTTGAAACCTACAACTACCCCTACGAGTGTTAGTACCAAACTTGATAAGGATGAAAATGGTAAACCTTTTGATGACACACTATATAGGTCTATGATTGGCTCATTGTTATACTTAACTGCATCAAGACCTGATATTATGTTTAGTGTGTGTATGTGTGCTAGGTTTTAATCTTGTCCTAAGGTATCACATTACAATGCAGTGAAAAAGATATTTAGATATCTTAAGCATACACCTCACTTAGGACTATGGTATGATAGAAACGCTAAGTTGGAATTACACGCATATAGTGATGCTGATTATGGTGGTTGCAAGTTAGATAGAAAATCCACTAGCGGCACATGTCAATTCATAGGAACCAATTTGATCTCTTTGTTTTCTAAAAAGCAAGCTAGTGTAGCCCTTTCTACCACTGAAGCCGAGTATATTGCTTTGAGTTTATGTACTACCCAAATACTTTGGCTTAAACAGCAACTTAGTGATTTTGGCATTACAATGAAAAAGATTCCAATTTTCTGCGATAGCACAAGTGCAATCAATCTTTCCCGGAATCCGGTGCTTCATTCTAAGGCCAAACACATTGAGGTGCGATACCACTTTCTTCGCGATCATGTTCAAAATGAGGATATAGTGATAAACCATATAAGAACAGATCACCAAATCGCCGATATCTTTACCAAACCCCTTAATCAAGCCACTTTTGAAAATTTACGAGACAAATTAGGAATGATGACTTACGATACCATTGCGTAGTTCTATCTTTTGCATGATTTGCAAAATAAAGGGGGAGATAGAATAAGAACATGATTTAGTTGGTAAGTCATAAATTTTAGTTGGTAAGTCATGATGAATCATATGCTAAGTTTTAATTGGTATAAATTTTGAAGCATAGGTTAAGGGGGAGAGCGTGAGTTGAGGGGGAGCAACATACTATTTAAAATTTAAAAACACTTGGTTAAACTTTTGATTATAAGTTGTGACATTAAAATCATGTTAGGTTATTTTGAAAATCATCCAAAAGGGAGAGAATGTTGAGAAATCTGTTTGGATAATTTTCAAAGTCATGATTTTAAGTTGTGAATACTTAAAAATGTCACACATGATGTTATATGTGATTAAAAGTTGAAAAAGTTGAAAAAGTTGACATCGATATCTCAGGTTGTTGCAGTTGTTGCACATCGATCGATGTCTAGGGTATTTAGAAATAATTTTCTAAAATGTGATAAAATGGTTGGTTTTATTTTTACATGATTTTTTTCATTTGTATATGAATTATACATGTTCATTATGTGATTATTACATGTTTTTGGTGATTATTATTATCTTGTGACTAACGTGCCTTGGAAGTTTCTACAACTTACCAAAAAGGTCAAAATTGGTATTTTGAGTCTTGTAGGAACATCACATGATGAAAATATTTCAAGGATGTATTCTCATCCTATTTATCATGACAAAGGTGATATCATGAGTATTTATGACCATTCGGGTCATTTTTGGAGTTTTCTCATACCAGAGGTATTTTGGTCATTTCACCACTAGGGTATTTTTGGTATTTTCACTCAAGGAATCTCTTGAGAATATTATTATCTTCATTCTGGAGCTGTGTTATTGTTATTTTGAAGATAATATGGTGATCTTATATCTTATTCTCTCAACCGATGGTATTATTGATCATAGCTGGATATGTGACGATTTCAGATGTCACATTCTATTTTTTCTTGAAGACACTCTTATATATGTTATAAGAGCATATTATTCATCATTATTCAGAGTTGTTCAAGGTTTTAAAAGGTGTGGAAATGATCAAGACGGATAAGAAGAAATATTAGAGAATTTCGGTGTTACACGTTGACATAATCTTGTCAACTGTTATCTATTTATTTCTTCTTCAAAAATCTGAGTAGCTACACATATATATATGTTGAAAAACGTGTATACTCAGGCGTATATGATGGTGTATTCATTTTGTGACTTGGAGACAAGTGGACCAACCAAAAAGGAGCTTGCCAACTTGGAATTTACTAAAAATAGCCAACGGCTATATTGGTTTTCTTGGGTATTTTTAGCAGATTTTTGAAGTCAAATGAAGACTTCACATGTCCTATTATTGTGCTTAAAGTTAGGGATAATTTGGTGGAATTATCCTTCCTTATTTTATTAAAGAAAATGAAATATATTTTTGGTAAAGTTTCAAAGTAGCCAACGGCTACTAAAGGCATTCTTGGTGCAGATTTTTTAAATTGAAATGGTATGCCCACATGCCTATTCTTGTGCCAAAGAGATGAGAAGATAAAGGAGTTGTTATGGTGCTATTATCTTCACATTTTCAAGATAATTCCAAGTCACATTTTAGTTGAAACTTTCGGCCACATCATTTTGCCTAGGTGGACCAATCATTGTGTTTTATTTTGCCAAGTGTACAAAGCCAACCAATGATGAGAAGACATTTGGAGTTGATGATGACACATTGGCATTCTTATCTTCAAGGCTCAAATCACACTATAAATAGAGGCAATAGGGAAGAAGATGAAACACACTTGAAGCTCACAAGCATTCTATAGCTTTCATATTCATCTTCTTGTTCTTGTTGTTGTATTTTGTTGTAGCAAAGGTGTTCTTGATATTTTTGCTGTGCTACAAGCCTCTTGAGCTTTATTTGTAAGATTGATTAGCCATCTTTATAAGGCTACATCAATAGGTGTTAGAAGAGTTGCAACTAAGTGTTGCTTAGAAGGTGATTGTCCAAGTCTTGAGTAGGGTTGGTGTATAATCCAAGGATCAAGCTTGGATCTTGTTGTAAGGTGCTCATTTCATAGTGAAATCCAAGAAAAGATGTTCCTTGGGACTGGAGTAGGTCACATTGACCGAACCAGGATAAATCCTCGGTGTTCTTCTCTTGTTTCTTTATTTCTGTTTTCTGCCTGTTTTTTACTGCAATTTTTACCCAACTTCACACAATTTGAAAAAATAGCTTAACATTTGCAAAATTCGTGATTTTTGGTGAAGTTATACTTCAGACTGCTAGCTTTCATTTTCAACAAGAATCACTTGATTTGAGCAAGGAAAAGTTAGTCTTTCAGTCTTTGCAAGATAACTGCTCCAATCTGGCTGCAATCTGACCAGTTTTGAGAAAACTTAAATTCTGTATTTTTCAAGAATTATTTAGGGACAGGGCCTTTTGTTAACTTCCTCTACACATCCCAAGGAGTGTTTTGATATAAAGATCAACCTTTTTGGTTGAGTATTCAAAGAGAAACACGTTTTTCAAAATTAGCAACATTCTGTCCAATTCTGTCCAGATTGACCATCTGAATCTTTTTATTTGTTTGAAGGGCCAAACGATCTTATTTTTGTCTGATGTTTGGACAGAGTCTTGTTAACTCATTGAAGCTCAATTCTGGAAAGTGTCATAATTTTTGGAGTTGTGTACAATTATTTGTGAATTTTTGAAAAACAGGTTCTGAATCTGAGGTGGTCTCAGATTCTGTTTTCAAAGGGGATTTTAACAAAGGGTTGTAGTGTAATTTCCGCTAACCACTATTCACCCCCCCTCTAGTGGTGTTTATTGCAGGTGCACGGTCCAACATATAGCACTCGATAAAGCTGGGGAAGAAGCTGAATGGCTTCGAAATTTCCTAGAAGACATTCCATGCTGGCTTAAGCCAATCACTCCTATCAGCATACACTGTGATAGTCAGTCATCTATAGGGCTAGCTCAAAGTAGCATCTACAATGATAAGTCATGACACATACGTCGGAGACATAATACCATTAAGCAGTTGATCTCTAATGGCGTGATTTCCATTGATTACATAAAATCAAAGGAGAATCTTGCGGATCCGCTTACAAAAGCTTTGCCTAGAGATCAAATGTCAAATTTGACAAACAGAATGGGACTTAAGCCTACAAAGCATGAATCTTTGTAACGATAACCCAACCTTGTTAACTGAAGATCCCACAATCTTGGTTCAATAGGAAAACTAAGTTATAAGGGTTCAGTTAGCACTTACTCATTCCGTTAAACAAAAGTGCTATCTGCAGACAACCGTTAGGTTAAGCTAATGCTTTTAATGATGTCCCATATCTTGACACTTCAAGTGGGGTATGGCAGAATACTCTTGATAGGAATCATCTATGTAAGTGTGAAGTGAGGCTGCTTCTATGAGAATTCTGATAGGCAAGAATTCTCTAAAATACTTTCTGAAACCAGGGTTGTTCATGGCCATAATGAACACAACCATGAGAACTAAAAGGGGTGTTAAAGGAAATATTGTGTGAGTATCATTGTCTAGGTTCATAATAAAGGCTGATAGTTCAAGACATCAGGTCGCTACCCAGCGAGTGGATCTGATGGTACATCACTAAGAAAGGTTCAAGGCCAGAAGCTACCTATTCTGATGCAACATTTCTTTGTCTGATTTCTCGATAGAGTCTGCATTCACATTTGCATTAATTTTCATTCATGTGGGGGATTTTTGGAGAAGTGGAAATTGGAAAAGTTTGGATGGCAAGTGGGTTTTGTCAATGACCATATTTTGGGCTTAATTACGATTAGTATTCGTTAATCAAAAACAAAAACTAAAAATTTCTAATTTATCTACGTAACGAGTAGATAATTTTAGGCTTTTGAATCACTCGATTCCGATACCGGGTGAATGAGAAATTAATGCTCAAAGTTAGAGAAAAATTGGGTGGAAATTGGAAAATTGGTGATGTGGCCTCTTGAGGAGTGAACACATCACCAATTTGCTTGTATACCACATTGCCCACTTGAGATGGAAAGGCCACCATATATAGTTTTAGTTGGAGCTTTCTAAAATGTGCCCTTGGGCATGAGAAGTTTTTGACGGAGTCAGGACGCAGCTCAGGCAAGGTTCACCACACGCACACACGCGCATGCCGCCGCTGCCTGCCCGGCCGGCTCGGGCTTGGGCTCGAGGCTCTGGCCTGTTCTTATCTTTTTGGAGAAATTTTCATTAAAATTTTCCAGAAAAAAGAATTACTTGATCCTACAGTCTACGATTCATCTACGGTGATCCAACGCTCCAGATCAAATCGGATCCTGCGGTTCAGCGCGGTTGTTGATCATACGTCTCAGATTTGATCTTATATTCGGTTTACTGATCCAATGGTGTACGTATGTTCAGACAAGGATTACGATCTAACGGTGGAGATCTTAACTGTTCTAATCCAATGGTCCAGATTCGTTCTGACCATAAACTATCTTCAACTTCCTTCAACCACCCTCCATCTACAAATTTGCTGCCGGGCATGCATTCTGAAGGACTGATTTTTTAGTAGTGCAATCCTCTCCTTCTTCTAAAGCATTCTGCATTCCATTACAATATAGTCCACTCGAGAAAACAGAACACCTTTAACAGGTTCGTCGATGTTCCTACGCTGTAGTGCCGCTCGTATAAACTGAAATCGTTGTATCTTGGGAGACGTTTGCTATGTCCGGTTGGGCACAGAATACCGGGGCATTTTGTCTTAAGCACAAAGTCGTTGACTCGCTTCGGTTTGCGTACTGTCATTTTGTTTTCCGTACACGTTCTATTCAAAATGCATGCTGTGAATATGCTCGTCATATTGGTTTACAGATATGCATAATTACTTACAAAGTACATGTCGTGCATATGCTTAAATTCTAATTGCTTATTCATGCACGAAAGAATACTGATTCTGGAAATATGCCTGTTTTGTTTTCTTCCTACTGCCTCGTTACAATATTCTCAATTCTATTGCAATTCTTTAAATTATGCATGTACACTTTGATTTCAACAAGATGTGAAATCATCTATAAATATTGTTAATTCTTTGTTAGATATAAAACAAAGGTTACCTTTGTTGCCTATTTGCATGTTTACTGTATCAGTATTTATTAATATATGTTGTTTGCCATCTACAGAGTTTAATGAATTTATGTTATAGTATAGAATTTTGTAATTCGTAACAATCCCATTAACCATCATTTGATACAATTTCACCATTTTTTATCTATTTTGGGAATTAATAACCAGAGAAATCCCTCTCTAAGAGGACTCATCTCCCGCTCATCGTCACTGCGACTCTCAATCACAATATGTCATGTCATCATTTTGAAATAAACATTTGTTAAAGTGACGACGTGATGATTGACAGTGAAGGCATCATTCAGCTAAAGATGGGTCAGCAGATCTATGCTCCCCATATTTTATGATATCTCAAAATTATCTCTCTACTTATATTTGTAATCATGATTCACGAGGACCACTCGCTCTGCAGTTGAGGCAGGAAATAAGGGAAGAGATGTCTTAACAGAAACAAGGAGCCTACAACAGCAGCAGATTACATTTAGGAGGTTGTTAGAAGATCCTTGTACAGGGTTCCTTTGTGATGGCGATGCCAGTTGCGATTATCGACTTGACATGCAGTGTGCATGTATTCTTAGCAGGTTTACCTGTGGCTACGAGGCTCATAAATATAAATATACTTGTGGTCATTTCCTTTGCGATGATAAAGGAAGTTGTGATTACACGGAAGAATATGGCCGTACTTGCAGGTGTGACGCCAACTTTGGATATTGCATTCCCTAGCCAAATCCCCAATACTTTCTTGAAATTATCATTGTTATAATAGTTTGTAAAGACAATGGAACGAAGAATGGATGTTTGAGATCAAAGATGAAGGTGAAATGATGTTTGAGATCAAAGATCCATGTATCAAATGGATAGATCTATGTGGCTTGAAAATGAAGTTGAGTATTCTGCCGGACATAGATCGATGACATCGATCGATTGATGTACATAGATCGATCACATCGATCGATTGATGTGTCCTGGGTGCAGAGTTGAAACTTTCTGTCTAACATAGATCGATCGAAGTGACTTCGATCGATCGATGTGACAGATCGATGTTGGACAGAATGGAATTGGAACTTATTGTGAGACATCGATCGATGACATCGATCACATCGATCGATGTCCTGACAGAGGTGACTTTTCATGGAAATTCACATCTTTTGCACCAAGAGACATGCCCAATCGCCATGCAACTACCACCAACGACTTTCTGGAGTTTGAGAGCCTATAAATAGGCTATTATAACTCATTAGAAGTATCATCTTGCAACATACACCAAACTAGCATTCCATACTCTTCTTCCTTCACAAATACACTCTTGTTTTCAGAAAGTTAATAGTTTCTCAATCCTATTTGCTGAGGATTAGAGATTGTTGGCTGTTGTATTCTAGGAGGAAGTTTGCCTATAACCCTACAGCATCTAGGGGGGACAAATATTCCTTACGGAAAGTGTTTTTGCACGCCTCAAGCCAAGCTTCTTCTTCTTCATTCTCTCTTGTTGTTTGTCTTGATTCCTAGTTTCTTTAACAATCATAAGGAATATTAGAGATGGATTCAAAGACATTTTTGAACCAAGAGAGCATGAAGCTAGACCAATTCGATGGCACCAACTACTTGAAATGGAAGGACAAGATGTTGTTTCTCCTGACAGCACTTCAGATTGGGTATTGTGTCGACCCAAATCTGAAGGAATTACCAACCCCAAAAGAAGAGGACTCCGAGGAGGTCAAAACTGCTTGGAGGAAGAGACATGAGGATAACATGCTATGCCGAGGGCATATCCTCAACAACTTGTCAGATCGTATCTATGATCTATCCACGGCAACGTCATCACCAAAGGAGATATGGAACGCCTTAGAGTTCAAATACAACAACGAGAAACAAGCGCAGAAAAATTCCAGGTGATGAAATATTTTAATTATAATATGGTTGAAAATATTTCAGTCATGGACCAAGTGCACGAGTTGCAGGTCATTGTGTCCAAACTGAAAGAGTTGTGTGTAGAAGTTTCTGAGGCATTACAAGTAGGAGGGATCATTGCTAAGCTTCCTCCTAGTTGGAATGACTACAGGAAGAAATTACTGTACTCAACCGAATCCTTTTCTCTTGAACAACTTCAAAAGCATTTGCAAATTGAAGAGGAGACAAGGAATCTTGTGAAGAGACATGTCTCTGACGATGCACCTAGAGTGCATTATGTCAAAGGTAAAGCAGGGAGTTCGGTTGGAAACAAAAAGAAGAACTCCAATTATTCTGAATCCACTGACAAAGCAGATTCCAAGAAAGGGACGAGATGTTATAATCGTGCAAAGAAAGGATATCTCAAGAAAGACTGTTGGTTTCGAAAGAAACAAGAACAGGGCGGTAGTTCTCAAGATGTCAACAATGCAAATATGGTAGACATTGGAACCGATCAACTGGTTGCAATGGTCTCCAGATTGCATGTTGGCATGGTAACAGAACTGCATATGGCAACGAACGAAATCACAAGAGATTGGTGGTTCGATTCGGATGCAACAGTACACGTATGCAACAACAAGGATCTATTCAAGACCTGTCATGTTGTGGATGATAGCCAGCAGGTTCTTATGGGAAAACACAACACCACAAGAGTCTTGGGTAAAGGTAGTGTAGAGTTAGACTTTACTTCTGGTAAGAAGTTGTTATTAGTCAACGTACTACACGTACCCGAGATTTCTAAGAATCTAGTTTCTGCTAGTCTTGTTTGTAAGAGTGGTTTCAAGATTGCAATGGACGGGGACAAAATTATATTGTCCAAGAATGGTATCTTTGTCGGCAAGGGTTATGCTTGCGACGGGATGTTAAACTAAGTATTAATGAAAATTCCACGGTTTCTGTTTACTCTGTTGATTCTTCTTTTTCATTGTGGCATGATAGACTTGCTCATATTAGTAATACAACTATTCAGTTCATGTCTAAGCATGCCTTAATTTCTTATAAAGATGAAAATGAAAGAACATGTGAGGTATGCATACAAGCTAAGATAACAAAGAAACCGTTTCCAATAGTAAAACGGAAAACCGAACTCTTAGAACTTGTTCATTCGGATATTTGCGAATTGAACGGAGTTTTAACCCGAGGTGGCAATCGATATTTCATTACTTTCATTGATGATGCTTCTTGATATACTTATGTATATTTACTTGGGCATAAAGATGAAGCCTTTGACATGTTCAAAGTTTATAAAATAGAAGTTGAGAATCAATCGGGATTAAAAATAAAAGTTCTAAGAAGTGATCGTGGTGATGAATACTTTCCTCTTGAATTTAATCAATTCTGTGAGGAGAATGGTATCATACACCAGAAAAGTGCTCCATATACACCCCAACAAAATGGTTTGGCTGAAAGAAAGAATAGAAGTTTAGTTGACATGCTAAATGCAATGTTAATAAACTCTGGTTTGCCAAAGAATTTGTGGGGAGAAGCCTTGTTGACGGCTTGTCATATTCATAATAGAATTCCGTCTAAGAAGTTTAAGGTTTCTCCATACGAATTATGGAAGAAACGAATATTAAATTTAAGTTATCTTAGAGTTTGGGGTTGTCTAGCCTATTATAGAGTTCCGGATCCGAAGAGGACTAAATTGGGGCCAATAGCTCTTAAAGGTGTCTTTATTGGATATGCCGAAAACTCTAAGGCGTATAGGATTCTAGATTTAGAATCCAATGCGGTTGTTGAATCTAGAGATCTTGAATTTCTTGAGAATAAATTCTTGAGAACAGATTCAAATCAATGTTCAACAAGTGAGAATTTGATTGAACCAATTGTTGGAGATTTCTCTAATGATCCTTCTAGTGTTGTTGATCAAAATCAAGATTCTCCAACTGAGGTTAGGAGAAGTCAACGCGCTAGAAAGGAAAAGCATTTAAATCCAGACTTCATTTTTTCGCAATCCATTACTTTCTTAGTTGAGGGTAATAGGACAAAGGTGTTTACTCAAATACCTATTATACTAAGCATTGAAGATGATCCAAAATCCTATAAGGAGGCGATGCAATCGAGAGATGCATCATTTTGGAAGGAAGCAATTGATGATGAGATGAATTCGTTATTGTCTAACAATACGTGGGTTCTCACTCATTTGCTTCCAAGTTCCAAAGCAATTGGATGTAAATGGGTATTTAGAAGAAAATACAATTCGGATGGTTCACTTCAAACTTTGAAGGCTAGATTAGTAGCCAAAGGCTTTGGACAACGAGAAGGGATAGACTATTTTGATACATATGCTCTAGTTGCGAGGATAACATCCATTAGAGTGTTGATAGCATTAGCATCCATAAATAACTTGGTTATTCATCAAATGGATGTTAAGACTGCAGTTCTCAATGGTGATTTAGACGAGGAGGTCTATATGGAACAACCGTAAGGTTTTGTACTTCCGGGGAATGAGCACAAAGTGTGCAAATTGATAATGTCATTGTATGGATTGAAACAAGCACCGAAACAATGGCATGAAAAGTTTGACACTACCATTTTAAAGGATGGTTTCCGACATAATGGTACAGATAAGTGTGTATATTCCAAGTTTACAGACAAATATGGAGTCATTATTTGTTTATATGTGGATGATATGCTCATCATCGGTACTAATATGGAAGGAGTAAATGATACTAAGAAGTAATTAACTTCACAATTCCAAATGAAAGATTTGGGTGAGGTAGATACTATCTTAGTAATTAAGGTGTCCAAACATAGTGGGGGTTTTACTATTTGTCAATCTCATTACATAAACAAAGTGTTGAATAAGTTCAAACACTTGGAGATCAAAGAAGTAAACACACTGTTCGATGCCTCATACAGATTGACTGGCATACTGGTAGAGCGGTAGCACAATTAGAATATGCTAGTGCAATTGGTAGTATAATGTATGCTATGCATTGCACTAGACCGGATATTGCCTTTGCGGTATGTAAATTATCAATGTATACTAGTAATCCTAGTATAGACCATTGGAAGGCAATCGGGAGAGTACTTGGGTACTTGAAAAAAACTATGGATTATGGATTGTTCTATAGTAATTTTCCAGCCGTATTAGAAGGTTATACTGATGCTAGTTGGATAACTAGTGTTGGTGATAACAAGTCTACTATGGGTTGGATATTTACATTGGGTGGTGGTGCTGTTTCTTGGGCTTCAAAGAAATAGACATGCATAATTCATTCTACAATGGAATCCGAATTCATAGCTTTGGGATCTGCAGGTAAAGAAGTGGAATGGCTGAGAAATCTATTATTGGATATATAGTTGTGGCCACAACCGATGCCAGCCATTTCTTTACACTGTGATAGCCAAGCAACGATGTCTAGAGCTTGTAGTAAAATCTATAACGGAAAATCTAGACATGTCAGCCTTAGGCATGATTATGTAAGGCAATTGATAACTGATGGTGTAATAGCCATTGTGTACGTCAGATCCTGCAATAACCTGGGAGATCCGTTAACAAAGGGTCTATCAAAAGACTTGGTACAAAGTACATCTTTAGGGATAGGATTGAGACGTATGGGATAAGTTCACTTGTGATAGAAACCCAACCTTGTCTAGCATACCACTAGCCAAAGGTTCAATGAGTAACAACAAGTCACAAAGTGAGGTATTAAAGCACTACGATTGATCTTTAAAGAATCAAGCCGCATGATATTGATCTTTAAAGAACTGGAATGTTAGTGTTAAAGAAGGGTGAGTGTTCATTGCATTCTTAATGAAGGATTAAGAGGAATTATCTTAATCTTCACCTATATGAACATGGGAAGTGGTGCCGCTTCGACAAGCAATGATCTTGAAATGTTCATGAATTCTAGGGGTAGCACAAGGCCATAAAGTGCGGTCTAAAATGGACTTCGATTGAGAATGTGGTTTCATGTGTATAATGTTTTCGGTTCTAGCACATAGGAATCTGATTCAAGGCTTTTTAGCTATCATGATTTCGTTAGAACCTTGAAGTATTATACTAATAAGAGGTTCAAATCGAAAGATACTTCTTAGATGCATGAAATGTAGCAAGTTGCTTTACAAACTAAGTGGGGGATTGTTATAATAGTTTGTAAAGGCAATAAAACGAAGAATGAATGTTTGAGATCAAAGATGAAGGTGAAATGGTGTTGGAATAAGCAAGAATAGCTTGACTCATGACTTGGATCGATCCATGTATCAAATGGATAGATCTATGTGGCTTGAAAATGAAGTTGAGTATTCTGCCGGAACTATATCGATGACATCGATCCATCAATGTACATAGATCGATCACATCGATCGATCGATGTGTCCTGGGTGCAGAGTTGAAACTTTCTGTCCGACATAGATCGATCGAAGTGACTTCGATCGATCGATGTGACAGATCGATGTTGGACAGAATAGAATTGGAACTTACTGTGAGACATCGATCGATCGATGTCACATCGATCGATCACATCGATCGATCGATGTCCTGACAGAGGTGACTTTTCATGGAAATTCACATCTTTTGCACTAAGAGACATGCCCAATCGCCATGCAACTACCACCAACGACTTTCTGGAGTTTGAGAGCCTATAAATAGGCTATTATAACTCATTAGAAGTATCATCTTGCAACATACATCAAACTAGCATTCCATACTCTTCTTCCTTCACAAATACACTCTTGTTTTCAGAAAGTTCATAGTTTCTCAATCCTATTTGCTGAGGATTAGAGATTGTTGGCTGTTGTATCCTAGGAGGAAGTTTGCCTATAACCCTGCAGCATCTAGTGGGGACAAATTGTAGCGCTCCGACCCGGACAGCGGAATCCGAACCGGTTCACCCGTCGTAGCTTACTGAGAAGACTACAAGACGTTTCATCTCTCGAATACACATCATCACTGACGTAAGAGAAATAAGTGCGGAAACATGTATCTAATGGATCTCCACCATCAATTCCATACATCAAATGGTAATAAAATCTCAAATGGTCGGCACAGAAGTAACGAACTAATCCTCAAGTGTATAAAAGAACGGGAATGAAAAATAACTATTTCAACTAGCTCCCAACATGTCTCTATGTATCCCATTCAGCCCACTCGCCATCGTCTTCTATGAATATCATGTCGTAGCTAGGCTCATCTGCAATCACAAAGGTAGTACCCTTAGCGATAAACGCTAGCAAGTAACCCGCTTATAAGACATACGGGATCAACACATGGCAAGACATGAGTAATATATAAATCAAGGGAATTAAGGGGCACATGTCTTGTAACTTCCAAATATAGAATGAGTCACGTAATAGCAAGTACAGCAATTCAAATCGCAAATAATCAATTCAATAACGATCAAATAACATAAGCACACATTCCACAACGACTCTCGTGATGCATGTCAAAATAATGCACTACACTACACAATCACATATGCATGAGCCATTTCTTTTCAAATCAATGCAATGCGTGCACAATGTCCGGTCTCGTACTCATTTCCTTGTAACACACCCCGACTTATATTTCCATCCCGGTTAACGTTACAAGCTCGTATGCTCTGTGATACACCTCGGCTTATATTTCCATCCCGATTAACATCACAGATCTCGTAAACTCTACAATGCACCTCGGCTTATATTTCCATCCAATTAACATTGTAGAGGACTTTATACCCTGTAACGCACCCCGGCTTAAATTTCCATCCCGGTTAACGTTACAGTCTTTTGTGCCCTACAGTGCACCCCGGCTTAAATTTCCATCCCGGTTAACACTGTAGGTCACCTTCGCAAATCGGTGCCGAAACACCCCTCTTTTCAAAACCATATGCAATGCACGTGCCATGATGCAAGACTCCTCATTTCATTCTCATTTCTCATTCTCGTATGCAATTCACATTCATATAAGTCATTCATGTACACATGCGCATGTATAAGCAAGACACAAGCTCTCACCAACTTACACATCATTACATAGACTTCGACTATCGCGTCAACACTTAGTCATGATCCTAAGATTCATAACCTAAGGCAAATATCCCTAACCATTCCTCGTGGAACTCTCATACACCTCGTACGTTCATCTCTTAACCCGCCTAAGTCATTCCCGCCAGAACTCGATTCGAGAACCCATTAAAGTCACCAAGATTGATTCATCATCCTAGGTCATGTTCCCAAGACTTAGACTACCTTTAATCAGGGCTTAAGAAGCCTCTAAAGTCACCCGAAAGCTCCCCGAACTTCCCCCTTCCTTTCTCTATCTTCCACAAAATTTATGGACTTCATCCCCTAAGCTTCGATCGATCGATGTCCAGCTGAGGACATCGATCTCTCCACTTCGATCGATCGATGTCTTACTGAGGACATCGATCTCTCAGTTTCACTTACATCGATCGATCGATGTCCGTCTGAGGACATCGATCTCTCAAACCTCCTGCACATCGATCGATCGATGTCCTACTGAGGACATCGATCTCTGAGCAACCAGCACATCGATCGATCGATGTCCTTCTGGGGAACCAGCACATCGATTGAGCAACCAGCCTCATCTTTTCCTCAACTCACGCAACCACGCAATCACATCAAAAAGGGGTTCCGGGGTAGGGATTTACAGGATTTCACGAAATCAACAATGTCAACAAATGCTTTCTCATATACGTTGGCCAAATCTTGAAATCAAACGCATAAATCATATGCAAATATTCACAAAACGAAACTACTGCATGGTGATCCAAATTTGATATCAAAATAGGCCGTTTTCTTTCACAAATCGTAAGAACTTATAAGAAAGTTACTTGCCTTTGATTACTCGAGAACGGATTGAAGATCGGATGAGGATTGGATTGATTCCTGGGGAAAAGTTCTCTAGGGTTGCAGAGGAGTCTCAGAATCACCTATGAGGAAACGTTTGCGTCGTTTGTGAGGGAAGGAGAAAAAAACTGACGTTGTCAGTTTTAATAGGAATTTAGGGTAAGATTTGGTGTTTCTAAATTATATCTTTTATCTTATTTATCTTAAAGGATAAACCTTAATTATTTAATTACAATTTAAATATAATAAATTCTAATATTAAATTTCCTCATTAATTTCTAATTAATCTTCATATTAATGCCTAATTAATTCTCGTTGACCGTCATTAATTTCTGTAAATTTCTTCTTTGACTTTTAATTACCCTACGGAGGGTGCGGAGCATCACATCCCTCCCCCTTTACAAAAAGTTTCGTCCTCGAAACTGGCGTACCTTATTGGAAGAGGTGTGGATACAGCTCCTTCACTTGATCCTCAAGCTCTCACGTGGCTTCACGCTCCATATGGTTACTCCACTGAACTTTGACATACAAAATGACGCGTCGGCATAGGACTTGATCTTTCCTATCCACAATCTTTATAGGATGCTCTTTGTAGGTGACATCTTCTTTCACATCCAATGGTTGAGTTTCGAGGACATGGCTCGGGTCCGATACGTATTTCCTTAGTTGGGACACATGAAATACGTTGTGAACTTGGATAGGCTCGGAGGTAAGGCTAGTCGGTATGCTCTTTCGCCAACTTTACCAAGTATTTCGTAAGGACCAATATATCTAGGGCTTAACTTGCCCTTCATCCCAAACCTTGTCACTCCTTTGGTGGGTGAAACTTTTAGATAGACCTTATCGCCTTCTTCAAACTCTAATGGTCGTCTCTTAGAATCAGCCCAACTCTTATTACGGTCTTGAGCCACTTTCAATTTCTCTCTTATCATCTTGACCTTTTCCACTGTTTGCTCAACCAACTCGGGTGCAGTGATCATCCTTTCTCCGACTTCATCCCAACAAACCGGAGATCTGCACTTGCGTCCGTACAATGCTTCAAATGGTGCCATGCCAATTGCACTGTGATAGCTATTATTGTAAGAAAACTCCATCAATTTCAACATGCTATCCCAGTTGCCTTTAAAATATAGGGCGCATGCTCTCAACATGTCTTCCAATGTTTGTATGGTTCTCTCGGATTGTTCATCGGTTTGCGGGTGGTATGTGGTACTCATCCTCAGTTCGGTACCCATCGCCTTCTGAAATGCCCTCCAGAATTTAGAGGTAAACTTGGGGTCACGGTCCGATACAATGCTGACTGGGACTCTGTGTAGGCTCACAATGTTGTCCATATATATATTGGAAAGTTTCTCATACGACGTACCATGTGGCATAGCTATAAAGTGAGCCGTCTTTGTCAATCGGTCTACAATTACCCAAATCATCTCGTTTCCATTTCTGGTCTTGGGTAGTCCCATTACGAAATCCATCGTCACGTGCTCCCACTTTCATTCTGGAATCTCTAGTGGCTTCATCAACCCGCCAGGTCGTTGATGTTCCGCTTTGACTTGTTGGCATATCAAACATCTTTCGACATATGCCGCTATTGACCTCTTCATCCCTATCCACCAATAGTTTCGTTGGACGTCCTTATACATCTTAGTACTCCAAGGGTGGATAGACATTCTTGAGTTATGCGCTTCTCGGAGCAATTCTGTTCGGAGTTCGTCTTTTTTTGGCACGCATAACCGATTCTGGAACCATAGACTTCCATCTCCTCGCAACTGGAAGTCCTTTACCGGTCCTGTGGATAATTTGTCGCGGACTTCTTTCAGTGCTGGATCCTCATACTGCGCTTCTTTAATTCGGTCTACCAAGTCTGGGCTGATAGACAAAGCTGTAAGGACATTTGCCACTGAATCCACCAATTCAAGATCGAACTCCTCAATTTCTCTTTCCAATGGAGACTGTCTTGCGTGGCTAGACTTCCTGCTTAATGCGTCCGCTACCCTGTTGGCCTTACCCGGGTGGTAATTGATGGTCAAGTCATAGTCCTTGAGTAACTCTAACCATCTTCTTTGTCTCATTTTCAACTCCTTCTGCGAGAATAGGTATTTCAAGCTCTTGTGATCAGTGAATACTGCACACTTCTCTCCATATAGATATTGTCTCTAGATCTTAAAAGCAAATACCACGGCTGCGAGCTCCAAGTCATGCGTCGGGTAATTCTGCTCATATGGTTTCAATTGTCTGGATGCGTACGAAATAACTCATTCATTTTGCATCAAGACACAACCTATAAACAGAACGTTAGTTTAAGACTAGCATATGTATATACCATACATTAATTGTAACGATGTACATACCTAGTCCTTTCTTGGACGCATCGCTATAGATCACAAAACCGTCGGTGCCGGAGGGTTGTGCCAACACCGGGGCTGTGGTCAATCTCTTCTTGAGCTCAGTAAAGCTCTGCTCGCATTCAGCAGTCCATTCGAATTTAGTCTTCTTCTGAGTAAGTCGACTCAATGGTACTGCTATCGTTGAGAATCCCTCAACAAACTTCCTATAGTAGCCTGCCAAGCCTAGGAAGCTTCTGAATTTGGTCACATTTGTGGGTCTTGGCCATTCAATGATGGCTTCTATCTTCTTAGGATCCACAGAGATCCCATCTTCAGAAATCACGTGACCAAGGAAGGCTACACTTCTTAGCCAGAATTCACACTTGCTGAATTCGGCATAAAGCTTTTGTTGCCTCAGAATTTGCAACACCACTCTTAAATGTTCAGCATGATTTTGTTCGTCTGGGGAGTAGACCAAAATGTCATCGATGAAGACTACTACAGATTGATCCAACTGCTCTCGAAACACAGTGTTCATCAAGTCCATAAAGGCCGCTGGGGAATTAGTTAATCCAAAAGGCATCACTAAAAATTCATAATGCCCGTATCGAGTCCGAAAAGCGGACTTAGGGACGTCTCCCGCTTTCACAAGCAATTGATGGTATCCTTGACGGAGGTCAATCTTTGAGAACCATCTAGCTCCCTTTAGCTGATCAAATAATTCCTCAATCCTTGGCAGAGGATATTTATTCTTAATGGTGATCTTGTTCAATTCTCGGTAGTCGATGCACAACCTCATACTGCCATCCTTTTTCTTTACGAATAGAACTGGAGCTCCCCATGGGGATACGCTGGGGCGTATCAATTTCTTGTCTAACAATTCCTGAAGTTGCCCCTTCAGCTCCTTAAGTTCAGCTGGAGCCATTCTGTAAGGTGCCTTAGATATAGGCTCTGCTCCAGGGATCAAGTTGATTTCAAACTCCAATTCCCTTGATGGCGGTACTCCCGGTAAGTCGTCCGGAAATACATCCTTGAACTCGTTGATCACCGGAATTTGCTCCATAGAGGGAACCTCCTGCTTCGCATCTAGAGCATATACCATAAACCCCTCTGCTCCAATCTGTAAAGCCTTAAAGGCCTTGATCGCCGTCATGTATATCTTCTTTGGAGCTTTGGTTATCTTGGTATTTTCTTGCACCGTGACGTCATTCATCTCAGGGTCCTTGAGGGTTACTCGCTTGAGTTTACAGTCGATATTGGCATGATTCTTGGTCAACCAATCCATGCCCAATATTATGTCAAAGTCCTTCATCGGGATTGGGACTAATGTCACTGAGAAGAGTTGCCCATCTAATTCCAAATCACAGTCTTTGTACTGATGGTGAAAAATCAGTACTTGTTCTCCTGCTGCCTGTACCCTAAATGGGTTCTCAAGCCATTCGGATAGACAGTCGAGTCCTTTGGCGAATCGCTTAGAAATGAAAGAGTGGCTAGCTCCACTATCGAATAACACGTTTGCAGGCACGTTGTTAACTAAGATCACACCTATTCACAGGAGGGTAACACATAAAAGTTTCACATAAAGCACATATTCAATTATCAACTTAGAAAACTAAAATCTAGCTTAAACCACTATTATTTAACTTAGGTCGTACCTGTCACCACGTTTGCATCCTCTTGGACTTCAGCGTCTGTCATCGCGTGGACTCTCGCATTGGGCCTGCCTCTCTGCTGCTGAGCCGGCCCTGCTCCTGTTTGTGGCTTAGGGTTCCATTCAGGGCAGTCCTTGATCCTATGGCCTGCCTTTCCGCATTTGAAGCACGCACCAGTTATCTTCCAACATTCACCCACGTGTTTCCTTTGGCAGTGTGGGCACTCTGCTGGTGCTTGGCGGTTGGGTTGGTTTGGTTGCGTTGCCCTTTGAATTGGCCCCGCTTGTCCTTTTCTGGGGATCTTGACCGAACGTCCGGGTCTATTACCACTTTGCTCCACCCTTGGCCTCTTGCTCGATTCCTCTCGAGCCTCTCTTGGTTGTGACCTGCGCATGTCACTCTCTACACGATAACAGGCATCTATCATCTCCTCAAAAGTTTTCAAGCTGGACCCCGCTGTAGCTGTCCGAATGCGGGGATTCAATCCTTCCTCAAATTTCAGCATTTTCATTCGGTTGTTTTCCAGTACCATGGGCGTGAATTTGCCCAAGGCATGGAACCTATCTCCGTAGTCAGAGACGGACATCCTTCCCTGCTCAAACTTGTCAAATTGTCTCATTTTCTCCAAAATGGCAGTCTCAAGCACATAGTAGTCCTTGTAGGCCTTCACAAACTGCCTCCACTGAATAGGAGGGGTCATCTTTGGCAGGATGCCGCTCCACCAGGCATTTGCTCTGCCAATCAGTAACGGGTGGCCACATCCACCTTCAGATCTTCAGACACTTGCACAAGCCTGAAGCACTTCTCCACTTCGTCAAGCCAGAACCCAGCTACCTCTGGGTCAGTGGTCCCTTCAAAATTAGGGGCATGCATCTTGCGCATCTCCCCAATATAATATCTGATGCCTTGTCGAGGAGGTGGTGGAGGAGGTTGTTGTGGTTGTTGCTGCTGCTGAGCAACCCCTTGCGCTATCACTGTGATAGCATCAATCAGTGCTTGTGGGACTAGGACCGGTGAGGGTGGTGGTGGAGGGTTTTCGTTTCCATTGCCACCGTTACCTTGGTTATCACGTCTAGGAGGCATCTTCTGCAAGATCACGCTTATTAGTGTCGAGCAGTTCCAAAATAAATACTTGAGATCCATAATTTGATGCAAGACGGAATTCAAAATTTAAAATGAATACATAAATTGATTACTCCTAGTCGCGCTCGTACACACACCCATCCCGATTAAACTTAAATCTAAAATAGCATACTTAGACTAATAGATCACTTAAGGTGAAGATCATAACTTAAGACTCTACATGTCATAACCTAGGTCTCCGAGGTAGATCTGGAGCCTAGGCTCTGATACCACCTGTAGCGCCCCGACCCGGACAGCGGAATCCGAACCGGTTCACCCGTCGTAGCTTACTGAGAAGACTACAAGACGTTTCATCTCTCGAATACACATCATCACTGACGTAAGAGAAATAAGTGCGGAAACATGTATCTAATGGATCTCCACCGTCAATTCCAGACATCAAATGGTAATAAAATCTCAAATGGTAGGCACAGAAGTAACGAACTAATCCTCAAGTGTATAAAAGAACGGGAATGAAAAATAACTATTTCAACTAGCTCCCAACATGTCTCTATGTATCCCATTCAGCCCACTCGCCATCGTCTTCTATGAATATCATGTCGTAGCTAGGCTCATCTGCAATCACAAAGGTAGTACCCTTAGCGAAAAACGCTAGCAAGTAACCCGCTTATAAGACATACGGGATCAACACATGGCAAGACATGAGTAATATATAAATCAGGGGAATTAAGGGGCACATGTCTTGTAACTTCCAAATATAGAATGAGTCACGTAATAGCAAGTACAGCAATTCAAATCGCAAATAATCAATTCAATACCGATCAAATAACATAAGCACACATTCCACAACGACTCTCGTGATGCATGTCAAAATAATGCACTACACTACACAATCACATATGCATGAGCCATTTCTTTTCAAATCAATGCAATGCGTGCACAATGTCCGGTCTCGTACTCATTTCCTTGTAACGCACCCCGGCTTATATTTCTATCCCGGTTAATGTTACAAGCTCGTATGCTCTGTGATGCACCTCGGCTTATATTTACATCCCGATTAACATCACAGATCTCGTAAACTCTACAATGCACCTCGACTTATATTTCCATCCCGATTAACATTGTAGAGGACTTTATACCCTGTAACGCACCCCGGCTTAAATTTCCATCCTGGTTAACGTTACAGTCTTTTGTGCCCTACAGTGCACCCCGGCTTAAATTTCCATCCTGGTTAACATTGTAGGTCACCTTTGCAAATCGGTGCCGAAACACCCCTCTTTTCAAAACCATATGCAATGCACGTGCCATGATGCAAGACTCCTCATTTCATTCTCATTTCTCATTCTCGTATGCAATTCACATTCATATAAGTGATTCATGTACACATGCGCATGTATAAGCAAGACACAAGCTCTCACCAACTTACACATCATTACTTAGACTTCGACTATCGCGTCAACACTTAGTCATGATCCTAAGATTCATAACCTAAGGCAAATATCCCTAACCATTCCTCGTGGAACTCTCATACACCTCGTACGTTCATCTCTTAACCCGCCTAAGTCATTCCCGCCGGAACTCGATTCGAGAACCCATTAAAGTCACCAAGATTGATTCATCATCCTAGGTCATGTTCTCAAGACTTAGATTACCTTTAATCAGGGCTTAAGAAGCCTCTAAAGTCACCCGAAAGCTCTCCGAACTTCCCCCTTCCTTTCTCTATTTTCCACAAAATTTATGGACTTCATCCCCTAAGCTTCGATCGATCGATGTCCAGCTGAGGACATCGATCTCTCCACTTCGATCGATCGATGTCCTACTGAGGACATCGATCTCTCAGTTTCACTTACATCGATCGATCGATGTCTGTCTGAGGACATCGATCTCTCAGACCTCCTGCACATCGATCGATCGATGTCCTGCTGAGGACATCGATCTCTGAGCAACCAGCACATCGATCGATCGATGTCCTTCTGGAGACATCGATCTCTGACATCGATCGATGTCTAAGTTTCCCCCAAATTTTCTCTGCGTTTCCTGCAACCACTGCAGAACCAAAAAAAACACCCCGCTATCATTCATGCTTAAACTATAGATTCACACACTTATACGCATACCATACAACGTTTCAAGCCTACACCGTGATCATCCCACTTCTTCAATCCCCAAAAGCCTCATCTTTTCCTCAACTCACGCAACCACGCAATCACATCAAAAAGGGGTTCCGGGGTAGGGATTTACAGGATTTCACAAAATCAACAATGTCAACAAATGCTTTCTCATATACGTTGGCCAAATCTTGAAATCAAACGCATAAATCATATGAAAATATTCACAAAACAAAACTACTGCATGGTGATCCAACTTTGATATCAAAATAGGCCGTTTTCTTTCACAAATCGTAAGAACTTATAAGAAAGTTACTTGCCTTTGGTTACTCGAGAACGGATTGAAGATCGGATGAGGATTGGATTGATTCCTGGGGAAAAGTTATCTAGGGTTGCAGAGGAGTCTCAGAATCACCTATGAGGAAACGTTTGCGTCGTTTGTGAGGGAAGGAGAAAGAAACTGACGTTATCAGTTTTAATAGGAATTTAGGGTAAGATTTGGTGTTTCTAAATTATATCTTTTATCTTATTTATCTTAAAGGATAAACCTTAATTATTAATTACAATTTAAATATAATAAATTCTAATATTAAATTTCCTCATTAATTTCTAATTAATCTTCATATTAATGCCTAATTAATTCTCGTTGACCGTCATTAATTTCTGTAAATTTCTTCTTTGACTTTTAATTACCCTACGGAGGGTGCGGGGCATCACACAAATATTCCTTACAGAAAGTGTTTTTGCACGCCTCAAGCCAAGCTTCTTTTTCTTCATTCTTTCTTGTTGTTTGTCTTGATTCCTAGTTTCGTTAACAATCATGGTATTCTAACACGTTCTTTATTGCATCTTTTAAAGATTGTTCAAGCACATGAAACCTGTCAAATTACTTGAAATCTCAGCATACATGCTGTTGAAAAGTAAGGGTAAAGGACAAATGTAAACTCTTGAATATTGCTTTAAAAGATATTTTAAAGGAAATGTTAGAAAACCGCATAGTTAGAGTTCACTGGAAATGCAAATCCCTGCTTCTGCATTTTCACCTAGACAGAAGAAAGAGAAGAGGAAAAAGAAAGAATAATGTATCCCTTTTACATGATATATGTGAGTCGTCTTTAATGAGTGTCTTAAGTTTCTCTTGTTGGTCGAAGACATGCCATCTTTAGCCTTGGTTGCTTTTTTTGGGTAATTTTAAGCAGTTATAAATTGTTAAAGATGTTGCAATTATAATATATATGAAAAGAGCTTCACCAACCAGCGCTTGTTATATGTGCCTTTAATCTACAACTGGCTATTTTGAATGTGATAAGCAACCATCAAGAAAATCTAATATTCGCCCTCAATCTTACAAAGGAAAATAACGTTGCATTAATCATCTTTATTACTTATCAGATGTATAGAAATTCTTTGTAATATGTATATCGGCTTTGTACACAAGAAAAAGTGGGTAGAAAATATATATTT
Source organism: Eustoma russellianum (assembly GCA_036186865.1). Lineage (NCBI taxonomy): Eukaryota > Viridiplantae > Streptophyta > Magnoliopsida > Gentianales > Gentianaceae > Eustoma > Eustoma russellianum. The sequence goes on from AP025045.1 coordinate 7,059,304, forward strand.
CCACAAACGTTGCATTAATCATCTTTCTTTCTTATCAGATGTATAGAAATTCTTTGTAATATGTATATCGGCTTTGTACACAAGAAAAAGTGAGTAGAAAATATACATTTCCACACACTATTGTTTTCGGTCTACAAGTTTAACATGGTATCATAACGGTGTTAACTTGAGACTTAGAAAAAAAATTCATCATCGCCCCTTAACCTTTCTCGAGTGAGTGATCAGAAATAGCCTCACGGGAGACAACAAATATAGTCAGTCCAAACCGTCAAAATTCACCAAATAATCACAGTATGTTGAGGGTTGTGAAGAAATGGAAGGAATGCAACATGATTAACAGCTGAATTGAAGGAGAGAAGCTGGAGTAATGCAAGTGGACGGCAGGTGTGATCAAGAGCAGGTGAAGGTTGAAGGAAGAAGAAGACATGAACGCGCGGGAGTCTTTTGAATAAACTGAAAAGACAAGAATACCCCTACTTAATGAATAGTAGTCGTTTAGTTATCAAGGGCAAAAATGTAAATTTATTACAATAACTATTTTCTGTTCCACCCACTGAACGTGTCCATAAGCTACTGGAGCAGCTCCCCTGCGAGGCAGTTATGCCATTTTGCTTATGAAGTTGTTTGGTTGATTTTTCCTTCTCTGCTCTTCAATTCACTCAATCTATTCCAATTTGATCATGTTCTTGCTTTGTGTGATTGTATTTGAATTCTTGTTGTTTGTTTGGTGAAATTCATCATGATATCAGAGCCATGTTCGCTTCTCCGATGCTTCGTTGTTCATCGAAGATCTTGGTGTGGTTGATATAATTGATTCTGGTTCTTTTGATTGTTTCGTTGTTGTGTTGCTATTTGTGATTTGTTTCTTAAAATTCCTTGACTCTTTCTTGATACTCTTTGTTTCAAATGCTCAATGGTTCCGAATTCCAGTGGTTCGATGTCCACAGGCAATCAGCTCAAGCAATTGAAAATCCCCAACAAAATCCGTACTACCTTCACCCTAATGATAGCCCTGCCATTGTGTTGGCTCAGCCAGCTCTCACCCCTCATAATTATCATACTTATAGCAGAACATTTGAAATGGCCTTGGTTGTCAAGAAAAAAGTAGGCTTGATAGATGGATCAATTGTAAAGCCATTGTCCACAGATCCTGAATTCTATCTCTGGAGACAGATAAATACGATGGTGCAATCTTGGATTATGAATTCTGTATCTCATTCTATTGTGCAAAGTATTATGTGGTTTCATAGTGCTTTTGAGGCATGGAATGATCTGAAGCTAAGATATGGGAGCACGGATCCCTTCATATTATCAGACTTAATTGAAAATTTATATGGAATTAAGCAGGATAATCTTAGTGTGAATGAATATTTCACAAAGTTGAAAGTTGTATGGGAGGTGTTTGATGTCAGTAAGGCCTGTCCCAACGTGTGTTTGTAGAGGTTGTAGGTGTGATGTTGGTGGGAAGATGAGACAGTTTGTAGAAAGTGACTATGTCATCAAGTTCATAAAAGGCTTGAATGAGAGTTTTGACCCAGTGAAATCTCACGTGTTTGTCATGAAACCTCTTTTAGACATAAATACCACATCTTCAAAGGCTTTGAAGTATGAGATGAAGGTTATAGTTGATACTGGACAAGTATCATTTGAAGGCAATCCTACTGCACTAATGTCTGAAGAACAGATAAATGATGTGTTTGCTGGAAGTGTTCATCAAGGAAAGCAGCAATCAGGAGGATATAGAAGGGGTAATGGAAGGTTTTATGCAGATGGTAATAAACGTTTCCAATGTACAAACTGTGGAATGATTGGGCATACAGCAGAGAGGTGCTATAAGAAATACGTATTCCCACCAGGTTTTAAACCTAGAAGTCAGGCAAATATGGTGGAGTATGCTGAGACAGAACCAGAAACATGTCAACTGGAGCAGCAGACAAAAGCATCATAGTCCCTGATGCTCACTCCACATCAGAATCAGAAGCTTATGGTGTGGTTGAATAGGATGATGAAGGACAGGAAGTCAATACAAACGTTGGGAGCCAGAGTACTGTCTTGTCTGCTAAGATAGAGAAGGTGGCAGGTAATTCTGTAACTAATGATTCAGTCACATGGATTTTAGATTCAGGAGCTACTAATCATATTCCTCATAATCTGTCCCTGCTTAAGGCTACTGAACCTATCAACTGTGTTTCTATAAAAAGTCCCAACAATATGCATGTCCAAGCCACACACAAAATAGTAAACAACCTGCTAACATTATATGATGTCCTATATGTGCCCTCATTTGCTTTTAATTTGTTATCCCTGAGTAAGCTTGCATCTGATCCAACACTATCTATTCACATAAATGGTCCTATATGTTTGATTCAGGATCAATTGTCCAACAAGATGATTGGTTCAGCTAGGCTCTCCCATGGTCTCTACTGTTTGCAGCTGGTGATATGATGTTACAGCACACTGCCTTTACTTCAGTACCTGTTTCAAATGCCATGCTTTGGCATCCTAGACTTGGATATGCCTCACAAGCCAAACTCAAAGACATTCAGAAACAAGATCCCGCAGTTACTGGAGATTGTCTTGACACTCCATGTAGCATATACCCTGTATCTAGACTCCACAAACTTCCTTTTCCTTTATCTACTTCTATTTCTAATAATGCCTTTGATCTAATACACGTTGATGTCTGGCGGCCAAATAGGCATCTCACTTTGTATGCTCAAAGATAATTTTTGACAATAGTTGATGACTTTTCAAGATTTACTTGGGTGTATTTGATGAGCTCCAAAGATGAGACCAGAAAGATTTTGCAAAGTTTTTGTCTATTTGTCCAAACTCAATTCGAAAGGCGTGTTAAAACCATAAGGACAGATAATGCTAAAGAGTTCAAGATGAATGATTTTTATATGCAGCACTGCATCATTCATCAAACAACTTGTGCATACACCTCACAACAAAATGGCCTAGTTGAAAGAAAACATCAACACCTCCTAGTTGTAGCCAGATCGCATCAATTCCGAGCCAACCTTCCAATGTCCCTTTGCTTCTAATGTCCCTGTGGGGTTTTTCCCTGCTTCATGCTGCCCATTTGATTAACCTTCTTCCAATGCCTATGCTACATGATCAATCACCCTTTCAGTTGCTATACAAAAGACAGCCTAAGTATCAAAATCTGAAAGTATTTGGGTGTCAATCATATGCTTATAACACAAATATTCATAAGCATAAATTCTCACCCAGGGCTATACCTTGTCTATACATGGGCATATCTCCTCATTCCAAGAGATACATACTTCAAAATCTGAACGTAAAAGTCATCTTTGTATCACAGGATGCGCAATTTCATAAACTCACCTTTCCATATTCCTCATCACATACATCTGATTCCAACCCACATGATTCATCACCTAACACCAAACCATTTCCGTCTGCTGAATCCTTATATGATCCATGCCTCCCTGCGTATCCTATACAACCACCTATTCAAAATCCACATACTATTCCTTCCTCTGATTCACCTAGCCAGACAACACCTAATATTCCCTCAGCCCAACCACCTCCTACAGCCTAGACCAGCCAGAATCACCTAAGTCCATTTCACCAGCAAATATAGGATAAAGATAAAAGAAAAGGAAGGAAATTATCTAATTTAAATTATTCAAGATAACTACACTATCCTATTTCCATTAATTATTCCATCAAATTCCTAAAATCTCCCCCCTAACCAAAATAAAATCTCCCAAACCCCTTCACCCTAATTCCAGCAGCAATTTTTCTTCTTTGAGGGAAGTAGCGTCAGAGAGTGAGGGCCAAGAGAGAGGGAAAGGGGAAAAAAAGGAGAAGAAGAAAGGAAAAGCAAAGAAAGAAGAAGAAGGGAAAAAAAGGAGGAGCTAGCCGTATATCATCGAACGTATTCTTGTCTTATCACTATTAATCTACAATTTCAAGGTAGGTGCCTCTTCCTCCTCAAGCGAGTATGATTCATGCATGCTTTGATGGTATACTAATGTGATTCGTTGTTTTTATTTGTTTAAGATGTTAATTTTGCATATGTTTTATATGACAAAGCATGAGGTGTATTGTTTATGGCCTGTTTGTGAACTGTTATGTGCGTGTATGTTTATAAATTTGATAGCATGGTTGAATCGGATTAAAAATACCCTTAAAAGAATTGAAAAGATGGAAACTTTCATACTAGGAGCCTTTTAAAATTTGTAATTTGCCTTTAAAATAGGTTCATCTAGACCGGAATAGGTTGGGATTGGATTGGAAGTCGAAAAATGGGTCTGACGGATGCGTTTCAGAGGGTGGCATATAGGGCCCACGAGCGGCCCTTGACGGCGCGTCCGGACACGCGATGACGTGTCCACTTTCAAAATATGTGTCTCATTATAACGAGTCCAATACAACTAATTTGAGGACAATGAGAGTTAAAACGAAGATTTTACTGAGTTTAGAAGGAAATACAATTTAACAATAAAAAAAGGAAAAAATAAAATAAAAAAATCCGGGTCAGCGGGCCAGTTGACCCTGCTGATCTGGTTAGCATGGGTGCTGGTCTGGCCATTAATGGGTAGATTTTTTTTAAAAAAAAAGGGAAAGGCTATTGGACCGGCTAGGCCTTCGGACCGGACCAGATGGCCAGCAGACCGGACCAGGGCAGTAGGCCGGCCCAAACAGAATTTAAATAAAAAAATATTCTGAAATTTAATTTCTGAAATTAATAAATAATAAATGATTAATCAAAATTAGTTTAAAATTCTAGAAACAATATATTTAATTATCAGAAAATTCTAAATAAATTCCAAAAAATTTAAAAGGTAAAAATGAAATTATTTTCACTTAATTTCTGAATTTTGAAAAACTTAAGTAATTAAAAATAATTAGTAATAAGTAGAATTAAATAATAGAAAATTAGGGAAAAATAGTAGAAAATTATAGAAAATTTATACATGCCAAGGAAAAGTACTAGTAATGACAAATAATAACTTTCCACTAATCATAAAATTTATGAAACCAAATATTGAGTGCCAGAGATGGTGAAGTTAGGCGTACGGGCCCCATGCGACTGTGTTGTTGCATTCATGGCACGTGCATTTGCATTTGGAGTGTGTTGAGATGTACGGGTCTCAGACGCTCGAGTGGGGTGGATCATGATATACGGGTCATGGGCACTCGGTTATGGCGGATTATGGTGTACGGGCATGGGCACTCGGTTAAGGTGGATTGTGTTGTACGGGCCACGGACATCGGTCAGGGTGGATTGTAGTGTACGAGCTACAGGCATCAAGTCAATCTCGGTACCATGCATTGCATATGGGTCTAGGAGCATATTACGGGACATGATTCTTGTTGCTAGTAACACGTGGATGAAGCATGCATCACGTAGATGCGTATTTTTATGTGGAGTGTTTCACTTACCGCATTTACTTTATCTTATGCATGTTATATCATATTTATGTGCTATGTGGTTATCTCATTTCAGTATGCACGTTTTGTATTTGTTTGAGGCGGGCATCTATTGGGTGATTTTCTGTCACTCACCCCTACTTTCCAGGTGAGCCGAATGAGGACTACGAGCACATCTTTGTTGAAGACAGGACGGACATAGTTGAGTAAGCTGGTTGATAGCTGCATCTAGGATACGAGGAGACTCTGCAGCTGATTGTTTCTTATTTACCGTTTGAGGATTTTCACAGACTTCTTAGTACTTTTATTATCAGAGTTTTTATTCAGTATTGTAATGGCGATTATTTGAGTTTAAATTCAAGTTATGAATTATGTTTCTGCGAGAAAAATTTCTATGTCATTTCTGACATATAAGAGATTGATTCGACGCCTTGTATTCTCTTTAGCGAGATAAGGCAGGTGCACTGTTCTCGATACTAGGGCTCAGGAGCAAGGCGCTACAGGTGGTGTCAGAGCGAGGCTTCAGATCTGCTTCGAAAACACAAGATTAGTTAGATCACTTAGACATAAGTTACAGTACTTTGTAAAATAACGATTTTACCCCTAATGAACAAAGTAGACCTAAGTGATGATTGTAGACCTAGGTTATGATCGGGTCATGGGAGGTGTGTGCCGTTGGTGAGCTTTCTCTACTCAATTACCGTTACACCATCGAATCTTCGCATGAACCCCATAAATGCTCAAATCCCTCGATTACTCCTGTTCCATCCGAATTCTTGTCAAGGTTCGCGTGAAATCCAAGAAAATGTCGCCGGATAGTGAACAATCTGGCAAACGAGGCAACAGTGGATGTGGTAATGACCACCCGAATCGGGGGCCATCCTCCAGACATTGGCCGACATCATGGCCACCTTGGCCACCATTTTGGCACAACAACAGCAGTAGACTGTTCAGCGGCAGCAGCAGTTGAATCAACGGCTTCCACCACCGCGGCCACTGGACCTGAGGTTTTACTACGGGAAAATACAGGATGTCCCTAATTCGATGTCCAGAAGGACCTTTCATCGCAGGAGGCGGAGATATGCGACATGGCCGCTTATAATCACATGACTGCCCATGACAAAAGTATAGTTGTGGAGCAGAGCAAGGCCACCGTCGCCACCATGTGCTCATTGTGGATGTCATACTCGGGTTAGTGTAGGGGGATTATGCAAGTATGAGTGGGACAACCGGGACATTTTACGAGAGAAAGCATTGAGCAGAGACCGACGCCACCATCATAACAGAATCAAAAGCAACATAAAGGGAAGCAAGGATTGGTGTTCAGATCCACGTGATGACTAATGCGGACGTCGGGGAGGCTAGCAACATCATAACAGAGTTCAACTGCCGGCGATCAAGTACCAATGACTCGTTACCAATGCAGAGGATGTCAGTCAGAGATAGATGATCAGAGTGGCGCAGCGGAAGCGTGGCTTTTAAGTCACGTAAGTTCAAAAGAGGAGACTTCAGTGGATCCGAAGAAGATTAAGGCTATTGATGAGTAGCCCCGACCGACCATGGCGACTGAGGTAAGAAGTTTTCTTGGTTTAATCAGCTGCTACATGAATTTTCTTGAAGGAGTTTTGTCGATACTGGTATCCCTGAGCAGACGGAAGCAGAAGAAGGCGAAGTTTGAGTGACCGCTGATATCAGCAAAGTTTCGTTGAGCCAAAAGGGAAAAAAAATTGAACACAAGACCATAATTCACAATTTTTCTAATTAACTTTATCTACACACAGTGATCGATACTACCTTAACGATACATTTCCACATATCAAACACGTACTAGTACATCAAGCATACAAAATCCAACACAACTACACAAAGAAACATAACATATTACAAAAAAAGAGAAATCACATACCATAATGAACTATGAATATACAGCAACATAAGTCAAAAATATATGCACATGTACGCATATACATAAATATATACACATATGCATATACATACAAAGCGACCAATATGAAAATACAAAGTAATAGGTAAAAGCTCACAATATATATAGAATACGATAACAACGTAGGAGTAGCGAACATATAAAAGATATACGGTAAGTTAGGATTATATGTGCAAAATGAGCGCTACAAAAAAAAAGGAACCAATGCCAAATAAACAACTTAGAAATTTATAAACATTATGCTTTTAATACACTTCATGGGTTACTAATCCATAGAATAATACATAAGTACAAAAAACATTCAATCTCTTACAACAATAAAGATGCATATAGACACATACAATTTGTTACAACATTAATGATACAATGTAAATAAGTCGATTTAAGAAAATATACAAATAGATACATGAAACAAAAGTAATTAAATGATGCTAAGTAAATATGCACATGTATGCGCACAACTATTTCAATGACACCACCACATAACTATATGAAACAAAACAGTAATAAACATCATAATATATAACAAGAACAAACGACACAATTACAAAGAATACAGTAACAGAGATACTTTTCATACAAGGCATGTGTTACGAAATAGGCATACATTTGCAAGTTTTAAAACACATCATTAACATACACAATTGAAGTAAATCATGGTAATTACGAGTTAGGAACGATATAGTATTGTATGACAGCATAGTAATAGACTAAAGTGTAAATAACTTAATAACATAAAACAAAAACAAAATTAATTAAAACTAGAATTATCATACTTGAACACCCAAATTGATTGTATATCTACATTACAGAAAAATCTATGCATTTATGCATTTTTTTGAAAATAAAATATATGACGATATTTATACAACAATTATACAAGCTAGTACGAAAAATATAAAGTATGGGTAACGAAAAATTATTAATGACTAACAGAAGTACAAAAAGGAGATCATGATAAACAAAGACTAAAATGAACGCGCATAGCGCGTACCTTTTAACACTCAACTGACAAACAATATCAACATAATGCATGTGACAGACTGCAGATAACGGTTGTAAATTCATGAGCTACATATGATACATAAGTCATACATGTGTTTAAAATAAGGATACACAACATACTATATGTCTGTATCAAACATGTTAGACAATTTAACAATTAAAACGACAACATATATATTAAAACTCATATATGCTGATATATATAATGGACAGAGCTATTGAAGGAGGTATATAATTTGAAGTTGTCGATTCATCCAGGTGCTACGAAGATATATAATGACTTAAAGAAACATTATTGGTGGAGTGGGATGAAGAGACACATTGCTGAGTTCATTGAGAGATGCCTCATTTGACAGCAGGTCAAGGCAGAGCATCAGAGGCCGGGAGGTTTGTTGTTGCTGTTAGAGACACCGGAGTGGAAGTGGGAGGATGTGATGATGGATTTTGTTGTAAGGGTCCCTAAAACAAGAAACAACAACGACATGATCTGAGTGATTGTTGACCGACTGACGAAGTATGCTCACTTTCTACTTGTGTCGGGTGATGTGACCTTGGAGAGATTGGTGACACTGTATATTGACGATATTTTTAGCCTTCGTGGAGTCCTAGTCAGTATCGTCTCAGACCGTGACCCGAGGTTCACTTCCCGATTCTGGTCAGATTGCCAGAGAAGGTTGGGAACGAAACGACGACTGAGCACCATTTTTCATCCATAGACTGATGTGCAGTCTGAGAGGATTATTCATTCTCTAGAAGACATTTTGAGAGCTAGCGCATTGGACTTCAAGAGCACTGAGATAGTATGATCAGGCTAATTGAGTTCTCTTACAACAACAGTCACCACAATGCTATAGGCATGGCACCCTTTGAGGCGCTTTATGGAAGTAAGTGCAGATTCCCTGTTCATTGGGATGAGGTCGATGAGCTTGTTATTACCGGACCTGAGCTAGTTGAGCAAACCAATGAGAAGGTAAAGATGATTCGTGACATGCTCAAGGTTGCTCAAGACAGGAGTAAGAATTGAGATGATTCAAAGAGACATCTGAGGTTTGAGAAAAATTATATCTTAAGGTGTCACCCATGAAGGTTGTGACTCGCTTTGGGGTTAAAGGCAAGTTAAGACCTCGTTACATTGGTTCGTACGAGGTGCTTGAGAGAGTTGCTATGTTGGCATACAGATTGATGCCACCTCCAGCGTTGGCTCGGGTGCACAACGTATTCCATGTGTCTCAGTTGCAGAGGTATGTCCCGGGTCCGAGCCATGTTCTAAATGCGCAGTCCTTGAAAATTAGACCAGACACATCATATGAGGAGACCCCTATCCGAATCGTAGACTACAAAGATCAAGAGCTGCGAAGGAAAATAATTCCTTATGACAAAGTTCAGTGGACCAATCATATGGAGCGCGAAGCGACGTAGGAGTTGGAGGAGCAGATGTGAGAGCGCTATCCCTACCTCTTCGAATAAGATACGTCAAGTTTCAAGGATTAAACTTTTTGTAAGTTGGGTAGGATGTTACATCCGTAATTTTAAAAAAATAAAAAAAATAATCATAGATAATAGAGGATAAAGATAAAAGAAAATAAAGAAAATTATCTAATTTAAATTATTCAAGATAACTATACTATCCTTGATGAGGTCCATAACCCTCATCCATGTCAAGATAATGAGAATGCATATAATGTTACAAAAATGCAAGATCAAGGACCCTTAACAAGAAGTAAAACTAAGAAACTAATGCATGAAGTAGGGGCCTTTCTTTTTAAACATGTGCAAGATGAACCAAAGGAATGTATACATTGGGTTCACCTTATTGAACCTATAACATGATTTGTAAGAGTTTTTAGAACCATTGTAAAATATCATTAAGTTAGAATGTGTTCTTTATTTTGCTTTGTAAATGTTTATGTTGTATTAGTTTAGGCCTATCTCGGATTGTGAGTTTCTGCAGGACCAGTTTTGATAGAATTAACGTATCTCTGCAACCACAAGACCAATTTACAAGTTTCAAGATGTTCTGGAAAGCTAAGACAAAGACCTACAACTTTCATGTTTTGCACTTCTCCAAATTCGGTCGTCTTAATAGCAAAAATCAGCATGCAAGTTGAAGTACTGTTTCTACCGAATTCTGTGACATACCTTCAGTATTTTAGATGTATCTCCTCAATGGTTGGGGTAAATGCAAAGAACTTTATATGCTTATTTTCTACACTCAATTGGCTACAATTCTCTAGAAGAAGTCAAGGCCTATTTCGAATTGGAAGGCGTCCAAAAATCTGTCACAAATCAGATAAGATTTTCAAGTTGAAGACAAATCCTTAAAGTCTTCCATGAATAGTACTTGAGGGGCCTAGTTTGAAAATCATCATTCAAGACTTGCAAGACTAGTTTTTATGGAGCCTACATGAATAGTTTTTAGAAGTGTGTAGTCTTTTCAATCATCATTTCAATTTGTAAGATAGTTTGTTGTCTTGTGTTATTTTTGCCTATAAAAGGCACATAAGAGAAGCCTTGTAAAAACACACCTTCAATGAAAATTTCTTCTTCTTCAAGAGCAATTCTTGTGTGTTTTCTTGGTTCATATTCAAAATCAAGGCTAGAATCTTTCAAGGCTTGAACATCCTTGTGAGAGTTGTCCAATTCCGGGGAGGGAAACATCCAAGAGGGAGGTATCTTGCTTGGGTTATGTGAAACTCATTGGAGGACTTATGTTCAAAAGGTTTTCTTCAACTTATTTGGAAGCAAGGTGAAGATATCTTCATTGTTCCTAAACCATATTTGGAGAAGGAGCTTTAGAGTTAAAGAAAGGTCCATTCTTGCACGTATCAATCCTATTTTCATTAATTATTCCATCAAATTCCTAAAATCTCCCCCCTAACCAAAATAAAATCCCCCAAACCCCTTCACCCTAATTCTAGCGGCAGTTTTTCTTCTTTGAGGGAAGTAGCGGCAGAGAGTGAGGGCCTAGAGAGAGGAAAATGAAAAAAAAAAGAGAAGAAGAAGAAAAGAAAAAATGAAGAAGGAAAAAAGGGAGGAGCTAGCTGTATATCATCAAACGTATTCTTGTCTTATCACTTATTAATATACTAGTTCAAGGTAGGTGTCTCTTCTCCCACAAACGAGTGTGATTCATGCATGCTTTGATGGTATATTAATGTGATTCGTCGTTTTTATTTGTTTAAGATGTTAATTTTGCATATATTTTATATGGCAAAGCATGAGGTGTATTGTTTATGGCTTGTTTATGAACTGTTATGTGCGTGTATGTTCATGAATTTGATGGTATGGTTGAATCGGATTAAAAATACCCTTAAAAGAATTGAAAAGATGGGAACTTTCATACTACGAGCCATTAAAATTTTTTTTTTGTCTTTGGAATAGGTTAATCTAGCCCTGAATAGGTTGGGATTGGATTGAAAGTCGAAAAATAGGTCTGACGGACGCGTTTCAGGGGGTGACGCGTGGGGCCCACGCGCAGCCCCTGACGGCGCGTCCGGACACGCGATGACGTGTCACTTCTAAAAGATACGTATTGTTATATCACATCGAATGCAACTTGTTTGAGGTCAATCGGAGTTAAAACGAATATTTTATTGAGGTTAGAAAGAAATAGAATTTAATAATAAAAAAGGAAAAATAAAATAAAAAAATCCGGGGTCAGCTGGCCGGTTGACCTGGTTAGCATGAGTGCTGGTCTGGCCATTAATGGGCCGGGCCAAATATTTTTTTAAAAGAAAAAATGAGAAAGGCTATTGGACCAGCCAGGCTATCGAACCAGACCAGATGGCCAGCATACCGGACCAGGACAACAGGCCGGCCCAAACAGAATTTAAATAAAAAAGAAGTTCTGAAATTTAATGAAATGAATAAATAATAAATAATTAATTCAAAATTGGTTTAAAAGAAAAATAAGAAAAAATAGTAGAAAATTCTAGAAAATTTATATACGCTAAAGAAAAATACTGGCAATTATAAATAGTAACTTTTCGTTAATCAAAAAATTTAAAAACTAGATATTGAGTGTCGTAGATGGTGAGGATGCGCGTACGGGCCCTAGGCGAATGTGTTGTTGCATGCATAGCACGTACATTTGCATTTGGAGTGGGTTGAGATGTACGGGTCTCAGACGCTCGAGTGGACTGGATCATGGTATACGGGCCATGAGCATTCGGTTATGGTGGATCATGGTGTACGAGCCATGGGCACTCGGTTAAGGTGGATCGTGGTGTACGGGCCATGGACATTGGTCAGGGTGGATTGTAGTGTACAGGCTACATACATTCAGTCAATCCCAGGATCATGCATTGCATATAGGTCTAGGGGCATATTGCGTGACATGATTCTTGTTGCGTGTAACACATGTATGGAGCATGCATCACATAGTTGAGTATTTTTATGTGGAGTGCTTTACTTACCGCATTTACTTTATCTTATGCATGTTATATTTATGTGCTATGTGGTTATATCATTCGGTATGCACATTTTGTATTGGTTTGAGGCGGGCATCTAACGGGTGATTTTTTGTCACTCATCCCTACTTCCCAGGTGAGCCAGATAAGGACTACGAACACATCTTTGTTGAGGAGAGGACAAACATAGCTTAGTGGGCTGGTTGATAGCTGCATCTAGGATACGAGAGGACTCTGCAGCTGATTGTTTCTTATTTACCGTTTGAGGATTTTCACAGACTTCTTAGTACTTTTACTATCAGAGTTTTTATTCAGTACTGTAATGACGATTATTTGAGTTTAAATTTATATTATGAATTACGTTTGCGCAAGAAAAATTTCTACATCATTTCTTACATGTAAGAGATTGATTCAATGCCTTGTATTCTCCTTAGCGACATATATGGCGGGTGCACTGTTATCGATGCCAGGACTCGAGAACGTGGCGCTACAGTAATCAATGTATACTTTTATTGTTGTTCTTTTGGTTCCACTAAGTTTTTTGTTATTACTGTTTAAGAGACAACAGAGATCTTGGTTGTCAAATAAAATTGACCATAGTGATGTCAGTTGTGTCTATACTGCGTTCACTGTGGTTTAATAAATAACCATAGGACCACAGTAACATGTACCTCTATTATAACGGTATTTTTGATAACCACCGGGTTCATTGTGGTTCATATCTTTAGACTCGTTGGTTTACCGAGATTTTGGTATTAAAATTACACAGATTTCGAAGATCAAGTCATTTAAATAGTGGATTTTTCGGCATATTAAACGAAAACTAATGACACACAAAAAGAAAGATGTCAAAAAAGAGAGTGAATGAGTGATTTAACAAAAAGAAAAGAAAAAAGAAAAAAGGAAAAAAGGAGAAGCATAAGCCCACTTTCTTGATCTACATAAAGTGTAAGAGATAAGCATACAATTGGAAAATTAAAAAGACAGAATCCTAAAAGTCCTTAAACTGTTCATGGTGAAACGTATAAATATTTTGTTCACATAGCTTTTGTTGGTTAATTTCCTTGTTATACTAGGATTATAAGTTTCCTATATGTTAGGAGGTTGGATATGGTATGTTTCCATAATGGTAGTTATCTATTCCTAAAGGGTTTAGGTTTAGTTTAGACAAGTTTAGTCTATAAAAGGGGGGCAGCCGGCAAATGCAAAGGTGCCCAGTTTAGTTGTTCGGTTTTGAGTTATTTTCCGAATAATACAAAGCGAGTTATGTTTTGTATGTGCACGTGTGTTGTTTTGAATCCGTTGTTTACTTCAATTGGTATCAGAGCCGAGTTTGTTCGAAGAGGGAGGAGCCACCGTGGAGGGTTGCCGTGAGAAGGTTGATCCCGTGAGGAGGTTGCCGTGTTCTTCGTATAAACAAGGGCCGGATTCTGTTCGACGTGTAATTAATTAAAAAAAAAGGAATTCCGCCGAAAAGGCCGAAGGAATCGGCCAAAGACTCCGCCGAAAAAACCGAAGGAATTGGCCAAAAAGATTTCGGTTGAAGAAATTTTCTTAAACTAAAGGCCGAAAGTGTGGCCTTTGGAAAATAGGCCGAAAGTCTGACCTTTGGAAAATTGAAAGGTAACGAAACCTTGCCGAAGGATTTTCGGCCAGCAGTGGTCAAACAGGGGTTTGATCAACGAGTTTTTGGAAGGATCCAACCACAATGAATGAAGTCGGTGAAAGTAGCGCAAGGCCCGTGAGCACCGCGAGTCAACCGCGTGTGAGAGAGGTTGGATCGACTGCCGTACAATGTCCGATGCTTTCTCCGACCAATTATAGCGTGTGGGCTAATGCGAATGAAGATCGTTCTAAGAGTTCACAAGGTGTGGGATACGATTGATCCAGGTTCGGATGATGCCGAGAATAATGATGTTGCAATTGCTCTACTGTTTCAAGCAATCCCCGAGAATTTGATCTTACAAGTCGGCCATCAAGAAACATCGAAAGGAATTTGGGAAGCCATAAAGACGAGATATTTGGGTGCCGAGAGGGTCAAAGAGGCGAGGCTCCAAACCCTAGCTGCCGAATTTGATAGACTCAAGATGGCAGAAACCGATTCTATCGATGTGTATGCCGGAAAGTTGTCCGAAATTTCGGCAAAGTCGGCCTCCCTTGGGCAGCCCCTAGATGATTCCAAGATGGTCAAGAAATTCCTTAATGGTTTGCCGAGATCGAAGTACATACATATTGTTGCGTCACTAGAACAAGTGTTGGATTTGAACAAGATCGATTTCGAAGATGTTGTTGGTCGCTTGAAAGCGTACGAAGAACGAATTAACGAAGAAAGTTTCAACGCTACGTCAGACAGTACTTTGTTATATTCATCTTCTTCTGATCAACAAAATAAGGGATTTTCTGATCAGAGGGGCAGAGGTCACGACTCACGTGGAAAAGGCCGAGGCCGAGGGAGAGAGACGAGGAAGGATCGCTCGAAGTTAATATGTTTTCGTTACGACAAGCCCGGACACTTTGCAAGCAACTGTCCCGAGAAGTTAATATGTTTTCGTTGCGACAAGCCCGGATACATTGCAAGGAAGTTTCCCGAGAGAAAAACGAAAACGGATGAGGCATTTATCGCTGATGAGCATGATGTAGATGAAACGGTGTTTGTCCACGAAGGTGTTGGTTACGTACCTCAAGAAGTGTGCTTGAATGAAAGGAGCCTGATGCCGAGTAAATTGACTTCTGAGCCTATGGAAGATCATATATGGTATCTGGATAATGGTGCAAGCAATCATATGTCGGGAAATAAATCTTACTTCTGCAAGTTGAATGAAAATGTGAAAGGCAAAGTAAGATTTGGAGATGGATCTTGCGTTGAAATTAAAGGCAAAGGAACGGTACTTCTTCAAGGCAAGACAAGGGAACAAAGGCTTCTTACCGAGGTCTATTATATACCAGAGTTAAGGAGCAACATACTCAGCCTCGGACAAGCCATAGAGGGTGGTTGTGAGGTGAGCTTGAAGGGTGAGCACTTGATGATGTATGATAGGAGCGGCCGTTTGTTGATGAAAGTTCAAAGGAGTCCAAATCGGCTATACAAGATCTGTATAAAGCCGGGTGTCCAGATGTGTCTTCAAGCTAAGATTGATGTTGAAGGTACCAGGCTGGCTCACATTGGTCAACCTCAGCCGAGCACAAGCGCAGAGGTGCCAGCTTTGCCCAGACCGAGAGCGAAACGCCAGCACTTAGAGACTAGGAGAACAGCCAAGACTGACACATCAGAGACCAAAGAAAAGAAGCCTCCGAAGCAAAATACGGATAGGGCTAAGAAGCAGAAGATAGTCGAGGACAAGATATTCAGGCTCAAGTATAAAAGGAAGTCTATACAAGCTCAGAAGCATGTGCAATCAGTCCAGCTAAAGCCTGACCCCAGAAATGATGCCGAGGCATGTGACCATACAAAGGATAGTCGTTGTCTCTCCTCGGCAGTTGCAGCAGAGCTCACTACCTCAGCTTGGAATTCCAGTAAGATGAAGTGGATCAAGAAGGCGGAGCTCATTGGCAAAAATAGCACAAGGTATGGAGCTAATCGACGTGCGCAGATTAAGAAGAAGGAGGTGTGCCAATATGGCAAGAACTTCTGTGAATCATGCGGGAAGTATGCAGTGAAGAGAATACTGACAACCCGACATCAGCTTATGTCAAACGATGGAGTATGTAAGTGGCGACGAGCAAAGAGCGGATATCTTGACGAAGCCGTTGGCGCGGACGAAGTTCAAGGAAATGCGTAGCTTGCTTGGCGTGGAAGACCTTCTGAGGGTACATTCGGAAATTAAGGGGGAGAATGTTGGTTAATTTCCTTGTTATACTAGGATTATAAGTTTCCTATACGTTAGGAGGTTGGATATGGTATGTTTCCATAATGGTAGTTATCTATTCCTATAGGGTTTAGGTTTAGTTTAGACAAGTTTAGTCTATAAAAGGGGGGCAGCCGGCGAATGCAAAGGTGCCCAGTTTAGTTGTTCGGTTTTGAGTTATTTTCCGAATAATACAAAGCGAGTTATGTTTTGTATGTGCACGTGTGTTGTGTTTTGAATCCGTTGTTTACTTCAGCTTTCGCATATAAACAATGTATATTACTTATATAAACAATGTATATTACTTGTTTATGAATAGGGTTGTTTTTTTAACATTGTAATATAACTCCAAAAACAATTGTAAAACTTCAAAACAAGAGCATTGAGTATTGAATAAAACTTTGTGTTGTCATATTTTTACCCATGTGATGGGAAGAGAGGTAGGAAAAATATATATTTTTATTAAATATAAAGCCTGTGTATTGTGGTGTCACAGCTATTTTTTTGTCGAAGTAGTGAACCAGTCTTCCTTTTGCTATAGATAATACAAATATCGCATCACGAAGTTTTTGCAGGCCAAATATACTTCTCTGACCATTCCACATCTCAATACAACTTTTGATTTTTAGTCTGCAGTTTCCATCAATATAACAAGTCATTCGCCGTCTTGACACTTTTTTCCCATTGGAGTATATGTGAAATTTTTCATTTCGGAGGCTTCTCCGCCTAAGTCCCAACGAACATTGTGAATGATAAATCAATAGTCCAACAGCTTCTTAGTTTGGAGACAACTTACGCAGTTATCCACACAAGATGCCTTCGCAAACCAGGCCTTCAACCTAACATTAGTGGATCACCCACTCTGTGCGTGTCTCTGAATTCGAATTCTTAACTTGTTAGAGTAAATCTCAACCCGAGTACCAACTGGACAATGTCATAACCATTTTTTTCTATTATATATACGCAGGGAAGATACATGTTTTTTGAACGTAATTTCCATGAGAAATTTAATTACTTAGGCTATTACGCAACCAAAAATTTTGAATGATTAAAACTTATCTCTTGGTGGGCAATTTACCTCATTTTTTTAAGGAATAATTATTTTTACAATTGTGATTAGACGTAATTACACTTAATCTTCTATTTTTGAAATTAAACATTTACGTGCCTTGTGTTTTTGGATTACACTAAAAACGAGAGTCTTCGGTTAAACTTAACGAAAATTATTATCTTGTAACTTCATGTGGTTTGAAATCTGACATCAAGTTAGTTAATTTTTTGATCGCAGGGTCAACCTTCATCATATTTATCATAAAACTTTATTTCAAATTGGCATGATTCATATATATGAATCATCGCCTATGTTACTTTAATCTGAAGTCTTTTTTTTAAACTCGACATGAGTCATATAAGAATCATCGTTGTGTGACACCACCATCATATCAATTGACAAAGTAAAGGCATAGAGATCAAGTTGATTATGCTCATTCATAGCAGTGCAAAGCAAAAGACTTGCACATACACATACCCGAAATCAATTTGTGCGTGCAAAATGTCTGTTCCGAAGGCTTTCTTGGCGCCAATGGCAATTCTGACTCTTGTTCTTATCACGGCAATGGCTGAGGAAACTGATCAACACAAGCGGGTTGCACGCGGTACATTTGCCCCCCGTTTAATTTATGCATTGTTTCTCATATCCGAATATGACGTATTAAAACGAAATGATTCACTAAAGTGGCAGCGGTTCTTATGTTGTGAAATAGCAGTTAATCGATACATATTGAAGCATTTTTTAGTATGGGTCATCAGAAAACAATTTCTATATGTTTCTAGCCTCTAAGACAATGTAGTAATGTTGGTAATGTTGTTGTTTCTTATTTTTTAGTACCATCTTGTCACCTTGTTTCTTCATTACCTACTGAGATTTTTACATTTTTAATTTCGAAAAATGTAAGCAACAATGTTAAAGAGAAAATGTTGACATCAAAATTCAGATAATACTTTTAAAACCAATTATTAGATCATATAAAGAGTGAATTACAATAAATAAGATTGGATGAGACAATTGCCACCGTCATTTGATACAATTCCATATAAAATCTATTTTACCGATTGATCAAATATGCCCTTCTTGGAGGATAACCAGAGAAATCCGCCAGGCGACCTGGGTACCACCGACGCTGAATTCATCTCGTTCTTTGAACAAGAAAACAATAGAAACAAAGATAAGAGTGACATCCGGCTCCGTTGATATCGATTTCTTTTTATTTGTGTATATCTTATTAGTGAATACATGATGACTTTGTCCCAGCTGTTTGCTTTCGTTTCAAAACTGTTTACTTAATTAAGACAAACTATTAAACTCATTATATTTATTTTGCAATTTTATAGAAAATGAGTGGAGCATATGAAATGGATGAAAAACGAGAGTATAGATAAACAAAATGCGGCGTAGAGAGTATAATACAACATATTCCTGGAACATATTTTAGGAGCGAGATCCGCTGACCATCTCTGGCCGAGAAGCACCATGATCGTCAATCACAATGTATCACGTCAGCGTTTCGAGTAATTTTTTGTTTGCGGTGCTGACGTGAGGCCTTCTGATTGATAGTCACGGCATCGGTTAGCGTGGAAGGGGTCACCAGATCTGGCCCATATTTTATGATGTCTCAAAGCTATCTCTCTGCTTATATTTGTAATCATGATTCACGAGGACCACTTGCTTTGCAGTTGAAGTAGCAAATGAGGGAAGATATGTCTTAACAAAAACAAAGGGCCTGCAGCAGCAGATTACGTTTAGAAAATTGTTAGAAGATCCTTGTTCAGGGTTCTATTGTGACGGCGATGCCAGTTGCGATTATCTACTTGACATGCAGTGTACATGTATTCTTAGCATGTTTACCTGCGGATACAGAAATAATAACGGTTACGGTTGTGATCATTTCACTTGTGATGATAAAGGAAGGTGTGATTACACGGAAGAATATGGCCTTGCTTGCAGGTGTGACGCCAGCTCTGGATGTCAAAATTTGGATAGAAATCAAAACAAATGATCAACTTGATCAAAACGTAACAAACAAGAAACAATTAGCTATGAAGAAGCTCGGAGCAAATGAAAATGGCGTTATGGCGCCAGAGGAGAATTTCAACTTGAGGAAGAAGGAGATTCTAAAATTTTATTCTGCTTTTTCTCTAAACCACAAATGTACAACTAATACATGTATTTATACTAGTCTAAAGAAGTATCTAGAAACACGTGAGAAACGAGCAATCTTCACTATATCAAGCTTAAAACCAACTCCCGCATATCACCCGTGCCAGCCTTATGAAGTGTTGCAGCTCCAGCGTGCCAAGCACGCCAACCGTGCCAACCGTGCCAAGACTTAGTTCTGTTCCAGCGTGCCAAGCACGCCAACCGTGCCATACGTGCCAAGGCTTAGTTCCACTCCAGCGTACCAAGCACGCCATGCCACACGTGCCAAGGTCTAAGTCTTGTGCCACCATCCGTGCCAAGCTTCAATCACCTTGCCAACCATCCATGCCAAGCACATGCCACGGCTATCCACCAACCAATACCTTCTTGCCAGTTCCTATTTCTTGCACCAGTGCATCCATATCTTTAACACCCCCCCTCAATTCTGACTTCTTGTAAATGTTACAGACCCCTAATGCAGAAGTCAGAAATTGCAACCTTTGAGAACTCAATGCCTTAGTGAACAGGTCAGCCATCTGAAACTCAGTTTTAACTGGCATTGGCTTAATCACCCCCTCTTGAAACTTATCTCTGACCACATGACAATCCACCTCTATATGCTTTGTCCTCTCATGGAAAACTGGATTTTCAACAATATATATAGCACTCTTATTATCACAAAACAGTTCTACAGGCTCTTTCTGTTCTATGCCTAGGTCTTTCAATAAGTACAACAACCACTGCACTTCACAAGTAGCTGCAGCAAGTGACCTGTATTCAGCTTCTGAGGAAGACCTTGAGACTGTAGTCTGTTTCTTTGCTTTCCAGGACACTAAAGCATCACCAAAGAACATACAGTAACCTGTAATAGATCTTCTGGTTTCAGTACACCCAGCCCAGTCTGAATCTGATTAAGCTTTAAGCAATTTTGAACCTGTGCTGGGAAACAATAAGCCCTGTCCAGGATTACCCTTCAAATACCTAAGCAATCTGTGAACAGCCTTCATGTGCAGTTCTGTGGGACAATCTAAGAATTGACTTAATTGTTGCACAGCATATGAAATGTCAGGTCTTGTAATAGTAAGATACAATAACTTTCCAATAATTCTCCTGTAACAAGAAACATCTGAAAATAGAGGTGAATCATTATGTTCCAGTTTTAAATTTTGTTCCATGGGTGTCAAAGCAGGCTTGGCAGCCAAAAAACCTGTCTCTTCTAATAGTTCCATTGCATATTTTCTTTGACAAATCATAATCCCCCCCTGAGACCTTGCCACCTCAAGTCCTAGAAAGTACCTCAGAACACCTAAGTCTTTGATTTGAAATGTGGAATGTAAATGAGTTTTCAGAGCTTGAATATGAGACAATGAATCACTAGCTATAATAATGTCATCAACGTAAATGAGCAATGCAATGAAAGATTCTGAGGTGCGTTTAGTAAACAAGGTATAATCATTTTTGGACTGTTTGTAACCCTGAGACAGTAAATACACAGTAAGCTTTTCATTCCACTGTCTACTGGCTTGTTTAAGCCCATAAAGAGATTTCTGAAGCTTGCAAACTGCATTAGGGATGGAAGACTGAACTCCTTGAGGCAACTCCATATAAATCTCCTGATATAAATCACCATGAAGAAAGGCATTATTTATATCTAACTGATGCACATGCCAATGATTCACAGATGCCAAAGCCAAAAGAAGACGGACAGAGGTCATTTTTGCCACATGTGAGAAGGTGTCAACATAATCTATACCTGGTTGCTGAGTGTACCCCTTTGCCACTAGCCTTGCTTTATAACGTTCAATTGACCCATCAGCCTTGCGCTTAACCTTATACACCCACTTACAGCCAATGGGTTGTTTACCAGGTGGCAAGGGAACAATGTCCCAGGTACGTGTAGCCTCCAAAGCTGCCAATTCAACCTGCATAGCTTGCTGCCAGGCTGCTGATGTAGCAGCCTGCTGGTAAGTCACAGGTTCCTGATCAGTACTGATGCTAAGGATATAGGACTTGTATTCAGGAGCCAAAGTTTCAAGAGAGTGAAATGACTGTATAGGATATGTCACAGACTCAGATGGTTCCAAAGCATTAGAGGAATGACTGAGATTGCAATAATAATCCTGCAAATAAGATGGAGCATGTCTCTGCCTAACACATCTATGATCAGAATCAGAGGCAAGAGGCAAGTGGACCTCCAGGTGAGTTATTGGTATCTGATCATTTGGAGGGGATACTGACTTTTTTGAGGATGAAGAAGGAGATGAACACATTGAAGGCACAGATGACACTGAGGACGACTCAATTTCATCTGACTGAAGAGCATCAGGAGCAGGTGGCAAATGATGCAAGGGATGTTCTTGAGAAGGTGATGGGCACGGAGGCAGAGGTGCATCAGTCACAACATGAGGAACTGAGACTGATGCTGATGGCAAGGAAGATTCATTAGAAAATGGGAAAGAATTCTCATGAAACAAGACATCTCTAGACACAATAACAGACTTGTCTTCAAGTTTTTGAACAATGTACCCCTTTGTATTCATGGGAAATCCAAGAAAGACACAAGGAAAAGCTCTGGGTGCAAACTTGGCTTTATGAGGAGTGTTGTCACATGCAAAGGCTAAACACCCAAATACTCTGAGATGAGAATATATAGGCTGACTATTATGCAAAATCTCATAAGGAGTTTTACACTGAAGTACAGGAGATGGCATCAAATTTATCAGATATGTAGCATGCTGAAGACAGAATCCCCAATAATCAATGGGCAATGAAGCATGAAATCTAAGTGCTCTAGCTACAACCAAAAGATGTTGGTGCTTCCTTTCAACCACTCCATTCTGTTGAGGAGTATGACTACAGGTTGTTTGATGGACTACCCCGTTTTGCATATAAAATTCAGTCATTTTAAACTCAAGTCCATTATCACTTCTGATAACCTTGATATGAACATTGAATTGAGTAAACACATAATGAAAGAAACTCTGCAAAATCTGTCTAACTTCAGATTTTGCCTTAAGCAAATATATCCAGGTATACCTTGAACAGTCATCAACTATAGTCAAAAAGTATCTCTGATTGTACATTGTATGGTGCCTATAAGGGCCCCATATATCAACATGAATAACATCAAAAGGAAGCTTAGAGGCTGTAGCAGATATAGGAAACGGTGATCTTTTCAACTTTGCCAAAGGACAGACTGTACAGACACTATTCTGATCAAAAGAAGGTATTTCTGGATGTAACCTATGCAATTCTTGTATTCTAGTTGATGAGGCATGCCCAAGTCTGGCATGCCACAGATACGAATCAGAGTTAAGACTAGAGGAAGACAAAGCAGAAGGCAAAAGACATGTACTGAATTCTCCATATTGCAGAGGTAAACTGGAATCATGTATATAGTAAAGCCCATGATGCTTCCTAGCTGAACCAATCATCCTCCTGGACAACTGATCCTGAATCAAACAACCAGAATCATGAAATGAAACAAGCAGATGAGGGGAGTCAGTAAGCTTGCTGAGAGAGACAAGGTTAAAAGAGAATGAAGGAACATATAGGACATCCTTCAAGACCAGACCACTGTGCAATATAACCACTCCTCTATGAGTTGATTCAACTGTGACATTGTTAGGAAGCTTAATAGAAACATGATCAATGGGATTATAAGACTGAAACAAAGCCAAAGAGCATGAAATATGGTCAGTGGCTCCTGAATCCAAGATCCAAACGCAATCAGTACTTACAGAACGCTTACCTGTGGACATACCTGTCTGTGCTGTCATGACAGCTCCCTGTACCTCCTTATTTCCACTGCTTCCTGAAACAGCATCATCAATATCCAACATTTTTTAAAAGCTTAGTAAACTGTTTTTGAGTAAGAGACTG
Organism: Eustoma russellianum; assembly: GCA_036186865.1. NCBI lineage: Eukaryota > Viridiplantae > Streptophyta > Magnoliopsida > Gentianales > Gentianaceae > Eustoma > Eustoma russellianum. The sequence goes on from AP025045.1 coordinate 7,082,992, forward strand.
CATAGCCTGTGGAAATAGACCAGACAAAGGCATCTCAGCATCACAGTTCTGAACTCTCTCTTCAACCACCTCAGCTGCATTTACTTGATTCTTAAACTTAAATCCAGGAGGAAATCCATGCTTTCTGTAGCATCTATCAATTGTATGCCCTATCATACCACAGTGATTACATTGCAAACGTTTATTTCCTTCCTGATAGAATCTTCCATTTCCTCTCCTATATGTCTGTCCTTGCTTCTTATTAACATACGTGTTCGCTACAAAGCTCTCTTGATCATCACAATTTGAAATCAATGCTGTAGGTGCATTATTAAAACCAGTTGACACAGAATTATTAGTAATCTTCCTCTCAAACTTCAACGCCATCGCAAAAACAGTCTTAATATCTGGTAGGGGAGTCATTACGAAGACCTGTGATCTTACTGGATCGAATTCCTCATTCAAGCCTTTGACAAACTTTATAACATAATCACTTTCAATGAACTGATTCACCTTTTTAGTTATATCACACACACAACGAAGACAATCACATTTTGGTACAGATCTTAATGAAGCTAACTCTTCCCATAGTACCTTTAGCTTCGTAAAGTAATCATTTACGCTAAGATTTTCTTGCTTCACAGCATAAAATTCACATAACAAATCAGATAACCTGAAAGGATCACCACTTCCATACCTCATAGCTAAATCATTCCACACATCTAGAGCACTATCGTACCACATCACACTTTGTGCAATTGAAGGAGAAACGTAGTTCATGATCCAGGATTGAATCATTGTGTTTACCTGCCTCCATGCCTGAAACTGAGGATCATTTTGTGCAGGTTTAGCCATAGATCCGTCTATGAAGCAGGTTTTGTTCTTCACCAATAACGCCATTTGAAATGTCCTGCTCCAAGAGTGGTAATTATGCGGATTGAGTGGAGGTTGAACCAAGACAATTGCTGGACTATCATTTGGATGCAAGTAGTACGGGCTACTTGTTGGATTTTCATTGTTCACGTGATTGCTTCGCGAGCTAGATGAAGCAGCACTCGTATTAGCCATGCTTATATCTCAATTTAAGTGATTCGTAAGATAAATGTTGCGATGCAGTGTTTGATCATAGGCATACGATGAATCAATATCGAATTGTCATGGCTCTGATACCATGTCAAAATTTGGATAGAAATCAAAACAAATGATCAACTTGATCAAAACGTAACAAACAAGAAACAATTAGCTATGAAGAAGCTCGGAGCAAATGAAAATGGCGTTATGGCGCCAGAGGAGAATTTCAACTTGAGGAAGAAGGAGATTCTAAAATTTTATTCTGCTTTTTCTCTAAACCACAAATGTATAACTAATACATGTATTTATACTAGTCTAAAGAAGTATCTAGAAACACGTGAGAAACGAGCAATCTTCGCTATATCAAGCTTAAAACCAACTCTCGCATATCACCCGTGCCAGCCTTATGAAGTGTTGCAGCTCCAGCGTGCCAAGCACGCCAACCGTGCCAACCGTGCCAAGACTTAGTTCTGTTCCAGCGTGCCAAGCACGCCAACCGTGCCATACGTGCCAAGGCTTAGTTCCACTCCAGCGTACCAAGCACGCCATGCCACACGTGCCAAGGTCTAAGTCTTGTGCCACCATCCGTGCCAAGCTTCAATCACCTTGCCAACCATCCATGCCAAGCACATGCCACGGCTATCCACCAACCAATACCTTCTTGCCAGTTCCTATTTCTTGCACCAGTGCATCCATATCTTTAACACAGGATATTGCATTCCCTAGCCAAACCCCTAATACTTACTTGAAATTATCGTGGTATTCTACATGTTCTTTATTGCATCTTTTAAAGATTGACAAGTACGTGAAACTTGTCAAATTACTTCAAGTCTACAGCATACATGCTGTTAAATGCTAAGGGTAATGGACAAGTGTGAACTCTTAAAAATTGTTAAAGGTGTGGCAATTATAATATATATGAAACGAACTTCACTAACCTGCGTTTGTTATTTGTGCCCTTAAGCTGCAACTGACCATTTTGAACTGTGAACTGTGGAACTGAAATTTTTGAACGTAATTAACCTTATTTAGACGTAATTAACCTTATTCTTCTTTTATTTTAAAAGTCGAACTTCATATTACTATAATTTTGTACTAAAGTAAAAACAAGAGTTTTCTTAACGAAAATTATAAATTTAATTTAAAACCATAGGAAGTGCAACGGTAAAAACTTTTAAATCAAATGAGTATCAATAATCATATGTGAAACAACACGAGTTAAAAGATAAAGATTTTTATTAACTTTGGTCAGAAAAACACTAGTTTATTATGAAGGCAGAAAAGATGTAAAAGTCGAGCTTTAAATTATAAAATTGTAATAATAATTACGTCAACTACGGAGGTGTAAATACAATTATCCCTAATTTAAATTTCAACTCTTTATGGTTTTGCTGCAAGAAACCCTGCTAAGCAATTCACAAAACACATATGAGGGTTTATATCTCTCACCAAACTTTACCGGTGAATTCAACATTTTCTTTAGTAAAAATAAGTAATTCCACATATAGTACGGGTGTTCAAAAACTGTTAGACCGAAGGTTTGGTGAGTGGAGAGACACCTTTTGTGGTCACTGTTTAAGTCTTCACCCAGACTAGGAAGTTGTTCGACTTTTAATTTGTATCATGCACAAAATTCCTTCAAGTTGGGATAGTAGAAATAGTCATGAACAGGGTATGAACTTGGCTCCAAGTAATTCCATATTCAAACAGTGTGCTATTTTCAACGGTCAAAAGAAATCCCGAAGAGTGAGCACTATATATATGGTGGCTAGCTCAATTAAACAACCACCATCAATTATTCAAAAAAAAAATTGTTTCTTCATCACAAAGAAATCATCATCAATGACGAATTCCAGATTATTCTTAGCGAAACTTTGCATAGTTTTCCTCCAAATCCACACAATCTCCTCTTCAGATCCTGATCCCGTTCTCGACTACTGTATTCCGGCAACATTTCCCGGATCCTGCAAGAACGCCTCCTTAGTTACCGTAAACAATTTCATCTGTCAAAGGATTGCTAAGTGTTGACACTCACGAACAGATAGGGTGATGAGGAAGCTCAGATTGATGATCCACTGAACTAATGAATGGAGAGGTTAAATAAGATGCTTAATACACGAAGTTGATCAATTGTAGGGCAGGATCAATTGCTAGAGGTGATGCTGAGTCACTTCACGTGAGCAGTAACCAGTTGCAACGCAGGAATGAGGAAGAAGTAAGGGAGAATGGAGGGACATTTGAAAGACTACAGAAATGACGACTTTGCCTTTTTATTTTTACGTTGTACTGACAGTTAATAAGGACATTCTTGTAATTTCACTAAGTAGTTATTCTGGTAATTAGATGCTCCATGTATAAACTGTTTGATGATGTTCCTAATGAAGTCACCAAATTCATTTGGCAGTTACTCTTCTTGTTCTTGCTTCTTCTACACAGTTCTTTCCTCTGCTTCTCCGTTTTCATTTGTTTACTTTCATAGACACAACATCTTAGTTGATGCTTCTGTGATCCTATGCAATTCAATTGTAATTGATCTTGATGCTATTCAAAATTTCACATGGTATCAGAGCTGTTAAACCTCGTTTGTTACTGATTAATCAATGAACTTTTGAACATTTATGGCTTCAAATCAAAATTCGCTTGGTAGTTCGAATCAATCTCCAATAAATGCTTCGTCTGTTCCAATGGATCCATCTGAGGATCCGCTGTACATACATCCGGGAGACAGTCCATCTCTTGTGCTCGTACTACCATTGTTGGATGGCAACAATTATCATGGATGGAGCAGGACCTTTCGAAGAGCTCTTGAATCAAAAAATAAGGTTGGATTCATTATAGGTAACATTTCTAAACCTTTGGAAACCAATCGCAAATATTCTACCTGGACCAAGGCAAACAACATGGTTGCTGCGTGGATTGTAAACTCTGTTATACCTTCTATTGGACAGAGTGTAATGTGGTTTGATAATGAACTAGATATTTGGAATGATCTTAAACACAGATATGGTAATGCTGATGTGTTTAGATTGTCTGGTTTGTAAGAACAATCCTATGCTACTAAGCAAGAAAGTAGTTCAGTCACTGAATGTTATACAAAACTTAAGGTTCTGTGTGAAGAGCTTATGGTGTTGACATAATCAGTTTAGCAATATTGCTTCACATGTGCTTAATGATAACAGTATGTCTAGATATGAAACTTATGGACCCAGACCAATGAATGCCAATGGTGGAAATATGAACTGGCCAAAGCCAGCTGGCAGAGGTGGTAGGAAGGATTTTAAGACTCATAAGTATGGTGTTAATAATTCTAAGAGTCCTGTGCGCACTTATTGTAATATGCCAGGCCATACAGTTGACATGTCGTATAGAAAGCATGGTTTTCCTCCAGGATACAAACCTAAAGGGCAAGTAAACTATGTAGAAAGTAACCCAACTATGTACAAGCAATCTGATTGTGAGACATATCAAGCCAGTGAATCAATGAATGAGAATGTTGCTTTAACCCCTGTATATGGAGCCCCTACCTTGACACAGGAACAATATGCACAGTTGATGAGCATGTTGCAAGAGCATAAAGTAGAGGAATTCTAGTGAAGGCAAATGCTGCAGAAACCTCAACAGGTCACTATGCTGTAATGTCAGCTCAACGGACCACTGATTCTGGTAAGTTTGAAGGTAATGTAATGCACAATAATTCATGTATATGGATATTAGATTCTGGTGCTACAAATCACATTTGTTGCTCTCTCTCTCTCTTTGATTCTTATCACCCTGTCTCAAATGTATCAGTCAAACTGCCTAACAATCACTCTACCACTGTCACACATATGGGAACAGTGAGTGTTAATCCTACCCTTACATTATACAAAGTGCTATATGTCCCATCCTTTACCTTTAATCTAATATCACTCAGTAAATTCACTCTTACCGGAAATATTGATTTGTCATTTCACTCTAATATGTGTTACATTCAGGAACATGTGAACAGGAAGATGATTGGTTCAACTAAGCTGTTTCGTGGTTTGTACCATCTAATTGACCAATCCCAGCATAATATCTCTTCAGTCAGTCCTTGGCAAGCACTTGCAGCCTCTTCCTCTTCAAATGCATTTCTTTGGCATTCCAGGCTAGGCCATCAGGCATCATCCAGAATGCAAGAGATCAGCAAAATTGGCCTTTCTATAGATACCAGTTTTAATTCTCATTCTTGTACTGTATGTCCCCTTGCTAAACAGAAACGTTTACCCTTTCCCATATCTCATTCTGTAACTCATACACCCTTTTCTCTTATTCATATGGATATTTGGGTCCATACAAACACCCAACAATGTATCAGCAACATTATTTTCTTACTATAGTCGATGATCATATTAGATATTGTTGGATATACTTGATGAAGACAAAGTCAGAAACAAGGAAAATTATAGAAAGCTTTTGGAACTTTGTGCATACACAATTTTCCACTGACATAAAAATAATCAGGACTGACAATGGTCTTGAGTTTCAGATGATTCATTTATTGCACCCAAAGGAATTATACATCAGACTAGCTGTGTATATACACCTCAACAAAATGGAGTGGTTGAAAAAAAACAACAACACATCCTTAACATTGGAAGGGCCCTTAAGCTACAATCTCAGGTTCCAACCTCTTAGTGGAGCTTCTGTGTTCAACATGCCGCATACTTAATAAACATCTCTTTTTCCCCTTTAATGCATCATAAGACACCCTATGAACTACTTTATAATCACTCTCCTTCTTACACTAACCTCAGGACATTTGGTTGCCTATGTTATGCCATTGTTACACTGCCTGCAAAAGACAAATTTAGTCCCAGAGCAAGAAAAATATATTTCTGTGTCTATCCCCACTGTACCAAGGGCTATGCACTCCAACATCTACGTACAAAGGATGTGTTCATATCTAAAGATGTTATATTTAATGAGTTTACATTTCCTTTTGTTGCTCAATCCATGTCATCCTCTCCTAACGATTCTTCTGTCTATCCCTCTTCTTCTTCCAACCTTAATATTCCTCACCTTCCCATCTCTAGCTGTGACATTGATACATATTTCATATCCACTGTCACATCTAGGGGTCCTCACTTTCCTACTCAACAATTGACAAATAGCCAAGCTTCTGCTCCAAGTCATTCCTCTCCAGCCATCCCTCCACCAAATAATGATCAGCCAACCAATAACCAATCTTCAGCCTCTTCTTCAACTCCATCAGCCTCAACATATTCTATTCCACCAGGATCTTCATCTCACACTTCAGACTCGCCTGTACAAAATGGTTCCACATACAATCATGATTCAATCTCTATTCCTATCAGATACATCAATATAGAGCTACCCATGGAAAAACCTCACAGATCAAAATAGCCACTTTCTTACTTGAAACAATACTACTGTAACCAAACGACAAGACTGACCAAATCAGATCTACATCTTAATACAAAACTTGCCAATGATGCATTCAATCCACTCCACACATTCTGGACAAATACTTCACTCATGATCGGATACCACCAAAATTCAAAACATATGCATTGAATGTTAGTGTATGTACAAACTTATGCAGAAGCAGCTGAATCTGTTGAATGGAAAAAGGCTATGGAGGCTAAGATATCTGCATTGGAGGATAATAGGACATGGATATTCACAGAGCTGCCATCAGGAAAGAAACCCATTGGATGCAAATGGGTATACAAAGTGAAGCATAAAGCAGATGGTTCAGTGGAGAGATATAAAGCAAGGTTAGTAGCAAATGGCTACACACAACAACTGGGGGTGGATTATCAAGAAACATTCTCCCTAGTTGCGAAGGTGAGCACTGTTAGGATGATCCTTGCCTTGGCAGCTAGACACAGATGGCATGCACATCAATTAGATGTAAACAATGGATTTTTACACAGTGACTTACATGGAGAAATATATATGCTTCCTCCCCTTGGTACCTTGTTACCATAAGAAGGATTGGTGTGCAAATTACAAAGTCTTTATATGGGTTAAAACAGGCTAGTAGAGAATGGAATGCTAAATGACAACCTTTTTGATATCAGAGGGCTTCACACAATCCAGGAATGATTACACTCTGTTTACAAAATGGATAGGAGATTCATTGTTGGTGCTTCTAGTATTTGTAGATGATGTTAGGCCCGAAATACACTCTAGAGGAGGGTGAATAGAGTGCTTTGACACTTTTGCGGAATTTTCTTGCTTGGCTCAACTCAAAAGAAATTCTAAAATCAAAGTAAGAATAGGAGATGAGAAGCAATAAATGTGTACACCGGATATAGAGTGGTTCGAATCGTAAATGATTCTACTCCACTACCACTTTGTTGCCAAAGTGTATTTTCAACAACTACTCTTCTTATTCAAAATGATAAGAACAACCACAACAATCACTAACACCTTAGTGTAAGCAACAACAACAACAACTTCTTGCACAAAGAACACTTGTGCAACTGCAGCAACTACAACTTTAGCAAGAACTATTTCTTGGTACCTCACAACTTCAACAAAGTTCTCTCAAGAACTTTCTCAAAGTGGGTTGAAGAAAAATAGTAAGGTTCACACTTTCTCTCTAGTCTAAACACAAGCAAGAGATCAAATATCTATGGTTCCTCTTGTGTTAGACTTTCTATCTCTCAATATACAATAATGAAGAATAAAAGAATGCTTAACAAGATTTACTTTTACAAAATTGAGAGAAATATATAACAATGGAGATTGAAGCTAGATGATGGTGAAAGTGTGTCTTTGCCTCATTCAAGCCTCTTCTTCTTATAGAGAATGTTGACCACTTTTTGGAGCCTCATATGTCTTCAATTTTGATTCCCGTGTATTTGAAAAATTGAGAAAGTAGCTTTTTGCCACTTTGAATTTGAATTTACTCTGAGTATCAAGGAAGAATTAATAACTACTGTGCCAATATGTGTAGCTGCCACTGTCAATTTTGTCGGGAGTCTGATAGATATGTGATCAATGAGTTTGTAAGATGAAAAGAGAGACAAGTGAGATACAATGTGATCAGTTGCACCAGAATCTAAAATCCATGTATTTAGGTCATTAGTAGGAGTGTTACCTGGCATCTTACCAGCCTGGGCAGACAGAACAACACCTTAAACATCATGGCCTGCATTTCCCTCTGAACCATCATCACATTTGCTCAACAACTTCAACAATTTTTGGTTCTGATGTGGTGTCAGAACCAAGGATTGAACACTCCTTTCTATTTGAGACAACTCAGATTCAACTTCAACCACTTCAGTCATGTTTACTTTGGATCTAGAACCACTGAATCCAGGGGGATATCCATGTTTCTTGAAACACCTGTCTATAGTGTGTCCCATTATGCCACAATGAGTACACTGAAACCTTCTATTTTCCCCAAAAGACTATCTTCCACCTCCTCGGCTATATCCACCAAACTGTTGCTTCTTCACAAACGCATTAGTAGCTATACTCTATGTTTTCTACTTCATTCATCAATGTTGCACTTCTGTCTAAAGGTACTATAGAGGAATCTGCTACAACTATTCTCTCAAATTTCAAGGCCATAGAAAAGGCAGTGTTTATATCAGGCAAAGGTGTCATTACAAACACCTCAGATTTAACCAGATCAAAGTTATCATTTAGTCCTTTGATGAACTTGATTACATAGTCACTTTCAAAAAAATTTCTCGTCTCCATTGTCACATTACATCTACATCCTCTGCAATTACAGGCAGGTATTATCCTTAAAGCCATAAGTTCTTCCCAAACAACTTTAAAGTTTGTGAAATAATCCGTTACAGATAACAAATCCTGCTTAACACAATAGAAATTCTCTAGCGATTCTGATAACCTAAAAGGATCAGTGCTTCCATATCTCATTACCAAATCATTCCACATATCCATAGCACTATCATACCACATAATACTTTGTGCAACAGGTTGAGAAACAGAATTCATTATCCACGACTGAACCATAGAATTAACTTGTCTCTAAATAGAGTATGAGGATCATTATCAAGCGGTTAAGAAATCGTACCATCTATGAAGCCTATCTTGTTCTTCACCAATAACGCCATTCTGAATGTACGGCTCCAAGTGTGAAAGTTGTGAGAGTTCAAAGACGGTTGCGCAAGCACAGTTGCAGCACTACCTTCGAGATGAAGATAGTATGGATTCTGCAAATGATTTTCTAGACTGAAATTCTGAGTTCCTCTCGTTCCAAACGCCACGTTCTGCAACTGGTTATCTGTTGCTGGACTTCAGTTATTGCTCATTGAAGCCATCACGATCAATATTCAAAAACAACAAGATCCAAGAAAAATGATTCAACAAAAAAAAGTATCAAGAACAATCAACAACAGACACTCAGTCTCTAATACCATGTTAAGAAACTAAATCAAGCAACAGCGGAGCAAAAATATGTGCAAGGAATGCGCAAAGCAGCAGAAGATGCACAGCAATGGAGGAGATATTTTACAGAATGCATAACCGCCACTTTGGGTATTGGTTGAACCAGTTTATATATTACGGGTTCAACAGAATTTTAGTGGCAAATTCCTAGAAAGTCCTTACTAATACAATGGTACGATTTATAGTTACAGGACAAAAATGTAATTTCACCCCATTTAAAAACTCCCGCTACGCAACCTCCTTCAACCTTCTTCCTCCTCTGTTTCTGCATTACTAAGCCACACATACACTCACTTTCCTGGTGCCCCAATCAAAGTTTTGCTCCTGCCAACACACCTTCTGTGACTACGATCGCAATACTAATCCCTTGTCCGGTAATCACCTTGTCCGGTAATCACCTTCTTCTCATCAGCTTATCTTAACTGCTACTACGAGCACCACTGCTCTCAGCACAATTGTGCTGCTGAGAGCTTCCTCCTTCAACACTGTCAGTGGTGGAACAGGATCTGGTTTGGGCTCACTCTTGCTTGAAAGGCTTTCTGTTGATTATAGAAAGAAGTCCAAGCTCGGCTTCACTGTTTACCCTTCATCTCTGGCCTCAACTGTTGTGGTTGAGCCTTACAACTCTGTGTTGTCCACTCACTCCCTTTTAGAGCACACCGATGTTGCTGTTCTCCTGGATTACGAAGCTATTTACGATATCTACCATAAATCCTTGGACATTGAACGCCCTACCTACACCAATCTTAATCGCTTGATTTCTCAGGTGATTTCTTCTTTGACTGCATCGTTGCGGTTTGATGGAGCATTGAATGTCGATGTGAATGAATTCCAAACTAATTTGGTTCCATACCCAAGGATTCACTTCATGCTTTCATCATATGTCAAATTTTGATTAGTGTTCCAAGAACTGATCACAATCATAAAAGCGAAGAACAAAGATGAGAATTCGTAGAGAATTGTAATTGCGTGATGAGAATCAAATGAGAGAAAAATCACATCATCATCGTTGATGCATTATTGTTGTTGAGGTACCTTCTACATAGACAGAGCTACAGGAAACGAAGGAGATACAATGTGAAATTACGAGAAAGTCCTTGAAACTAACTTTCCTAACTAAGTAATACAAGGGTACAATTGTCTTTTCATCTATTTAAAACGTTCACGCCTTTCACCTTCCGCGTCCAAACTCTGTTGTAGTTAACACTGTCTGCAACTTACTCCACTCGCTGCCCATGCGATCACATGGCCTTAGCCAATCACAATCCACTATTCCATCTCCAAGCAACTGCTTTAACCGTCTACTATCAATTGCAACCTTCATGCCTCTTCAATTCTCTCTCAACATTGGTGTTCGACATAATGCATCATGTGTTCGACCTTATTACTTCACCATTGAAGCTGCATCTTCATCACCTGCTTTGACACCCCCCTCAAGCCTGGCTTGCCATATATGTTGTATACTCCAAATGTTCTCATAAGATCATTCATCCTTCTTGAATCTAGTGCTTTTGTAAATATGTCTGCAACTTGAAGTTCTGTTCTAATTGGCATGAGCTTAATTGTCCCATTTTGCACCTTCTCTCTTACTATGTGACAATCTATTTCAATGTGCTTTGTCCTTTTGTGAAAAACTGGATTTTCATCAATGTGCATCGCACTCTTACTATCACAAAACACTTCCACTGGTTTATGTTCATCAACCCACAGCTCATGAGATAGATGTAGTAACCATTGCACTTCATAAGACAAGGTTGCCAATGCTCTGTATTCAGCTTCAGCTGAAGACTTTGAAACTGTAGTTTGCTTCTTGGCCTTCCAAGATATTAATGCATCACCCAGAAAGACACAAAATCCTGTTACACTTCTTGTAGTTTCTGTACATCCTGCCCAATCAAAGTCTACAAAAGCTCTCAACTGCAGCTGTGTGTTGGATGGGTACAATAAACCTTGACCTGCTGTGCCTTTAACATACCTAAGCACTCTGTGAGCAGCTTTAAGGTGTTGCTCCGTTGGACAGTCTAGGAACTGGCTGAGCTACTGTACTGGGAACGCAGTGTCTTGCCTTGTGATTGTTAAATATATCAATTTTCTTATTAAGCTTCTGTAGGTGGATATCTCAGCCAGAATGGGAGAATCATCATGAGCCAGTTTCAAATTGACTTCCATGGGGGTCTTAGCTGGTTTTGATCCTAAGAATCTAGTATGTTGCAATAACTCCAATGCATATTTTCTCTAATTTACCACAATCCCCCCTGTGACCAGGCTACTTCTAATCCTAAGAAGTATTTCAGGTCACCTATATCTTTTATCTTGAAAGTACTGTGGAGCTGAGACTTGAGAGTTTGAATAGAGGACAGTGACGGTGAAGTAACAATGATGTCATCTACATACACCAAGGCTATAAGTATGGATTTAGGTGAATGCCTAACAAACAATGTATAGTCTGTCTTAGATTGTATGAATCCCAGAGACAACATATGGGACATTAACTTGGCATTCCATTCCCTAATTGCTTGCTTAAGTCCATATAGAGATTTTTCAAGTTTACAAACTAAACCAGACTGCTGAACAGAAAGTCCTGGTGGGGGGGTCATATAAATCTCCTCATGCAAATCACCATGTAAATAGGCATTGTTAACGTCCAATTGATGTAGATGTCATCCCCTGCTGGCTGCTAGTGCTAGGACAAATCTAACTGTAGTCATCTTTGCTACAGGAGTGAAGGTCCCTTGATAGTCAATACCATATTGTTAAGTATATCCTTTTGCAACTAATCTGGCTTTATAACATTCAATAGTCCCATCTGCCTGATATTTGATCTTGTATTCCCATCTACACCCAATTGGGGTCTTTCCAGGGGGTAATGGAACCAGTTTCCAGGTATGATTTGTCTCAAGAGCAGCCAGCTCAGCCTGCATAGCTGCCTGTCAAGCTGCAGAACTAGATGCCTCTAGGTAATTAGTAGGTTCTGTATGCATACTAGAAGTTAAGATATATGATTTGTAACCAGGTGTCAGATGATTCAGTAAAGTATTTATCAAGAGTGTGTGGTGTAGATGTGGACTGAAGAGATGCAAAGGAAGAAGCAGGATTAGATGAAGAAAAAGAGGTATGCAGCTGATTACAGTAATACTCCTGTAAGTATGATGGTGGTTGTTTGTGTCTGGATGGTATAGCATTTGGCTGAAGGGGTAGATAAATGTCAATGGATTTAATAGGAATGGGGTCAGCTGAACAGCGAGGAGAGGACTCAGGAGATGGCTCAGGTGTAGGAATGGATGGCTCAGGTACATGATAATGGGACTGAGATCTGAAGGCATCAGAAGGTGCTTGTGCAGGTACTGAATGGGTAGAAAGATCAGGGAAGTCATGACATGAATTATGGGTTGATTGTATGATGGCTGGATTGGGAAGTTGACTATTTTGGTGTTGAATAGAGTGTCCTTCTGAGAATGGAAACACATGTTCCTGAAAATCAACGTCTTTGGAAATGAAGACATCCTTAGTATTCAAGTCCTGAAGAATTTAGCCCTTGGTGGTGTGGGAAAGTCCAAGAAAGATGCACTTTCTAGATCTGGAATCAAATTTTCCTTTATTAGGTTGGGTACTGACGGCATATGCCAAACAACCGTATACTCTTAGTTGCTGATAGGAAGGATCCTTTTTGTAAAGCTTATGATAGGGTGTTTTGTTATCAAGAATAGGAGAGGGAATCAAATTTATCAGATACACAGCGTACTAAATACAAAAACCCCAGAGATTAATAGGTATATGAGCTTGAAACCGAAGGGCTCTAGCTACATTTAAGATGTGTTGCTGTTTCCGTTCTACTAGTCCATTCTGCTGTGGTGTATGAATGCAACTAGTCTGGTGAACGATACCTCTATCAGAATAGAATGAATTCATTTTGAACTCCAAACCATTGTCTGAACGTATGGTTTTTATTTTCTATTCAAAATGTACAAGAACAAATGTATAGAAACTCAGCAATATATTTCTAGCTTCTGATTTGTTCTTCAACAGATAGACCCAAGTGTATCTACAATAATCATCAACAATTGTAAGAAAATAACGTTGCTGATACAATGTAGGGTGCATATAAGGGCCCGAGATATCTACATGAATCAAAGAAAAGGGAGCTACAGAGGAGGAAGCAGAAATAGGATAAGACTTTTTCTTCTGTTTAGCAAGAGGACAAATACAACAAGGACTCATATTGTCTGAAACAATTACTAATGGATCTAGTTTATGGGTTTCTTTCATAGTGGCTAGGGAGGTATGCCCAAGTCTTGAATGCCAGAGTTCTGCTTTAGACTATAAGGAGGCTTTGAAAGACAAGTGTGGAAGATTGCCAACATATGCTAGAATCTGTTGACGTTTGGACATAGAAAGTTTTAGTGAACCATGGAGTTTGTACAAGCCTTGGCTCTTTTCACCTAAACCAATCATCTTCATATTCATCTGATCAAACAACATACAAGAATCAGATTGAAATAAGACACTTATATGTTTCTGTTTGGTAAGCTTGCTGAGGGATAGCAAGTTAAAGAAGAAGGAAGGTATATGTAATACATCATTCAGTGTCAATTCAGAATTTAGAATTACAGTACCCACATGAGAAACATTAACAGAATGATTATTTGGCAGTTTAACTTTTAAGGAATCAATGGGGCTAAAGGAATCAAAAAGACTCAGAGAATAACAAATATGATCAGTGGCACCTGAATCCAAAATCCATGTATCTAAACTTCTAAATGATACATTACCTGGCTTCTTACTAGGGGCACCTAATTTCTGAGCTGACATAACAGCATGTTGTCCATCAGTTTCACCATCCATTTTTGTTCTCTCTTTGATTCTCATTTGCTGATAGTCCTTCAACATATTAATTAACTGCATATACTGGTCCTGGGTGAACATATTCTGAGACTGAGGAATATCTCCATGATCAACATATTCCTTCTCATCACACTGACCATTCTGATTGTACTGCATATCATCAAAGTTATTTACGCAGTTTACTTGCCCCTTTGGTTTGTACCCGGGGGAAACCCATGTTTTCGTAGCATTTTTTCTCTGTATGCCCCAACAATCCACAATGATTGCATACAGGCCTCTTGCTACCACTCTGTCCTGGCTTCTGCACATAATTTCCTTCTTTCTTGAAGTTGTTTTGCTGTTTGAAAGCAAATCTTGACACTGGTCCTCTAAAGGATCCAGTAGCCTGACCAACAAACGTTGGATCCTTTTCTCCTGTACTCAACACCACTGAAGGATTATTCAAGAAGGATGTTTGATTATTTGAATATAACACTTTTCTCTCAAACTTTACTGCCATGGCAAGGCAGTATTAATATAAGGCATGAGACTCACCAACAGAATTTGAGATTTCACTAGTTCAAATTCATCCGACAAACCTTTCAAGAATTTTATTACAAAGTCATTCTCAATAAACTTATTTACTTGAGCAGTTATATTACAATTGCATCTTCTACACATACATGATGGTATGGCTTTTACAAAAGTCAATTCCTCCCAAACTACTTTCAATTTTGTATAATATTCAGTTATTGTCGAGTTTTCTTGCTTAATAATATAGAAATCTTCTTGCAAATCAGAAAGCCTAAATGCATCCGCATTCCCGTACCTTAATTTTAGATCTTTCCAGATTTCTGCAGCACCATCAATCCACATAATACTTTGCGCAATAGTTGGACTTACAAAATTCGTGATCCAGGCAGCCACCATGTTATTTGCCTTCATCCAAATAGCCAGTCTTGGATCACCTTCAGCAGGCTTAGCCACTGTACCATCTATAAAACCTGCTTTGTTCTTGTCTTCTAGCGCTCTACGAACAATTCTACTCCAACCGTGATAATTTTGTGATGTGAGAGGATTCTGAGTTAGAGAAAGAGAAGGACTATCAGAAGGATGAATGTAAAGAGGATCTTCATAAGGATCCATAGTTCCAAAGGTGACCGAAGAAGAAGAAGCCATGTCAAATCACAGAATATGAAATATAGAGTATTGATAATCAAATCTCTGATACCATGTCAAATTTTGATCAGTGTTCCAAGAACTGATCACAATCATCAAAATGAAGAACAAAGAAGAGAATTCGTAGAGAATTGTAATTGCGTGATGAGAATCAAATGAGAGAAAAATCACATCATGATCGTTGATTCATTATTGTTGCTGAGGTACCTTCTACATAAAGCAGAGCTACAGGAAACGAAGGAGATAAAATGCAAAATTACAAGAAAGTCCTTGATAACTAACTTTCCTAACTAAGTAATACAAGGGAACAATTGTCTTTTCATCTATTTAAAACGTTCCCGCCTTTCATCTTCTGCGTCCAAACTCTGTTGTAGATAGTTAACACTGTCTGCAACTTACTCCACTCGCTGCCCATGCGATCACATGGCTTTAGCCAATCACAATCCAGTATTCCACCTCCAAGCAACTGCATTAACCGTCTAATACCAATTGCAACCTTCATGTCTCCTCAATTCTCTTTCAACACTAGTGTTCGACATAGTGCATCATGTGTTCGACCTTATTACTTCACCATTGAAGCTGCATCTTCATCACCTGCTTTGACATCATATGCTCCAGTGGCCTTAGCTGAGAAAGCCTACGAGCAGATCTCTATTACCAACAGCAATTTGAGCCATCTTCCATGATGGTTAAGTGTTATCATCGCCATGGTAAGTACATGGCGTGTTGCTTGATGTACAGAGGTGATGTGGTGCCAAAGGATGTGAATGCTGCTATGGCAACCATCAAGACCAAAAGAACTATTCAGTTTGTTGATTGGTGTCCAACTGGTTTCAAGTGTGGTATTAACTATCAGCCGCCAACTGTGGTTCCCGATGGAGACCTGGCCAAGGTTCAGAGGGCTTTTCGCATGATCTCCAACTCCACCAGCGTTGCTGAGGTGTTCTCTAGGATTGATCACAAATTTGACTTCATGTATGCTAAGCGTGCCTTCGTTCACTGGTATATGGGTGAAGGCATGGAGGAAGGCGAGTTCTCTGAGACTAAGGAGGATTTGGCTGCACAGGAGAAGGATTATGAGGAAGTGGGTGCTGAGTCTGCTGAAAGAGATGAGGATGAGGGAGACGAGTACCAAGCCCCTCTATTTTCAAATGTTGAAAGTGTTTTTTGTGAAAGCCAAATGTTTCAGCAGCCACAGCGGATACATGGCAATTATCATCTGCATCTTTTGCACACTCTAATTCATTCACACAGACTGGACATTGTTCACATTTATCGGGATGCTAATATGTCAGCTCATTACTTAGCTCAGCATGCCATGCTTTGTCCGGAGACAGGATATTTCAATAATGATATCTACCTTCCTTGGCCCGTGCCTCGATTACTCTGGATCTTACTTCGGCCAACCTGCGAGCTGGCTGATGTTCAAGTCTTCCTTAATGGATTGGCGCATTTCGACTTACTCTGCCCGTATCCCTATGGTTATGGGCAGACGCGGTATGACTTGTCTTCATTTACTCCTCTGCATTGCATATACCTTCTACAAAGCTAATGCCTTCTTTTTTTTTCTCGGTATCTGGCTGCTGGCGCAACAATATTTCGCAACTGGATCGTGGTATCCGAGGGTGACCAACACATGTCTTCCATAAGGCAGTTTCGCGACCACTCTGCCTGTACTCTATTGGGTGCAAGCAGGCTCGGTATGTTTTATATTCCTTCACCCTGCTGGATTTTCCCCTGCAATCATCGGACTACTCACATTTGTTATGTTATTTTTGGTATATGACTTACTTTGCCACACTGGTGGAACTCGTTGGCGGCTGCGATTGCTCCCTAATGTATATATCATATGGTTTGGTGTAAAAAAAATGTATATATATGTGTGTGTGTCTGTGTGTGTGTGTGACTTTGTTGCTTTTTTATGTTCTAACTTTTTCTATTTAAGAGCAAAATAAATCCGATAAAAGCCTTTAAAATTATAAAATCATATTCTTACGTTTTCACATCAAAGTGAAATATAGTACTTAGTTTTTTATCTTTCAGCTAACGTCTATTGGTGTTCCAAAAGTACCTTTCCGAAGTCCTGGAGAGGAAGATGCATCTTGGGTTGACTTATAGTTGGGACTTCTCAAATATATTGGATTTCTTTGTTCTCACTCCAATTAACATATCCTCTATTTCATTCAAGAAAGAGTCATTATCTCACAAAACATTTGGAGCGTGAAGTAAAATTTGATTCATTCTGAGCCCAAAATATAAAGGGCTCAAAATCCGAACACTAGATGATTCCGTTTTTTATAATTGTGCAATTATTAGAGACCTAATTCATTGAAATTTCATCCAATAAAGAACAATAATAAATCTCCAATATAATGGATAGAAATATGACAAAAAAGACTATTGTGACGCCCATCAAAGGAGTTATTCCCCGTTGAGTGGCTACTTTACCATATTCCGAATTCAACGGTTTTAATAAATTGCCTATAGGCGTTTCCTTGGATCACAAATTCTCAACAGTGTGTGTAGCCGTTCCTATTGTATTCATTGAAATATGTTGACTTTATATACCATTCTGTTGTAGTTATAAATAAATGATCTTATATATACATATATATATATATATATATGTAAGTATGTATGCATATATATTGTTAGGTCCCATAGAACACACTAGAAGGGGGGGTCGAATAGTGTGTTCACCAAGTATGGATATTTTCTTGGATGTTTTTCATTTTTGAGTGCAACCAATACTTGGATGTGTTCTTGAAAAGAATAAAACTTGCGGATAAATAAAGAACACAAGATATATAGAGGTTCAAGTCAAAGTGAATCTACTCCTCTACCTTCTTGATTTTTCACAAGAAGGATTTTGAGAAGGAGATTGTTATTTCTTTTAGGGGGGGAACAACATTCACAACAAACTCCAAATACAAAGATAAACTAGGCAACATGCCTAGACCACAACCAAGAAAACCAACCCCTTGAATTCTAGCCTCCAAAGAACTTCTTTGCCCTCAAAGAATTCTTGTAGGGAGTATAGTGCACCACAACACTATCAACTAACCCTTCAAGGCCCGGATTTCTTCAAACAAGAAGCACCCTTGCTCCTTGACCAACAATCTACACTTTTCCTCTCACAATCTTCACTCAACAAAGAAGAACACTCTTCTTCTTTACAACAACTCTCACAAATAAAGTAAAATCACAATACAACTATTTTGAGAGCTAGAAACCTTGAGAGAAACTTGAGAGCTTGTTTGGTAGAAAGTTTGGGGAAGAAATGAGACGAAACCCTTGTTTTATCTTTCTTCCTTCTTTCAATTTCCAGTAGTTTGGAACCTTTGCAGGAGCCAATAATGGGCTTTGCCTTCTTGTGATGACATGTCCTCATCATTGGAGATCTTCTCATGGATGGATGCAAGCTTCTTGGAGAAGCTTCTTGTTGAAATCTTGAAGATAAAAGGTGACTTCTCCAACAATGAGAGAGAACCTGTAAAAATGCACTAAAATGGAGGGTACAAAATGCCAAGTAAACGTTAGAAAGTATAGCATACGTCATTTGTATCATAAGTCACATAAAGCGCCTTAAGTGTTTATTGAACAGTCGTTTAATCTGACATGGAGCGCTTAATGTGTTTCTGAATAGGCGTTCGTGTAGGACCTGCAAGGCACCACTAGAAGGGGGTTGAATAGCGGGCGCGGAAAATTTGGTTTTTAAAATTGTTTTAATCCAAAAACCCAACTTCTGAAAACAGTTTCTGTTTTCAGGTGCTGTTTTGCAATGTTTTGAAAACTAGGTTACAAGTCTTCAAAAACTCTAAAATTTCGAGAGATATTAGTCTCAGAGGTTTTAAGTATCTCCTAAAAATTTCAAATCTAAATTCAACCTTTAACCCTTTGAAAATTGTCGGTGCTCAGATTGAGCAAATCTGCCAGAAACGGTAGTCTGAATTGAAAAATTTATTCTGATTAAATGGTGGCTCCAAATGATCTGAAAATTTAATGACAAACCCCCTACTATGTGTATTTAATTGGGTTGAAACAGTTTTGAAAAATTCCTTTTGGAAGTTAGTCAAATACGTCCAAAGTCTCAACATTTGCAAGTCTGAAAATCAGACTGCACTAGTCTCAGAACTAAGGACGTTTGAATGACTTACACTTGTCCGAATGAGTTGAAACTTGAACCAAATGAAACTTAAAACGTGTGGTTATGTTTTTGAAAAGTTTCTTGGTTTTTGAAATTCGTTTGATATTTTTAAGATTGTGTTGAAAATGATGCACTATGCTGGAAACTGAAAGTAAGTGCTGAAAAGTAAAGAACACAAGAAATTTTATACTGGTTCGGTTAAATCAACCTACTCCAGTCTTTGAGGACACCTTCCTCGGTTATCAATAATCACAAAATAACAAAAAACACCTTACCACACAGGTTTGATGGAGTTATACACAAACTCCAACCCTTTACAAACCTTACAAAGAATCACAATGATCACGAACATCACCACCGAGCGGATGAAAGATTGATCACATCTTGATCAACCTTTTACAACAATGCGCGTGTATGGTGGTCTATATGAAGCCTATACAATGTGTGTGAATATGTACACAATAGGCTTTGAGAGAGAAGAAGAAAGAAGTGTAGAAGAAGGAGATGATGAAGACGTTTTTCACTCTAGGATTTGTAAGACTTGTCTTCTATTTGATTTGCTCTTCTTTTCCTCTTTTTATCAAGATGTGGCCGCCTCCTTCATCCTTTTCTTCTCCTTGGAAATTATATTTTAAGTCCTTGGAAGAATATCTTGCATCATTGTGACATTCACTTGCTTACTTGGCAACACTTCATTGGCTGATCATTAAGGCCTTGCTCATTTGGCACTCATTCATTGGATGAGACTTGTCATCATTTGATGACTTTATAAACCTGAGAATAACACTTAAAACATGTGCCAAAATAATCATAAAAACATTGTCAATTATCTCACAATCAATCCCACATAATTTGGAGAACAAATTGGTCTCATTCATTACCATAAAATCGCCCCACCTTATTCTACACATGCTGAAATTTTTAGCATGTGTGATAATTTAAATGTCTTCAAATTACTTCCATAATATCATCAAATAAATCCATTGAAAATTAGAAATAAATTAACCACCATTAAGGTAGTAAAATCGGCCATAATAACACACACATGCTGAATTTTCAGTATGTGTTATATTTGTGATATAGTTTGAAACATTACCTTGTGTAGCTCTCTCCATTATGTCACTAACCTTGTATACTTCATTTTTGGCCAATCAAGATGCCAAATAATCTCCACATATGCCCCATCAAGCTGATCTAGGCATGTGATGTAGCTTGTACATGTGCTGAATTTTATTTTTGCAAAACACAATAATTATACACGTATGGTATATTCCAATCAGCCCTTAATTGATTTTTCTAGAACAATTTAGAATGTATAGAGTATGTAAAAAGTGTCTAGATACATGTTATATGTCATGCCAAAAATGTTCCCTGTGTCGTGTTCGTAGAAAACCGAATTTTTGACTTTTGTTGATTACACGATTTTTCTCCGATTGAATTCAAACTTTTTGCACATGTTATATATATTATGTCACACATAATATCCATAGAATAACTTGAATATTCAGCTCTAATGGCTGAAGTAAGTGGCGCCCCATGTGCTTAAAATGTTGAATTTGAAATCTCCATAATTAGGCCTTAATTGGGGGTGATTTGTGTGTGCCAAAATGGAATGATTTTATGGATGAATATAATATGTAGACCACGAAATTTCTGGTCATTTTTGAAGTGCAGGGGTTGGCCATCTATATATGGTAAGTACGTGACACGTTGGCGAAGTTTCGGTATTCACCTAATACGACAATTTTTTGTTTAGAACCTTGTAACGTGTCGTAATTAATTTTTTCATCACCATGACTTATATCATATGATATAATACCTGAATATAGTCATAAATATGAGGTAAATATAGTGGTGTGACGTTAACGTACGTTCATAAAATATATAACGTGTCGGTAGTACGTTGGAATATATGTGCATAGTGCCTTTTAAAAAATATGAATATATATATATATATATATATATATATATATATATATATATATATATATATAAAGGCGTGTGATAGGAAGAATGGGAGACTTTCCATTCTTCAATTTGTTGCCTTTGTGCCTTCTCCAAATATATCACCATTTAATGAACTACTTAGTTCATTTAACTAAGTACTTCTCTTAGTGAACTTGTTTAGTTCATTAATGGCGACACCTGAAAATAGTTCAAACACAACAAATGTTTGCCATTGGATGTAAGCTTTAAAGCCTCATGGCTTGTTAGTACGGCAACATTATATATGAACTATATAAGGCAGGTTTCATGCAAAAACGTGTCAAGTCATAAAACATATCATGCATCTCTTTAGTACACGTTATTTAAATCATGCATTTTGCAATCACTCAAACCCCTTTTTCTCAACAATCTCCCCCTTTTGATGATTTACAAAATAACCTAAGTTCATGATTTAAATTTTGTCGCTCCCCCTCCAATCGTGCACAAATTCAAATTTTGAATTTTGAATTTTGAATTCTCTCCCCCTTGATTTGTGCAATCAATCTCTCTCTCTCCCCCTTAAGTCATGCATTCTTTCCCCCTTTATTTTGGAAATACAATCAAAAGCGCATGTAAATATGGAGATAGCAATTTAAAAAAAATCATGCATTTCAAATAATAAGTCCATTCTTAATGGTTACTTATTCAACACTTTGAAAATGTCCCTTTTGGTACCCAAATTTTGGTGACCTTTCTAGGTCTTCCAAAAGATGAGAAAGGAGATAAAGATATAATATAGTAGACATTCGGTGCAAATCCGTTTGGCCTTTGGCCGGGAATGCCATCTCGCACATAGTATGATGTTTATGTTTTATAAACATTTGTGTTTGCATGCACGGGGCGTAATCTAGATGCATTTTTGGTAAATGAATTCCGTGTATGCATCAATGGTTTCTTTTCATATTTGTACAACGCAAAATTATATCTCGTATGATATGAAAATGAAGCACGATAAGATGTCATATGGGAAGGTCTAGACATCTTCTTAGATGTCACATATATCTTAGATGCATCTATTTTCTTAGATGAAATGAATTTGGTTGGTTTGTTTAGTGATTCATTTTTCTCAACGTATCCTAGTCCAGTTTTGTCACTATCATGCTTTTGTGAAGAAACGATGTGATCTAACATGTTTGTTCCCGTGTCAAATTGTTTCACCATTTTCTGCAAATCCGCATTCCTTGATTTCAAGTTTGAAATCTCGGATTTCATTTCATTATTATGTGTAGTTAATGATGAGATCTCTGATTTTAATGCATTGATGATGCATGACGACTCTTCTTTTGAATCATTTAATTGAGAAACAATGTTCGTGTTAGAAGATTCTAACAACTTCTTGTCTTCAATTAATCGTTTCTTTTCTTTTGCAAGATTCTTTGAGAACTTATGCAACTCTAAATATTGACTAAATAACTCATCGTGAGAACATTCATAATCAGAATCAGAGTCGGAAGATACCTCATTTGATGCCTTAGATGTAAAGCATACTTGTGCCTTTTGTTCTTCCATATCGTCAGTCTCAGAGTCGGATGTGTCACTCCAAGTGGATGCTTTGAAGGCTCTTCTCCTTTGTTTAGGTTCTGAGATGAGACTAGTTTTGATCCGATCCTTGTCAAAGTGTTTGTTCGTTTGTTTGTCCTTGTTAGGGCAATCATATGACAAGTGGCCAAGTTTTCCACATTCATAACACTATATTTCTTCATTATTTTTATTTCTATGGTTCTTAGATGAAGTAGAATTGTGTTTGATTTTAATTGATTTTCTCAAGATTTTTCTTAATCTTTTGGCCATCGTGATTAAATCTTCGTCATCGGAATTTGTGTCACTATCATCTACGACGTAGTCATTTGATTTAAATGCTATAGACTTATCATTTTTAGAAATAGACTCGGAATTTTTTAAAGTGAGTTTGTTTTCATATACCTTTAAAGATCCGATTAGTTCCTCTATTTTTATTGATTTGGTTTCTTTACTCTCCTCTATAGCCGTCACTTTAGGGTCCCATTTAGATGGAAGGCTTCGTAGTACCTTTTGGACCTTTTCCTGCGTAGAGAAAGCTTTGTCAAGAGACTCCAGAGAATTGTAGATGTTAGTCAAGGGTAAATCCGTTCAACAATAGACTCATTTTGCAATAATTTAAATGACTCAAATGTGGACATAAGCTTATTAATCTTAGACTCCTTTACTTGGCTAGTCCCTTCATGTTTCATTTCAAGAATTCTCCACATCTCTTGAGCACTAGAACAATTAGACACGTAACTAGACTCACTTTTACTTAGACCGTTTAAGAGTAGTTGCATGGCTTTAGCATTCATACATAGTCTCTTTTTATCATCATTAGTGTATTCTTGTTTTGGTTTTACAACCTCTAGTGTGACACCATCTATAGTAGATAATTTAGTGGGAACGAATGGACCGTCTTCTATAATAGACCATAGATCAATATCAATAGCCATAAGAAAGAGTTTCATTCCAAGTTTTCATTGGATAAAGGACTCACCATCAAAAAGAGGAGGCCTTACGGTCGACATTCCTTCTTGCACGGTTTTGTAGCTAATGGTTGCCATCTCACTAAGATCGTTGGATCTCCTTGTCGTAAGTGAACCTGGCTCTGATACAACTTTTAGCACCTGCAAGGCACCACTAGAAGGGGGGAGGGTTGAATAGTGGATGCATAAAATTTGGTTTCTAAAATTGTTTTAATCCAAAAACCCAACTTCTGAAAACAGTTTCTGTTTTCAGGACCTTTTTTGCAATGGTTCGAAAACTAGGTTACAGGTCTTCAAAAATTCTGAAATTTGGAGAGATCTTAGTCTCAGATGTTTTGAGTATCTCCTAAAAATGTCAGATCAAAATTCAACCTTTAACCCTTTGAAAAATCGTTGGTGGTCAGATTGCGCAAATCTGCCTGAAAAGGTAGTCTGACTTGAAAAATTTATTCCGATAAATGGTGGCTTCAAATTGTCTGAAAATTTAATGACAAACCCCTTACTATGTGTATTTACTTGGGTTGAAACAGTTTTGAAAATTTCCTTTGGGAAGTTATTCAAATACGTTCAAAGTCTAAACCTTTGCAAGTCTGAAAAATCACACTGCACTAGTCACAGAACTAAGGGTGTTTGAATGGCTTATACTTGTCCAAATGAGTTGAAACTTGCGCCAAATGAAACTTAAAACGTGTTGCTGTGTTTCTGAAATTTTCGTGATTTTTGAAATTCGTTTGATATTTTTAAGATCGTGATGGAAAATGATGCACTGTACTGGAAACTGAAAGTAAGTGCTGAAAAGTAAAGAACACAAGGAATTTTATACTGGTTCGGTTAAGTCAACCTACTCCAGTCTTCGAGGACACCTTCTTCGGTTATCACTAATCACAAAACAACAAACAGCACCTTACCACATAGGGTTGACGGAGTTATACACCAACTCCAACCCTTTACAAACCTTACAAAGAATCACAATGATCACGAACACCACCACCGAGCGGTTGAAAGATTGATCACACCTTGATCAACCTTTTACTACAATGAGCTTGTATGGTGGTCTATATGAAGCCTATAAAATGTGTATGAATATGTATACAATAGGCTTTGAGAGAGAAGAAGAAAGAAGTGTAGGAGAACGAGATGATGAAGACGTTTTTCACTCTAGGATTTGTAAGACTTGTCTTCTATTTGATTTGCTCTTCTTTTCCTCTTTTTATCAAGATGTGGCCGCCTCCTTCATCCTTTTCTTCTCCTTGGAAATTATCTTTTAAGTCCTTGGAAGAATATCTTGCATCATTGTGACATTCACTTGCTTACTTGGCAACACTTCATTGGATGATCATTAAGGCCTTGCTCATTTGGCACTCATTCATTGGATGAAACTTGTCATCATTTGATGACTTTATAAACCTGAGAATAAAACTTAAAACATGTGCCAAAATAATCATAAAAACATTGTCAATTATCTCACAATCAATCCCACATAATTTGGAGAACAAATTGGTCTCATTCATGACCATAAAATCGCCCCACCTTATTCTATACATGCTGAAATTTTTAGCATGTGTGATAATTCAAATATCTTCAAATTACTTCCATAATATCATCAAATAAATCCATTGAAAATGAGAAACAAATTAACCACCATTAAGGTAGTAAAATCAGCCATAATAACACACACATGCTGATTTTCAGTATGTGTTATATTTGTGACATAGTTTGAAACATTACCTTGTGTAGCTCTCTCCATTATGTCACTAACCTTGTATACTTCATTCTTGGCCAATCAAGATGCCAAATAAGCTCCACATATGCTCCATCAAGCTGATCTAGGCGTGTGATGTAGCTTGTACATGTGCTGAATTTTATTTTTGCAAACTTTGTAAAATAGTGCACAATAATTATACACATATGGTATATTCCAATCAGCCCTTAATTGATTTTTCTAGAACAATTTAGAATGTATAGATTATGTAAAAAGTGTCTAGATACATGTTATATGTCATGCCAAAAACGTTCCCTGTCGTGTTCGTAGAAAACCGAATTTTCGACTTTTGTCGATTACACGATTTTTCTCTGATTGAATTCAAAATTTTTGCACATGTTATATATATTATGTCACACATAATATCCATAGAATAACTTGAATATTCAGCTCTAATAGCTGAAGTAAGTGGCGCCCCATGTGCTTAAAATGTTGAATTTGAAATCTCCACAATTAGGCCTTAATTGGGGGTGATTTGTGTGTGCCAACATGGAATGATTTTATGGATGAATATGATATGTAGACCACGAAATTTTGGGTCATTTTTGAAGTGTAGGGGCTGGCCATCTATATATGGAAAGTACGTGACACGTTGGCGAAGTTTCGGTATTCACCCGATACGACAATTTTTGGTTTAGAACCTTGTAACATGTCGTAATAATTTTGTCATCACCATGACTTATATCATATGATATAAGACCTGAATATACTCATAAATATGAGGTAAATATAGTGGTGTGACATTAACATACGTTCGTAAAATATATAACGTGTCGGTAGTACTTTGAAATATATGTGTATAGTGCCCTTTAAAAAAATCTGAATATATTTTTCTTTTTGATGAAAGACAGGCGGTACCGTCTAGGCATTTTATTAATATTATAACCCTCACTTGTGGCGGAGGAATACCGTGGTTACAAGAATATTGCTAAGCTATTGTGGGAGACTTTCCATTCTTCAATTTTCATAAAATATATAACGTGTCGATAGTACGTTGGAATATATGTGCATAGTGCCTTTTAAAAAAATATGAATATATATATATATATATATATATATATATATATATAAAGGCGTGTGATAGGAAGAGTGGGAGACTTTCCATTCTTCAATTTGTTGTCTTTGTGCCTTCTCAAAATATATCACCATTTAATGAACTACTTAGTTCATTTAACTAAGTACTTCACTTAGTGAACTAGTTTAGTTCATTAATGGTGGCACCTGAAAATAGTCCAAACACAACAAATGTTTGCTTTAAACCTTCATGGCTTGTTAGTACGGCAACATTATATATGTACTATATAAGGCAGGTTTCATGCAAAAACGTGTCAAGTCATAAAACATGTCATGCATATCTTTAGTACATGTTATTTAAATCATGCATTTTGTAATCACTCAAACCCCTTTTTCTCAATAGTTCGATGTAACATTAAGCGCCTAAAGTGGGCAACATAACTCTTTCGAAGTCACATGAAGCGCCTCATCTTAGCCTTCATACTTATTCGATGTAATTCTGACTTTTTCCAAAAAGTAACTTGATGTACGTGCCCTTTTTAGGGGGAAAAGTTCATTTGACCTGAGAAGCCACATGAAGCGTCTTATCAGATGTTCAAAGTGTACGGTGTTTACACATCAACACATGAAGCGCCGGGCATCTAGACACTTCACATAAAGCGCATAATGTAGGCATTCTAAGTGTACTGGAGTCCAACCACTTCACATAAAGCGCCTTATGTAGGTGTTCGAAGTGTACTGACTTTCAAACACTTCCCATTAGGCGCCTTATGTGGTATTCAAAGTGTCAATTGTGCAAATCATCAAAACTTAACATATTCTAATATTCTCCCTCTTTTTGATGATTTCACAATGTGCATAACTTTTCGAAGTTAGCTCCCTCTTAACTTATGCTCCCCTCACTTTATGCGTAAGCCTTTCTTAACTTGGACTTGATGAGTCAAAAATGATTATGCAAGCAATGTTTATATCATCATCAAATTTTAACAGAATAACCTGAATTCATTTTACTTCCAAGTAAGAATTTTTTTTTGCACATGTCAGGAAAAGAACCAAGAAGAACAAAAAAAAATTTCAACAATAAAGAAATTTAAGCATTTCCACCACCAGCACCTCCACCTGGAGGTGTGAATCCTCCAAAGCCAAAACCTCCACCGGTTGCAAAATCCAAAAATCCACTCATGGACCCTTCAGCACTGCCTGAGCCGCCTGTCGTACCACCACTTCCTCCAGCACCACCACCACTTTCTCCCCCTAAATCATCAAAATCAGGGGGAAGCACCCACAGACTTATCTGCATGAGAGCGTTTTTGAACGCTGTCATGCGGTATTCATTTCGTGCATCACGAAGTTGCAACCTTCGAACAGTCTGTTCAAGTGCTTCAATGCGTGATAGAAATGCTGTATTATTGCTACCACCTTCATCTTCTGGAGGTCCTTCATCAGTCTCATCATTTATATCTGGAATGGTAGTTGCTTTTCTTCGCTGAAATCAACGGCTTGAGATATGTTGAAGTTATCATAGAAGTCTGTCTTTGCCACCTTTATGAGATCTCATTAGGTATGACGATACCTTTAGACTTCAACAAAACGGTGACAATGTTGGCAAAAGATAAGGCCTTTGATCCTTTTCGAAGTGCCGCCATCATGACTTCTGCAATGATCCATGTAAAGTTGAGCTGGATCTCATGTATTATACGGTAAATGACATAGAAATCCATGTTGCTCGGATTTCTAATAGACTTACCGTTGACGCAATAGGTGACCACAACCAACAGTATGCGGTTAACTAGAGACACATTCTGAGTCTTCTTTGAGGGAAAATATCCCAAATTGAATTTTACATCCTGCTCACGAACTCTGTATTTTCTACTCCAGCCAAATACGGAGAAATCACTTAATCCCTCATTTCTTACCCCTAGAACATCACAGATTTCTTGGATAAAGAAGCTGAGAGGTGCACCAACAATGGCAGTGCGCAAAGAGAATGGCTAGGACTGAGATTATGGATTGATCCACATATTGGCATAAAACATCGTAGTGTAGTCTCTTGAGAATTCCACCATATCACGTCTGGACCAAATAGGAGTACATCCTTGATGATCGAGGAGGGTGATGACTTGATTAGCATTATGTGCTTCTATAAAGTCACTAACGCGGATGAGTTTGAGGGACACAACAGGTCTTTTCTTGCTAGTCCATTCTTGAACTAGCAGGTGGCAGTAGAGAGACAAATAGGTGCCTTTAACCACATTAGGAGGTGGTTTCTTAACTTCAGAGTCTAATTTTTTCATGTCCTTCTCGAAGAGAGATGAGTTGTTGAGGTTCGACAATGCCAGCGGTGTGCTTCTTGGATGTTTCCTTGAGGGACTAACTGAAGCCATTTGTGAGTTGAAGGGAGAGGTTATTTGTGTTGCAAATAGAGTGGAAGAACAAGGAAGATGAGTTTAGTATGATAAAGTGATGTGAGAATGGAGGAAGAAATTTAAAAAGGAGAAAGAGGAAGGAGAAGGGGAAGGGACGATTGAAGAGATAATGCTGGAGTAAATGAGATTAATGGGAAGAGAAGGAGTGGGAGAGTGGAATGAGGAAGATGAAGAGTTAGGGATTGGAAAATGGGATTGAATGGGGAGACGTGGGAGAGAGAAGAGAGACGTGGGGAAGAGGAGAGAAATGGCGACAGGTGGTTAAATCCTTCAATTCGTGCAAAAAGTTGAAGAGACGCTTGGGTTGACATTGGATTACTAGGGTTTAGGCGTCTTATGTCACTTAGAACTACTTCATGATCAAGGATGAAGCGCCTAAAGGGACATGGAATGGTTGTGGACAAGTAGATTAAGCGCTTAATGTCCCTTCGAACGTGTGAAACACTTAGAATGAAGCGCTTGAATAAACTTCGAACGTGTGTTTTTATAGACATAGAGTACTTGATGTCACTTTAAACGAGTGACATCCTTAGCATCAAGCGCTTAATGTGACATTGAATGCCTGAACTAATTGCGATGAAGCGCCTTATGTATACGGACCTTGAAAATTTGAAAATTTTCTTGCTCAAAACTTCAAATGGGTTGATGTTAACCCATGTTAAGCAACCCCAACCTGCTTATTATAGATGCAAAAACATCACTAGGCAAGGATTTCGTAAATATGTCTGCTAATTGGTAACGTGTAGGAACGAATTTCACACTAACCAAGTTCTTTTGTATACAATCACGGATGAAATGATATCTCACTTCAATGTGCTTAGTCCGACTGTGTTGGACGGGATTTTGTACAATATTAATAGCAGACGTGTTATCACACAAAATAGGCACTTTAGAGAAGTGAATGTTATAATCATTTAACGTGTTTGTCATCCATAACAATTATGCACGACAAGAGACGGCCGACAAATATTCGGATTCTACCGTAGAAAGAGAAACACTGTTTTGTTTCTAAGAGAAACAAGAAACAAGACAATCACCGAGAAATTGACAAGTCCCGGATGTGCTCTTTCTATCAACAAGACTTCTCGCATAATTGGAGTCATAATATCCCCTTAAATCAAAACATGCATTTTTAGGATAAAATAGTCCAAATTTCAAAGTACATCTAAGGTATCTAAGAATACGCTTTACCGCAATTAGATGCATTTCTCTAGGGTCACTTTGAAACCTAGCACATAAGCACACTGCATGTAAAATATCGGGTCTACTCGCAGTCAAATAAAGTAGACTACCTATAATGCCACGACACAAGGTTACCTCGATATGCTTTCCTTTCTCATCCTTGTCAAGCTTGGCACTTGTGCTCATTGGGGTGTTTACTTCTTTTCCTTCAACAAAGTTGTACTTTTTGAGCAAGTCCTTTGTGTATTTGGTTTGAGATATGTACACTCCTTCTTTGGTTTGCTTGATTTGTAGTCCAAGAAAGTAATTTAGCTCTCCCATCATACTCATCTCGAACTCACCTTGCATTAAGATAGCAAACTGCTCACAAAGACAATTGTTAGTAGCACCAAAAATAATATCATCAACATATACTTGTACAATTAATTGATTTTTACCTTTTTTTGATAAACAAAGTAGTATCAACTTTACCCCTTGAAAATCCATTATTAAAAAGAAAATTACTTAACCTCTCGTACAAATCTCTTGGAGGTTGTTTAAGGCCATAAAGAGCCTTTTTAAGTTTGAAAACATGATGTGGTGAATCATGACATTCAAACCCGGGAGGTTATGCAACATACACTTCTTCTTGAATAACACCATTCAAGAAGGTGGATTTAACATCCAGTTGGTAAAGTTTAAAATCTCTGTAGCAAGCATATACTAATAACATTCTAATGGCTTCAAGCCGTGCTATGGGTGCAAATGTCTCATCAAAATCAATACCTTCTTCTTGACGGTATCCTTGAGCAACTTGTCTAGCTTTGTTTCCAGTGACAATTCCTTGATCATCCATATTGTTACGAAATATCCATTGTAGGATCTGCAAGGCACTACTAGAAGAGGGGTTGAATAGTGGGTGCGGAAAATGTGGTTTTTAAAATTGTTTTAAACCAAAAACCCAACTTCTGAAAACAGTTTCTGTTTTCAGGACCAGTTTTAAAACGTTTTGAAAACTAGGTTGCAGGTCTACAAAAATTCTTAAATTTGGAGAGAACTTATAGACTCAGATGTTATGAGTGTCTCCTAAAAATTTCAGAATTAAATTCAACCTCTAACCCCTTGAAAATTTGCCGGTGGTCAGATTGCGCAAATCTGCCTGAAACGGTTGTGTGATTTGAAAATTTAATTCCTATTTGTACGTAACTTCAAATGCTCTGAAAATTTAAATACTAACCCCTTATAAGTTTTATTTAAATGAGTTGAAACAGTTTTGAAATTTCTTTTGGGAAGTTAGTCAAATACGATCAAAGTCTCAACCTTTGCAAGCCTGAAAATCAGACTGCACTAGTTTTAGAACTTTGGACGTTTGGGTGACTTATACTTATCCAAAAGGGTTGAAACTTATGCCAAAAGAACCCTAAGACATGTGGATATGATTCTGAAAACTTTCGTAATTTTTGAAATTCGTTTACTATTTTTATGAGCGTGATCAAAAATGACAAACAGCGCTGAAACTGAAAGTAAGTGCTGAAAGTAAATAACACCAAGAATTTTATACTGGTTCGGTTATAAACAACCTACTTCAGTCTTCGAGGACACCTTCCTCACTTCACACTAATCACACAACACAAAGTACACCTTACCACAGGGTTAATGGAGTTACACACCAACTCCAACCCTTTACAAACCTTGTACGTGAATACAATGCACACGAACACCACCACCTTGCAAGTTGAAGATTGATCGCACCTTAATCAATCTTTTACAATGATAAAAGAATATGTGGTGGTCTAGATGAATCCTATTCAAGTATATAAATGTAAGTACAATAGGCTTTTAGGAAGAAGAAAGAAAGAGAGTGTAGAAGAGAGGATGCTAGGCGTTTTTAATCTTTGAACTTGCAAGACTTGTTCTTGTTTTGCTCTTATTCCTTCCTTTTTTATCATTATGACCGTCCCCCCTTGGTCCCTTCTCCTCTTGAAAATTATCTTCTGAGTCCTTGGAAGAATATGTAGCATCATTGTGACATGTCTTTGCTTACTTGGCATCTCCTCATTGGATGATCATTAAGCTCTTGCTTACTTGGCACTCATTGATTGGTTGGATGTTGTCATCACTTGATGACTAAGAAAATCTGAGAATACCGCTTAAAACATATGCCAAAATCATCATAAAATAGTTACCATAACTTCCAAGATCGTCATATAAATTAAGCAAGACAATTTTCTCCAAAAAGGCATCAAAATTTCGGCCATAATGCTCTTGCACATGCTGAAATTTCAGCATGTGTTACACTTGCTTCTCATTCAAAAATTTTCCAAGTTTACTTTGATTTAATCCAAGAAAACAAAGAAGAATTTAATCACCATTTAGTACACAATATTTTCATCAATTTTGGAATAAAAATTGGACACCAATAAGGCCTAAAAATCGGCCAACATACATTACACACACGCTGAAATTTTCAGCATGTGTGATATTCAAGAATATCACTTTCTTTATTCAATAAAATATTTAAAACACTTCCATACAATCTCCCAATTAATTCACTTAATTCAAGAAATAAAATATTGCTCATTTAGAGATGAAAATCGGCCAGCCTATAGCTACACATGCTGAATTTTCAGCATGTGTCACAAATGTGGCAAATTTTGAAATGTTACCTTGTATAGCTCCTTTCTTTTTATCACTAACATTGTATGCTTCATTCTTGGCCAATCAAGATGCCAACAAAGCTCCCCATATGCTCCAAATCAGCTTGAATAGGCGTTGGAATAGATTTGTGCATGTGCTGAATTTTATTTTTGCAAACCTTGTAAAATAGTGCACATTTAATAATACACACATAGTATATTCCAATCACCCCTAATTGAATTTTCTAGAACACTTTGATATGTATGAAATATGTAAAAAGTGTCTAGATACATGTTGTATGATGTGCCAAAAACGTTCCATGTGTCGTGTACGTAGAAAACCGAATTTCCGAAATTTATCGATTACCCAATTTTTCTCTAATTAAATTCCAAATTTTTGCACATGTTATATATATTATGTTACACATAATATACATAAATTAAACTTTAATATTCAGCTCATAAGGCTGACTAAAGTGGCGCCTAACACATGTGACAAAATTGAAATTTGAATCTCCACAATTTGGCCTTAATGTGGGGTGATTTGTGTGTGCCAACATGGAATGATTTTATGGCTGTACATATCATGAAAGCCATGAAATTTATGGTTATTTTTGAAGTGTAGGGGGTGGCCATCTATTTGTGGCAAGTATGTGACACGTTGGCGAAGTTTCGGTATTCGCCCGATACGACAATTTTCGGTTTAGAACCTTTTGACGTGTCGTATTTAATTTGTCATTACCATGACTTATATCATATGATATAAGACCTAATTATACTCATAAATATGAGTTAAGTATGATGGTGTGACGTTAACGTACGTACGTAAAATATATAACGTGTCGGTAGTACGTTGGAATAAATGTGTATGTGCCTTTTTAAAAAATCTGAATATATATATATATATATATATATATATATATATAAATGACGTGTATAAATGTGTGGGGAGGAGAGTGGAAGATTTTCCTTTCTTCACCTTGTTGCCTTTGTGCCTTGTCCAAATGTTGCTTCCTTTAATGAACTACTTAGTTTAATTAACCGAGTACTTCACTTAATGAATTAGTTTAGTTCATTAATGCTGGCACCTGAAAATAGTTCAAATACAACAAATGTTTTCCATTTGATGTAAGCTTTAAAACTTCATGGCTCGTTAGGACGGCAACATTATATATGAACTATATAAGGCAAGCTATATGCAATATGTCATGCATTGCTTTGTAACACCTTTAAATCATGTATTTTGAAATCACTCAAACCCCTTTTTCTCTACACTCATTTCGTACTAATAATGAGATGATCAAGTGGTTTGGGAACAAACTCTCAAACATCTCTTCTTTCAAATTGGTTTAAATCTTCTTGCATGGCCAAGATCCAATTTTCATCAAGAAGTGCATCTTTGACATTCTTAGACTCTATAAGAGAGTCAAATGCATTCTCTCTATATAGCCTTCGTGTTGTGACACTCATATTTAAATCACCTATGACCAACTCGTGAGGGTGAGAACTTTAATTCTTGAATGATCTAGGAAGGTTGGAGACATCTCCTCCTACTTCCTCATGATCACTTTCCGGAAGGGACGTATCATCCTCATTTAGATGATTTTTATTTTCCGGAATATGAGATGCATTGTCAACATTTTGTGTATCAACAAGATGAGTATGAGAAATATTTCTATTTGACTCACTAAGTTTATGCACTCAAGGTGGAGGAGTACCTTCAATAGGTTCTACTCTCAAGTCAATGAAGACGTTTCATTTGGAGACTTATCAACAATTTCTTGTTGATGAGCAACCGTTGGAATATCTTCAAGAATTTCTTCTTGAGGAGCAACATATTCATTTTCCTCACAATCCTCATTAAGTTTAGGCTCCTCATTAAGTGACTCGTTAAACTTAACATGGACTGATTCTTCCACCTTTTGACTTTTTTTTGCTGAAAACACGAAATGCTAAAATGATACCCTCATCCGCTTTGAGGTCAAGTTTGTCCAATGTGTCCTTGGTGTTAAGTATGAAACACTTACAACCAAACACTTTGAAATATCCAATGTTGGGAACTTTACCATTCCAAAGCTCATAAGGTGTCACATTTAGGTAAGGTCTCAAATATACCCGATTGATCACATGGGAAGCGGCATTTACCGCTTCGGCCAAAAAATACTTAAGCAACCCGAACTCATTTAATATTGCTCTAGACATTTCTTGTAGAGTTCTTTTCTTTCGTTCGGCTACACCATTTTGTTGTGGAGTTCTAGGAGCCAAAAGGTCATGTGAGTATCCTTTGGATTCACAAAACGTTCAAACTCACCATCAAATTCACCACCATGATCACTTTGGATGGTTTTAATGGTGTCACCCATGTGATTTTCTAATCGTCTACTCAAATTCATAAACTCACTACATGCATCATTTTTCTTAGCAAGAAACATCACCCATGTATAATGAGTATAGTCATCTACTACCACGAAGGTATAATTTTTACCACTCAAACTCTTTGTTCCAACATCCCCATTCAAATCCATATGTAGTAATTATAGGGGTTTGGAGTTGGATATGTTTGTTTTTGGTTTAAAGCTTGCTTTCACAAGCTTTGCCTTTTGAGAAGTATCACACAAGTCTTGGTTTTCGAAACTCATTTTTGGAAGGCCTCGGACCTTATTGTTTTCGCATATAAATTTGAATGTTTTGAAACATGCGTGTCCGAGACATCTATGCCATAGCTGCGTCAACTTTTTAGCAACTAGGCAAGATACATTTTGAGAAACCAAATCATTGATGCTATGTTTGTAAATGTTTTTGAATCTCAAAGCCTCAAATAATATAGTATTATCCTTTTTCACAACACACTTTGTTTTCAATAACGTAACTTCATAATTAGCATCACATAGTTGACTGACATTTATCAAGTTAAACTTTAGTCCTACTACATATAAAACATCACTAAGAGAGAAGGAATCGTTACCCACAATACCATGTCCTTTGATTTGGCCTTTGCTACCTCCAAAGTGGACAACTCCTCCATCTTGCATAGTGAGTCTATGGAAGAGACTTTTGTCTCCCGTCATATGGTTAGAACACCCACTGTCCACGACACATTTGACCTTCTTGTCGTCGCTTTCTCCATTGAGTGCTAGTGCCTGAAAATGAACCATATGATATTGGTACCCTTTTTATTTTGGGTCCTTGAAGGTTAGTTACCTTCACTTTGCCTTTTGGCACCCACACAAGATTCTTATTATCTTTAGCTCTACACACTCTTTCTACATGACCTTTCCTATTACAATAAAAGCATGTAAGAGTGGATTTGTGTGGATATGTATGTTAATGCATTGGCACATTCCGTGATTCCCTTTTTGGGATGATATTCCTTGGCATCAAGGAAGAGGCGTTTGTCACGGATTTCACCAAAGGTTTTGACACCTTTAATGCATTAGCCTTATTTTTAGGCATGTGCCTTTGCTTCTTCAAGGAGGTTTTAGGCTCCTTGACAACTGGTGCTAGTTCCTTTGGTTTACCCTTCTTAGATGCATACATGGTACTAGGTTTAATTTTTTACTTTCATGCTTGATGTGGATGCATCTTTCCCTTTTTAAATTAATTTAGCACTATCCTTTTGAAGAGTTTTATTCTTTAAAGGACTTTGAGAAGATGGCCTTGATTTCATCAAGCCATGCTACTCATTAAGTACAATCACATGCATGGTCAATAAAATATCATGTTCTAGTTGCAATGCAATGTGATTCTCTAACGTGTCATTGTATTCATTGAAGCATGCTCTAAAATCCTTTTTGACATGTTTATACTTCAAATCCAAAAAATCCTTTTCTTGCACTAATTCATCTCTTTCATCTATCAATCTATAATGAGATGAGATATTGCATACCTCCATGTCGTCGTCGATGGCCATTAGAGCGTAGAATTCCTTGTCAAGATCGTCATTAATGACCCCCGTGAGATCTAGGTCATCATTGTCACCATTGTCAGTCTCGGATCTAGAAAGGACGCTCTCCCAATGGGCTATTTCCACTTGTAAGGCCTTCTTCTGTTGATAGATGGCCTTCTTGTCCTTGTATAGCGGCTCCTTCACCCTACAATCCTTCATGAAGTGACGAAGTTTTCCACACTTATAGCATTTATTCTCTTGGTCCTTCATCTTGTTCTTGGAGACCTTTTCTTCAATGAATCTTTTGGCCTCATCTTCGTTCTTTCTTGTGAATCTTCTAAATTTTCGGACAAGAAGTCTGACTTCATCATCCGACTCTTCCGATTCGCATGCAAGGGCTTTTGAAGAGTCGCGGATTGGATCATTCTTCTCTTGGGCTTCAAGATGAATCTCATAGGTGATGAGATTCCCATAGAGTTCATCTAGAGTGATAGTCTCTAGATCCTTGGACTCTTCAATGGCCGTCACTTTAGCATTCCATTCTCTTCCTAAGCTATTTAGGAAGCAATGGTTGAGATCCTCTTGTTCAATCTTTTTGCCAACCGCCGTGAGTAGCTTGACAAGCTTGGTGAATCGTTGAATGGACTCTTCGATCTTTTCACCTTTGGAGACATTGAAATTGTAGAATTTTTAATAAGTTGTCTCCTCTTTGCCTTTCTCACTTGAGATGTTCTTTCATGGATCATCTCCAACTTAGTCCAAGCTTCATGGGCGGATTGGACTCCTTGGATTTGAGCTCTCTCATTCGGTGATAGAGAGCTATTTAAAATAACAAGAGCTTTGCTATTTATGGCAAATTGTAACTCCTTCTCCGGAGTAGGATCATCAACATCAAAAGGAATAGTGAAGCCTTTTGACACCTCTCTCCATATTCAGTACCCACACGAACGTAGATATATTTCCATGTTTGATTTCTATAGTGGATAGTTGAGAGGATCAAACATAGGAACCTTGACATGGACATTTGAAATAAAAGGGAGTAGTGATTGTTGCTTCTACGTCTAGAAGCATCACCACTAGGGGACCTAGCATCTTCAAAACTAAAGGGATCCATACTTAAAGATCAAATCTTGCTATTTGAATTCAAATACTCAAGATTAAGCTCTGATACCAATTGTTAGGTCTCTTAGAACACACAAGAAGGGGGGTTGAATAGTATGTTCACCAATTATAGATATTTTCTTGGGATGTTTTTCGTTTTTGAGTGCAACCAATACTTGGATTTGTTCTTGAAAAGAATAAAACTTGCGGAAGAATAAAGAACACAAGATATATATAGGTTCAAGTCAAAGTGAATCTACTCCTCTACCTTCTTGATTTTTCACAAGAAGGATTTTGAAAGGGGATTGTTATTTGTTTTAGGGGAAACAACAATCACAAAAAACTCCAAATACAAAGATAAACTAGGCAACATGCGTAGACCACAACCAAGAAAACCAACCCCTTGAAGTCTGGCCTCCAAAGAAATTCTTTGCCCTCAAAGAATTCTTGTAGGAAGTATTGTGCACCACAACACTATCAACTAACCCTTCAAGATCCGGATTTCTTCAAACAAGAAGCACCCTTGCTCCTTGACCAACAATCTACACTTTTCCTCTGACAGTTTTCACTCAACAAAGAAGAACACTCTTCTTCTTTACAACAACTCTCACAAATAAAGTAAAATCACAATACAACTATTTTGAGAGCTTGAAAACTTGAGAGAAACTTGAGAGCTTGTTTGGTAGAAAGTTTGGGAAGAAATGAGATGAAACCCTTTTTTTTATCTTTCTTCCTTCTTTGAATTTCCAGCCGTTTGGAACCCCTGCAAGAGCCAATAATGGGCTTTGTCTTCTTGTGATGGCGTGCCCTCATCATTGGAGATCTTCTCTAGGATGGATGCAAGCTTCTTGGAGAAGCTTCTTGTTGAAAGCTTGAAGAGGAAAGGTGACTTCTCCAACAATGAGAGAGAACCTGTGAAAATGCACTAAATTGGAGAGTACAAAATGTCAAGTAAATGTTAGAAAGTATATCATAAGTCATTTGTATCATAAGTCACATAAAGAGCCTTAAATGTTTATTGAACAGGCGTTCAATGTGACACGGAGCGCTTAATGTGTTTTTAAATAGGCGTTTGATGTAACATTAAGCGCCTAAGGTGGGCAACAGAACTCGTTTG
The DNA here is from genome assembly GCA_036186865.1 of Eustoma russellianum. Taxonomy (NCBI): domain Eukaryota; kingdom Viridiplantae; phylum Streptophyta; class Magnoliopsida; order Gentianales; family Gentianaceae; genus Eustoma; species Eustoma russellianum. Next base: position 7,122,179 of record AP025045.1, read on the forward strand.
AAGTCGCATGAAGTGCCACATCTTAGCCTTCATACTTGTTCGAAGTAATTCTGACTTTTTCTAAAAAGTAACTTGATGTATGTGCCCATTTTAGGAAGAAAAGTTCATTTGACCTGAGAAGGCACATGAAGAGCCTTATCAGGCGTTCAAAGTGCACGGTGTTTACACGTCAACACATGAAGCGTCTAATGTAGGCGTTCGAAGTGTACGGGCATCCAGACACTTCACATGAAGCGCCTAATATAGACGTTCGAAGTGTACTGGAGTCCAACCACTTCACGTAAAGCGCCTAATGTAGGCGTTCGAAGTGTACTGAGTCCAACCACTTCACATAAAGCGCCTTATGTAGGCGTTTGAAAGAGAGATAGATGGTCATGTTTGACGCACTTTCATGTTTCCTTTGTACATGGTCGGTCTCACATCTTCGGAATTTTTATTCTACTGACGCTCCTGTTTTCTCGGATGGAATTGGGCTTCACTATCATGCTTGGGATTTTATGCAACTTCTATATCACTGGTGCTATATGTATTATCTGTGGCTTTTTGGACGATCCCATCGAGTACAACTTCCCCTCGTCTTCCATAGGGATTGGCTTTCTATTGATTTTTCTGCCTGTACTTTGACGAGTACAGGCAGACTCGGTATGATTTACATTCACTTGGTCTGCTGCCTTTTCTTATGTCTCATCTTTATGTTTGACGCACTCTCATGTTTTCTTCATGCATGGACGGAATCACGACTTCCACTTGCTTCTCACGCTGATGTGGTTGATTTTCGCAACGGGGATGGACTACAACATCGTGCTCGGGAGTTCCTTCTGCTCCGACACCTTTCGCTCCAAATGTATAATATGTGGATTACTGTATTTCTCATTTTACACTGTAACGTCTATCAACACTCCAGACATATAAATATGTACGCTTTTTTCCTTCGCCAAGGTTTTATCCACAAGGGTGGTTTTACTTGGCAAGGTTTTAATGTGGCATATCATATATGGTTTGGATGTTGATGCCCTTCAATTTCTTTGTGCGTTATACTTTTATTGATGTAATAAGGTTTTCCTCCGCCATAAGTGATGTTTTATCTTAATCAAATAACTCGTTCATAAAAAAATATATATATATATATATATATAGACATATATATATATATAGACATATATATACACACATATATATACACATATATATGTACGCTTTTTCCTTCGCCAAGGTTTTATCCTCAAGGATGGTTTTACTTGACAAGGTTTTAATACGGCATATCATATATGATTGGAGACTGCACATTCTCGCGGCTTTACACTTCTTTTTCTCGTATGATATACATTGTTGTAATAAGGTACATATAGAGCCGGGGGTCTCACTGGAAGCAGACTCTCTATCCCTTGGGATAGAGGTATTGTCTGCCTACCACTTACCCTCTCCAGACCCTAACGATAGCTTTTGCTGTTGTTGGGATATACTGGGTCCGGATGATGATGATGATGATGATATATGAGGATGGAGCAAATTAACAAATATTTTGAATGAGTTTCCACAATTACTAACGATTAAGCTTTCTGCCTTAAAAAGATTTTTCAATAGAAAAGATCATTTTTATTATGTTAACGATAACTGAAAGTTCCTCAATTTAGATTTTATAAAATAGTTCCCATGTGAAAATTATCGTCATAGTACAAAATTATGTTGACAACAAAAATGCATACGCAAAAAGGGCTCTCTTTTAATTTAATTGAAGATCAATTTCGGAATCTCATTTATTGTAGAATACCCTTGTGATGGGAAGAGAGGTCGAAATGTTATATATTTTTATTAAATACAAAGCCTGTGTATTATGATGTAACAGCTTTTTTTTTTTTTTGTTGAAGTGGTGAACCAGTCTTCCCTTTGCTATAGATAATACACATATTGCATCACGAAGTTTTTGCAGGCCAAATATACTTCTCTGACCATTCCACATTTCAATTGTCAACACAACTTTTGATTTTTAGTCGGCAATTTTCATCAATTATAACAAGTCATTCATCACCTTGACACTTTTTTTTTCTTTTATATGTACACGGGAAAGATACGTGTTTTGAACCTAATTTTCATAAGAAAGTGTAATTACTTAGGCTACTACGCCAATTTAAATATCTGGGCGAATTGAGAAACTTACATGTAGTGGTTTATAATCCATTAAACAAAAATTTAAGAATGATTAAAAATTATCTCTCGGTGGGCAATTTTCCTCATTGTTTTAAGGAATAATTATTTTTACACATTGTGATTAGATGAATTACTCTAAAAGTATACCTTTTAATAACACATAGGTATATAGGTAAAGTTTTAAATAAGAAAGAATCTAAAGATAATTACATATGTGAATGTAATTGTCTCTTGCTTTATTTTATAAGTCGCATTTTTTTATTTTTAACTTTGTGTCTGTTAAATGTTGAGATGGAGAAGAATTTGTCAGTTACCCTCGTATTTCAAGCAACGTGTCAGGTAAATGTTAAGAGTTTAGAGAAGAATGAAAGAAACAATTTCTCTTTATTGATGTATTCTTCTACTCCTTCGTGCCTTTTATAGTTACACAGTAAGGCTAACTAAGGTAAGTTCAAAAATACATAAGATATGATTAACTTCACGGCTATGATCCATATCATCAAATCAAATCAAATATTCTTTCAGTTACAACTGAATATCCTACTTCACATCACTCCTCCTCAAGTTGACCATTGAAATCTCCAGTGTTCAACTTGCTGAGTGTTGATCGGAACACCTTCCCCGCCACAGGTTTAGTGAGTATGTCGGCGAGTTGATCCTCCGACCTTACAAATGGAATCTCAATGATTATGCCCTCGAGTTTCTCTTTGATGAAGTACCTGTCTATTTCCACATGCTGGTTCTATCGTGTTGTACGAGATTCTCCGAAATACTCACTGCAGCCTTGTTGTCATACTTTACCAGAGCTGGTTGCGATGAGGAGATGCCTAATTCCCTCAGTACCTTCCTTAGCCACATCACTTCCGTTACTCCCTTTGCAATGCCTCTGAACTCTGCCTTTGCACTCGATAATGCAACAACTTTCTGCTTCTTGCTTCTCCATGTACAAGGTTCTCTCATACTAAGGCAAAGTACCCGGACGTAGACCTTCTATCGTTTTGACTGCCTGCACAATCCGCATCTGTGTATACCTCTATGTTTAAGTGCCCATGCCGTTGAAACAGTATGCCCTGATCTGGAGTTCCTTTCAGATATCTCACTATTCGCATAACAACATTGAAATGCTCATTCTGAGGTTTGTGCATAAACTAGCTCACAACTCCAACTGCAAACGCTATATCTTGTCGAGTGAGAGACAAATATATCAACTTCCCTACCAACTTTTGATACTGTTCGGGGTCCACCATCGGAGCTCCTTCCGTAAACACCAGCTTTGTATTAGTTGCCATAGGAATCTCACTTGGCTTGCAGTTTACCATCCCTACTTCCGCCAACAAATCCATAACATACTTTTGTTGTGTTATGAAAATACCCTTAGAAGACCAGCATACCTCTATTCCTAGAAAATACTTCAGTCTTCCCAAGTCCTTCATTTCGAACTCCGAAAATAGTCTGTCTTGTAGGCTTTTAATCTCCTCCTGATCACTCCCTGTAATAATCATGTCATCCACATAAATAATTAAACAGGTCACCATACCTCCTCTTCGCTTATAGAATAGAGTATGATCTCCGTTGCTCTGTTTGTATCCACTTTCCTTCATTACTTTGGTGAATCTACCGAACCACCCCCGTGGTGACTGTTTTAAGCCATATAATGCTCTTTTCAACCGACACACCTAATTTTTCTGGAACTCTTCTGCGAAACCCGGTGGCGCTTCCATATATACTTCTTCTTGAAGTTTTCCGTGCAAAAAAGCATTCTTTACATCAAACTGCAATAAAGGCCAGTCATTATTTACGGCAATAGAAAATAATACACTGATTGTGTCAATTTTGGCCACTAGAGAGAATGTCTCCGAATAATCAATCCAATACGTTTGAGTGTACCCTTTTTTGACTAGCCGTGCTGTGTACCATTCCACTGTTCCCTCCGATTTACTTGATCGTGAAAACCCATCGGCACCCTACTGGTTTTTTCCCTTCTAGTAGCACGCGTTTTTCCCAAGTCTTTTTTTCCTTAGGGCTTCTATTTCTAAGTCCATCGCATCCCTCCACCTAGAGCACTGATTGGCCTATTCTACAGTCCTAGGAACAAACACCACACATGCCCTGGTCTTTCCTTCTGGCGACTACTTTCACGGTGGTACTCCTCTATTTCCCCTGGGGGAGGACTCGTACCTGTGTTTCAGGAGAAGCAACAACAGTAGTACTTTCTGAATAAGGAATACTCGAAGGAAGAATTTCAACCTCACTTACCTCTTCAGCAACATCCACCAAAGGAGGTTCTGGGAGTGACCCTGTTCCCTCCGGGTGATCTACTTGTTCAGAGGTTTGCTCGTCAATGCCACCTGCTTATCCTTGTTGGGCAGTCTTCGGCGTACTCTGGTTACTTAACCAGTCGAGTGGCACACCTATCATGTTCCCTCCTGGGCCACAGACTGGGAATGATAGAAATATTTGGGTTCAAGGAAGACGCAATCCATAGTAACATGAATGCGCCGGGTAGATGGGTTGTAGCATCTGTAGCCTTTTTGATGGGCGGCGAACACAGAAAGACACATTTAACTGCACAAGAATCAAATTTGGTGCGTGCAGTTTTGGGAGTGTGTACTGTGTACAAACACAGAACAACCAAAGATGCGAGGAGGAAGAGTAAGGATGGACGGTACACTCACCTGGGCCGAAATGGCTGCCAACGGTGTGGTTTGATTAAGGATTTTAGTAGGCAAACGATTAATAAGGTAAGTGGCTTTAGCGACTACTTTAGGCCAAAAACAGAGAGGAACAGCAGACTCAATCATCATTGCTCGAGTCATCTCTAGGAGGAGCCTATTCTTACGTTCGGCAACTCCATTCTGCTGAGGGGTATAGACACAAGATGTTTGATGAACAACGCTCCTGTCCCGGAAGAAATTTATGAGAGAAGTAGAGATGTATTCGCCACCATTATCGAAGCAGAGGACTCGTATGGTCGCACTGTTATGAGTTTGAACATAAGTATAAAATCACAAATTTTGTCAGCGACATCAGTTTTATGCTTAGGAAAGTACACCTATGTCATACGTGTGCAGTCATCGATAAAAGTGACAAAATATTGAAATCTTGTGATGTAGACACAGGGGAAAGACCCCAAACATCAAAATGAACTAAAGAAAAAATTGTGCTTACACGGGTATTATTTGGAAGGAAAGTACTCTTATGTTGCTTTGCGCGAATGCAAGTTTCACATGATAAAGTAATAGGACGGGTAAAAAGACTAGGAAAGAGGGATTTAAGATAACCAAGAGATGAGTGTCGCAAACGCCGATGCCATACCAGATCTGCTGTTGGACTGTACCGTGGGCAAGCATGGACCGACCCATTTGAGTAACCTCATCTAGGTAGTAAAAAACCCAACGCGTTTAGTGCCACGCCCAAGAATCGCCTTCGAATGAATGTCCTGCAGAAAGAAAAAATGAGGATAGATCAGTACAGTGTAATCAAGCTCTTTGGTTAATTGGCTAACAGAGAGTAATTTAGAAGACAGATCACGAACACAAAGGCATTTGTCAAGAGCTAGGGGAGAGGCATGTTAGGAAATCCGACAAGATCACTGCAAAAACGCGCAGCGGAAAAACAAAACTTGATCTCCGATTTCCTACCAAGGATCCATGTTGTTTGTTTATTCGATGAAAGAAACACAAGAATTACCTCTAAAGAATCGAAATCCGCAGGTGGAAGAGGTGCGAAATCACGAACTCTCTGTCGGTATCCACACGAATGCTTCCGCCCGGAGTGCTAGTTCTTGAACGGCGCGGCTGAGAAAACTCGTTTTTCTCCAAAACGGCTCTACGGTTTTCTGTTTTTCGTATGTATTTTCGTCTGTCATCTAAGGACGAGATACACAGATATATATACACACACATATATGGACATCAAAAACCGAGTCCTAATCGAATTAGTTGATGCCAATCAAAATCTATATCAGATATGGATTCTATCAGGATATTCAAAATCCATATCAGATATGGATTCTCTCATTATTATCCGACAACATATGTATATATATATATATAACCAAAAAACAAAAATAATAATAATAATAATAATTAATATCTAATATTATATTATTAATACTAAAAACGATAATAATAATAATAATTAATATCCAATATTAATATTATTAATATTATTAATCTCAGCCATACGCATTCTTGTGTGTGACCCGATAGGCCCATATTAATTGGCAGTTGATTAAATCGCTATTAAACCAACAAGTCGTAATTGGCCTCTAGCAAGGCATTACAACTACCCAATTAATACGAGTAAAGTCCAACTAGCCTACTAATAGTACATGCATTAATTCCTTTGTCACATGATATCAAGTTTGAACATAAGTCATGATCAGCGTCATACTTATATTGTTCAAACATATGATTACTCGATCTCTAAGTAGACTGATAAAACAAATGATATTGATCACACTATCAATTCATTTGAGTATGGCCATGCATTTCACAGTCTCACTAATCGAGGGGCCCAAAGATATTTCTCTCAAAAGAGAGGGACAAATTCTATCTTGATTGTTCAATATCCTCTACATAATTTCTATCACATTCAATCATGACCTTTATTATTATCCAGTTACGGATAATGTTTGATCATGTCAAAATATAATAGTCCTTATGTTGGAAACTATGACAATCTCAAGTCAAAGGATTAAAACATGACTATCATGAGATTTACTTATGACGCTAATCCATGTAGTAATCTCATGATGGGTCTATCCAATATACTGTTCTCTAACAAGTATCTATGAGATTGATTCATATCACCATACACATAATCATCTCATGATTATCAAATCAATACTCATACTGATTATAAATTATTTTATCTCTATAACAATAATGAATCAGGGACATATATCAAAATTGTATAACATACTAACCAACAATAATGATAGTAAAACCTCTTTTATTAATATTAAATGCATAACATAAATATCCAAATCATGGCCTAGGGCATATACACTAACAAGGCAAATGGGACTGAACCGATGCAATGAACCTGGATAAATTCACCACTGCCCGTCTCAATTTGAGTTTTATGTGGGGTAGTTAATTCGGAGAAATCACTTGGGTCATAGGACATCGTATCGGTCGCCCCGTAATCAAGGATCGAACCGACGTGTTTGGACCGATCAACAGGTTGCGAGTGGGGGCAGGTCCGTAAAAACAAGCAGCCCAAGGGCTATTTTTGGCACTGAGGGCAGGTACTGTAATTTCGGTGGAATGTAAGGGTAAAACAAGTAAAGGGGCGGGGGAAGTAATTTGACCAAATGTCGAGGGTAAAATGGTAAAGTTATCAGGGGTAGGACAGTGTTTAAAAACCCTAACCCTACCCTTTTCTCCTTGCGGGCTGCAGTTTCCTTCTGATGTCCGCCTTTCCTACCTATCTGTTTCTCTCTCTACATCTTGCTGGTTATAGCGGCTGAAGCTGAAGTTGGCCGGCTCCTGCAAGTGGTTGATGCTGCCGGTGACTTCTCTCCCACTAACCGCAGTAGCACCTCTACCTGTTGGCGACTTCTGTTGAGGCTTTTTCCGGTCCTGTGCTTCCCACCAGTCCGAAGATCCGACGAGTTGGAAGTATGTTTCTCTGGTATGCTTCTTCATGCCACAATAAGTGCATTTCAGCTTCCTCCTCTTTCTCCCCCATTGCACGACGACTGCTGAGAGCACATCTGTCCCTTCGATAGTCCCTCTGAGTAGCCTTGGATTTTAATCCAAGGCCAATCCCTGATGATGATGAAAAATCTGAAAGGATTATCCGCAAAATCCCCATTCGAGCCTCCTCTCTCCTGATAGCTGCATATGCTGTCTCTATGGAAGGAAGAGGATCGCGTTTTAACAAATCCCTCCTCACCTCCTTAAATCTATCGTGAATGGCCGTTGATAGCTGGAACGGCCTTTGTTCCTGCAATTTTCGGTTGTAAATGGCAATATCTTCTGGATGCTTCATTGGATTTGAGTCCCTTCCAAATCTCCTGAAGCCGAGTCCAGCACTCCTCCAAGGACCCCTCTCCCTGTCTGATGGAATGTGCTCTTCTGTGTAAATCAAAAACCTGCAATGTGTCCCCCCGACCCGTAAGTGGTTGCAAGGCCATCCCACAGGGCCTTAGCAGTTGGATACTGAGACACATTATTTACAAGGCTAGGTTCAATATTCTGAATTAGCCAAGTAAGAACTAACTGATCTTGCTGCTCCCACTGGGGATATGTTGAATCTCTGGCAGTAGGTGGAGATGACACGCCTGTAACGTGAGTTGTTTTGTCTCTGCCACCAATTGCCTTTTTAATCAGTGTTACCCACAGAGGATAGTTGGATCCGTTGAATTTGAATCCAATTGACAGATCCTTTGAGTTGATGACTATGGTATGGACACCTAGGCTGTTCTCTAATAAATTGACTAGTTGTAGGGCCAATTCATCATTTCTACCGAAGAGCCAGCATCTGTCATGATGGATTTGGGTACTGTTTTATTTGGTCTGAGTCAAGTGGGTAACGGTATTTGGCTATGATTGTTTCTTGTCCTGAGCCTAACTTGGAAGGCTGCAGGTTCTGGCTTGTTAAATAAGCCTCGAAGGCTGAGAAAGGGTGAGGGAACAATGAAGAACAAATACAGTATCTGAGCTTCCGATCTCCACAGGTCAGATCTTCTGCTCTGATACCATGTTAGAGTTTAGAGAAGAATGAAATTTATTCTTCTACTCCTTCATCCCTTTTATAGTTACACAGTAAGCCTAACTAAGGTAAGCTCAAAAATACATGGAATATGATTGACTTCACAGCTATGATCCCTATCATCAAATCAAATATTCTTTCAGTTACAACTGAATATCCTACTTTCCATCAATAAATGTTGGAGGTTTGCCCGTGACGCTATCTAAGAAGATTAGGAATGAGACATCAACCACAATATTATTATATTCCTTTATAAGTTGTTTTTAACTATGGCAGGGTATAAAAAAGTCGGATATACACAACCATGCTTATATGTTAGAAACATACAAAAGGTTATTTTTTGGTGACCCATAATAAAAATTGCGTCAAGTTACGTCAATCAACTGATATTTCACAATATAAGAAGTGCCGTCACTTTTGTGAGTCATTTTGATTTATTCTATTATATTTTAACGTCAAGAAAAATCTGTCATTTACTCAGAAATGGAAAGAAGGAATCAAACATCAAGTTAAGTTTGTGGTCGCTGGGCCAACCTTCTTTATCTTCATTTTAAGACTCTTTCAAATTGACCTGATCCATATATAAGAATCATCGTCATGTTATTTTAGTCTTAAGATTTCTTTTATTTTTTACTTTTTAACTCGACATGAGTCATATAAGAAACATCGTTGACCACCATCAAATTTTGGTATAAATACAGAACTGCTAAGGAATAGAGATCAAGTTGATTTTGCTCATTCATAGCAGTGCAGAGCAAAAGACTTGCAAATACACTTACCTAAAATCAATTTGTGCATGCAAAATGTCTGGTCCAAAGGCTTTCTTGGTGCCAATGGCAATTCTCACTCTTGTTCTTGTCACGGCAATGGCTGAAGAAACTGATCAACACAAGCGGGTAGCAGGCGGTACATTTGCTCCTCCGTTTAATTTATGCATTGGTTCTTATTTTGCAGTACCATCTTGTCACCTGGTATTTTCATTACTCACTGAGATTTTTACAATTTTAATTTCGTAAAATGTAAGCAACAATCCTCTAATCATCATAGGTGGCATAAATTTGATGATATATAGTCGTCGGTCTGTATCATTGTTAATGTAATTTAGTTATTAAGTGAATTAGGCGTATTAGGTAGTAGTATGTTTCTAAGCTCTGATGCTGTTGCTATATCTCATATTATTTAATGAAAAATTTATCTCATCTTTTTTGGCTTTCATACTCTTCACTATGTGAGAGAGAAAATGTTTACATCAAAATCAGATAAAACTTTTAATACCAATTAGATCATGTTAAAGAGTGATTACAAGAGGGCGGTCCTTTGAGAAACTGATAATGTTTATGCTTTGTGACATTGAGATCAAGGGGTCAAACCGCGGAAATAGCCGTTTGCACAAACAAGTATATGGTAAAACTGCGTATGAGATTGCGAAACGATCTGGTCTCTTTCCACACCTTGCGCAAATTTGCGGGTGGGATTCGTTGACCACCTCTTGCTGATTGACTGTCAATTACAAGATGCCACGTCAGTATTTCAGGAAAAAATTTGCTAAGGTGACGACGTGATGCCTTTTGATTGACACTCGTAGCATCGGTCATGGAAGGACGCGTCAGCAGTGATCCCATATTTTATGATTTCTCAAAGTCATCACTCTACTTATTTTTGTAATTATGATTCACGAGGACCACTTGCTTTGCAGTTGAGGCAGGAAATATAGGAAGAGATGTCTTAATAGAAGTAAGGGGCTTGCAACAGCAGATTACATTTAGGAAGTTGTTAGAAGATCCTTGTTCAGGGTTCCTTTGTGACGGCGATGCCAGTTGTGATTATTGTGAAAAATCAAATACGTTTGAGCAAATTAGCACGGCTCAATTCAACTGCTGTGATCAAGCAATGAACACGAAGCAAGAACACAAATGCGTGTTTGATCAAACTCAAAACAACAAAATTAACCAAGGAGATACAATGCTCTCTTGAGGAAAGCAGTTAGAGAGCACGAGAGGAAAAAGTGAACACAACGCTTGAATTGCAAAACTCAGAATTCCTCATCCTTTCTAATCTGTCGAACGGACCATATAAAGCAAACTGAAGAAGAAAGAAAATAACCGCCTACTGCGAATTTACAAGAATGTCCCTACTCTAAACTGACTACTCCGTTTTCACATAAGGACACAATGGTAAAATCCCCCATTTAAACTACTTCCAGCGTCCTGGAGCGGGCTCTTTCCCCAGTTGGTTTTCCTCCACCCGTGCCAACTGAACCATGCCTTCCTTCTTCCTGTTCCCTTCGATTTCTCGCTCTTGAATCACAATCCTCGTCACATTGGTGCAACCAATAGGATGGTTGCACATATTAACCCACCAATTGGATTCAATCTTTACTGTCGTCTCGGATTGCACCACCATCATCATCAAGCTCAGCCTTCTTTGCCATGTTATGTTGAGCTTCACTTTCATCACAATTTTGATCATCAACACCCCCCTCAAGCGTGGCTTGTTATAGATGTTATGTATCCCCATCCTTTGAAGTAGCATCACCATCCTCTTATGATCCAACGCTTTGGTGAAGATGTCTGCAAGTTGAAATTCTGTCTTGATCGGCATGAGCTTAACAGTGCCCTGCAACACCTTATCTCGCATAATATGGCAATCAATTTTGATATGCTTCGTGCGTTCGTGAAATACCGGGTTCTCTGCGATGTACAACGCACTCTTGCTATCACAAAAGAGCTCAACAGGCTCCTGTCTAGACAAACCAAGATCCTTCGCTAGATAAATCAACCACTGCACCTCACACACTGCTAATGCCATAGCCCGATACTCAGCTTCTGCTGATGATCGTGAGACCGTGGTTTGCTTCTTGGCCTTCCACGATATCAAACTGTCTCCAAGAAACATGCAGTACCCCGTGATTGACCTTCTCGTGTCATGGCACCCTGCCCAATCCGAGTCCACGAACCCTTTTAGCCTGAGCTCTCCAGAATTTGACAACAAAATGCCTTGTCCAATAGAGTTCTTCAAATATCTCAACACTCTATGTACGCCTTTCCAATGATTGATCGTGGGGCAGTCCAAAAACTGACTTAGTTGTTGCACGCTAAAGGCTATGTCTGGCCGTGTGATGGTGAGATATATTAGCTTGCCAACGAGCTTTCTGTAGCCCGTAATGTCATCCATAGGCTCAGAATCACCTCTAAACAACTTTACATGACTCTCCATGGGAGAATGCGCAGGCTTGCACCCCAAAAATCCTACCTGCTCCAGCAATTGCAACGTATATTTCCTCTGATTGATGACTGTGCCCACTCGTGATCTAGCTACCTCGATTCCAAGAAAGTATTTCAACTCCCCTAAGTTCTTAATATGGAATTCTGAATCCAATGCTCTCTTCACCTCTTCAATTTCGCTTAAATCCTTGCTAGCTACAATCACGTCATCAACATACACAAGCAATATTAACAAGGACTCCCCAGATGATCTGGTGAACAAAGTGTAATCGTTCCTTGACTGGGAAAAACCCAATGAAATCAGAAAGTCAGTTAACCTTGCATTCCATTCTCTACTTGCCTGTTTCAAGCCATATAAGGATTTTTGCAATCTGCAAACCACATCACCGTCCCCTACTGATAGCCCAGGAGGTGCAGACATGTATATTTCCTCATGTAAATCCCCGTGCAAAAATGCATTGTTCACATCCAGCTGGTGCACATACCACCCAGGCTTGGATGTCAATGCCAACACCATCCTTACTGTGGTCATCTTAGCCACCGGAGAAAAGGTATCCTGGTAATCCACTCCAAGTTGCTGTGTGTACCCCTTGGCAACTAACCGAGCCTTATGTCTTTCTATGGAGCCATCAGGCTTGTACTTAAGCTTATACACCCATTTGCACCCAATGGCCTTTTTTCCAGGAGGAAGTTTTGCTAAGATCCACGTATTATTACTCTCAAGCGCTGCAATCTCCTCATCCATTGCCTTCTGCCATTCAGGAGACTGGCATGCCTCTGCAAAGGAGTCAGGCTCTGTGTACCTGCTTATGTTTAATGCATATGCTTTGTACTTTGGTGCTAAGGAATCAAACGAAATGTAATCATGTAGAGGATGAGGGGTAGTGAGTCTTGAAGAAGACAGTGGCTTAGGATGTAAACTGTTTTCAAATGCATCAGCAAGATTGCAATAATACTGGTCAAGATACTTAGGAGGTTGCCTTGCACGGTTGGGTCTCGTGATAGGTATGTCAACATGGATGGACTTGATGGCTATTTCTGGAGATGGGTCAGCACTGAGTGTTACTGGAATATGGCAGTTAGGATTTGGAGAAGTAGGCTCTTGTGGTGTATTATGTGGGCATGATGGCACACTGGTCATGTCATTGATGGGGACTTGATTTTTAGGTGCGTGAATGAAATCATCTTGAGATTCAAAGGATGGCACGTGAACTTGTGGCTCATGGAGATCATAGGAGTGGGGTTGGTTTGTCTGCAAAGAAGGTGTTGGTATTGAGAGGTAGTTTGTACAGGTTGAAGGATTTGGAACTGACTCCTTTGTGCCCCCTTCCTTGAAGGGAAACACATTTTCATGAAAGGTTACATCTCTGGATACGAAAACTTCTTTGGTAATCAAGTCTTGCAATATATAGCCTTTTGTGGTATGTGAGATTCCAAGGAAGACACTCTTCCTCGCTCTGGGAGTGAATTTCTCTTTGGACGGGTTAACAGTTGTTGCAAAGCATAAGCAACCAAATATTTTGAGGTGACTGTATGAGGGGCTCTTGTCGTAGAGTTTTTGGAAAGGGGATCTATGGTTAAGAAGAGGTGATGGGGTCAAATTGATGAGGTATACTGCGTGTTGTACGCAGAACCCCCAATACATGGCTGGCAGATGTGCCTGGAACTTCAGGGCTCTAGCAACATTAAGAATATGTTGATGTTTTCGTTCTACTAGTCCATTTTGCTGTGGTGTATATACACAGCTGGTTTGATGCACAATGCCTTTTGATGCATAAAACGGATTCATCTTAAATTCAATCCCATTATCAGTCCTTATGACTTTTATGTGTTTCTCAAACTGAACATTGACATATACGCAAAAACTTTCAATGATGCTCCTAGTTTCTGCTTTAGACTTCATTAGATACACCCAGCAATATCTAGAGTAGTCATCAACAATGGTAAGAAAATAGTGCTGTTTATACAATGTGGGATGTTTGTAGGGACCCCATATGTCCATATGTAGAAGACAAAAGGAAGAATCAGAAACTGAATGAGAAATGCCAAAAGGAGCTCTTTTCTGTTTAGCTAATGGACATATAGTACAAGCTGATGGATGTGAGGGAACTGATACAAGAGGGTCAGATTTGCTGATTTCTTGAAGTCTGGAGTGAGAGGGATGTCCAAGTCTTGAATGCCAGAGATATGAAAGGGATGGGTCTGAGACAACAGCATGAGCCTGGGAGATGCTGTTCTGAATTTTCATATGGTACAATCCTTGTCTAACTTCAGCTAAACCAATCGTCTTCTTGCTGAAATGGTCCTGAAGTAGACAGACATCAGAATGAAAGATCAGATCTATGTTACCAGTTTTTGTAAGCTGGCTGAGTGACAACAGGTTGAAGGAGAAAGAAGGAACATGTAGGACGTTTTTAAGTGTCAAGAGTGGATTGATGTTGATTGTACCAACATGGGTGACTGGGGCAAGGTTATTGTTTGGAAGTTTGACTGATACAGAGGATACTGGATGGTGTGAGCTGAACAAAGGCAAGGAATGACATATATGGTCTGTAGCACCAGAGTCCAATATCCATATGCATGAATCATAAAGAGGACCATTACCTGGCTGCTTGGCAGAGACACTAGTCTGCTGAGCTGACATCACGGCATGGTGCCCCTTAGCCTCATCATTGTGTCCACAGCCATCTTCATGTCTCCTTTCCTTTTTCTCCTGCAACAGCCTCATGAGTTGATCATATTGCTCAAGTGTGAGTGATGGAGCCATCTGTGAAGGCGCACTCATCAAATCATCATGCATACCATCACCACTTTGGTACTGATCACACTGCCCTTGGCTGTATGAATCTGCTTCCCTACTACTGTAATTCTCATTTTCAACACAATTCACCATACTTTTGAGCTTATAACCAGGGGGAAAACCATGTTTCTTATAACATCTATCTACGGTATGTCCTATCAAATTGCAGAAGGTACACACCGGTGCCTTAGAATTATACGAAGAAGGTTTCTGAAAGTCCTTCTTGAAACCTCTGCCAAATGATCTGTGCCAACCTGCACCAGACCCTGAGCTGGCAGGTTTCTGCCCATAGGGAGCATTCTTATAACCACCATCAGCAGTCATGACCATTGAGGGATTATTAGTAAACGTACCTTGCACCGAAGAATAGTTCAATTTCCTTTCTAACTTCACTGCCATTGCAAAGGTGGATTTCAGATCAGGTAATGGAGTCATCAACAGAACCTGTGATTTCACAGGCTCAAATTCATCATTTAATCCTTTAATAAATCTGATTACATAGTCATCCTCAATGAATTTGTTAATTTGTGCAGAAACATTACACGTACACCTATTGCACACACAATTCGGGATGGAACGAAGTACCATCAATTCTTCCCATATAACTTTCAACCGAGTGTAATACTCTGTGACTGAGCTAGTTTCCTGCCTAGTAGCATAAAATTGCTCTTGCAGATCAGACATCCTAAACACATCAGCGTTACCATATCTGTGCTTCAAATCACTCCATATATCACAGGCATTATCAAACCACATAATGCTTTGACCAATCGAAGGTATTACGGAGTTAACAATCCACGATGCAACCATATTATTAGCTCTGGTCCAGGCTATGTACTTACGATCTAATTCAGAAGGTTTGGGGATCATACCTGTGACGAAGCCTACCTTATTCTTCGACTCCAAGGCTCTTCTGAAGGCTCTGCTCCAACTATGGAAGTTGTTTCCATCAAGCAGAGGCTGAACGAGCACAAGTGAGGGGTTGTCACTTGAGTGCAAATACAACGAATCATCTATGGGATCCGTAGGCACAAAATTTACTGCGCTATTTGAGGAACTTAGTGAATTCTGAACATTCGCCATGAAACTACCAAAATTCATCAGTCGTAACAAAATCGCTCTGATACCATGTGAAAAATCAAATACGTTTGAGCAAATTAGCACGGCTCAATTCAACTGCTGTGATCAAGCAATGAACACGAAGCAAGAACACAAATGCGTGTTTGATCAAACTCAAAACAACAAAATTAACCAAGGAGATACAATGCTCCCTTGAGGAAAGCAGTTAGAGAGCACGAGAGGAAAAAGTGAACACAACGCTTGAATTGCAAAACTCAGAATTCCTCATCCTTTCTAATCTGTCGAACGGACCATATAAAGCAAACTGAAGAAGAAAGAAAATAACCGCCTACTGCGAATTTACAAGAATGTCCCTACTCTAAACTGACTACTCCGTTTGCACATAAGGACACAATGGTAAAATCCCCCATTTAAACTACTTCCCGCGTCCTGGAGCGGGCTCTTTCCCCAGTTGGTTTTCCTCCACCCGTGCCAACTGAACCATGCCTTCCTTCTTCCTGCTCCCTTCGATTTCTCGCTCTTGAATCACAATCCTCGTCACATTGGTGCAACCAATAGGATGGTTGCACATATTAACCCACCAATTGGATTCAATCTTTACTGTCGTCTCGGATTGCTTTGCCATGTTATGTTGAGCTTCACTTTCATCACAATTTTGATCATCAACAATTATCTACTTGACATGGACTGTGCATGTATTCTTAGCAGGTTTACCTGCGGCTACGAAAGCTATAACGCATGATCAGTTCCCTTGCGATAATGAAGGAAGTTGTGATTACACGGAAGAATATGGCCCTACTTCCAGGTGTTTGTTGCAAAAAAGATATTTTAAAGGAATTGTTAGAAGACCGCGTAGTTTCCACGTTCTTGAAGGTATTTACTGGAAATGCAAATGCCTGCTTCTGGATTTTTACCTGGACAGGAGAAAAAGAAAAGGAAACAGAAAGAACAATGTATCCCTTTTTCGCGTGATATTTGTGAGTCGTCATTCACGAGTGTTTTAAGTTTCTCTTATTGGTCAAAGACATGCCGTTTTTAGCCTTGGTTGCTTTTCTTTCCCCGGTGATTTTAAGCAGTTATAAAGTGTTAAAGATGTGGCAACTATAATATATATGAAAAGAACTTCACCAACTTGCGTTTGTTATTTGTGTCTTTATGCCACAACTGACCATTTTGAATGTGATGAGCAACAATCAAGAAAATCAAATGTACGTCCTCAAGCTTAGAAAGGAAAATAATGTTGTATTAATCATCTTTATTTCTTACCAGATGTATACAAATTCTTTCTAATATGCATAGGGGTTTTGCACCCAAAAAAAAAAAAAAGTGAATAGAAAATATATATTTCCACACACTAATGTTTTTGTCCATAAGTTTAGCATGGTATTAGAACAGTGTTAACTTAGGATTTAGAAGGGGAAAAATCATCATCACTCTACCTTTCTTAGACGAGTGACCAGAGTAGCCTCACCGGAAACAACCAACTCACAACATAATCGTTACCCAAATGGCCAAGCAAACATAGACAGTCCAAACCGTCAAAATTCACCAAATAATCCCAACATCAAACCTGCAAGATCAGTCAACACCATATCAAGCAATGAAAATCCAAAAAATAAATCAAATCAAACCCTTCCGGGTGAGTTAACCCTTCATTTAGTCAGCCTTCTACAAAACAGTCTCGGAACACAAACTATACGGACCAACTCCAAGGATATATCTCTTCTAGAATTAAGTTAAGTGGGGACAATTATACGTTATGGGCCACCTTGATGCGTTGTCAATCAGGAGAGGGAGGAGAGGATCTCGCATCACTGCAGCACCTCCACCACTACCAACAACTGAATCAACATATGAAAAATGAGAGCACGCAAGATGACCACTATGTGTTTGTTAAAGATGTTGGGTGAATCCCCAAGTAGTGTGGCAGCTAACTTGAATTGTGTACTGTTCTTGATAATTCGAAGTGTTAGCTACCAATTGAGTAAAGTTGCACCTGGTTTGTACGGTGGGGCAGTGTGTATTGGCTGGTTGAAGAGCCTGCCATTGAAGTAGAGATTACAGGAGGAAGAGGAAGACGATTGCTTTGGCGGGAGTATGTTTAAACGGGTGAAATGACGTTATTGCCCTTACTGATGCTATTATAATGTCAGTTAGTTGAAGGGCATAGGTGTAATTTTGCTGGTTCTGTTTCTCCTTCTCTAGCGGGCTAGCCTATATAAGTTTGGCAGCTTCGCGTTTGTAGTTGAGTTGATTTTCCAGAAAATTCCAAGAGTTTTTCTTCGTGCCTCCCCGTGCTATTTTCTCATGAATTCGCTTCTTAGCTTCTTAATTTGTGCTTGCACGGTTTGATTTGTTGTTAAACATTTGAATTGCTTGTTCTTCGTTAGAAATTTCACATGGTATCAGAGCGATACTCATGAATTTTGGAACTTTCGTGATGTCGAACAATGGTGGAAATAGTCCTGCTTCCGCGTCTTCACCTAATTATGTCAGTGATCCTATGGATGATCCTTACTTTATCCATCCTAGTGATAATCCGTCTATGGCATTGGTGCAACCGTTGCTTGATGGAAACAACTTTCACAGTTGGAGTAGGTCTGTGCGTAGAGCACTTGAATCGAAGAATAAGCTTGGTTTCGTGAATGGAACGATTAAGAAGCCTGCGGATGGAGATCGAAGAAGCAATGCTTGGTTGAAAGCCAATAACATGGTTGCGTCGTGGTTGGTAAATTCCTTAACTCATAATATAGGCCAAAGTGTTGTGTGGTTAGACTCTGCTGCTGATATATGGAATGATCTGAAATTTAGATATGGAAATGCGGATTCATTCAGATTATCTGATCTACAAGAGGAATTTTATTCGATTAAGCAAGAACGAAACACCGTGACTGAGTACTCTACTAGGCTCAAAAGTGTTTGGGAAGAACTACTTGTATTGAGATCAATTCCTGTTTGTTCATGCCGTAAATGTAGTTGCAATCTCACTGTTGAAATTAATAAGTTTGTAGAGAATGATTGCGTGATTAAATTTTTAAAAGGACTGAATGACGAATACGAAGCAGTCAAGTCACAGGTATTGTTGTGTAGTCCTTTGCCAGATTTGAAAACTGCTTTTGCTGTGGCTGTGAAACTGGAGAGGAAATTGAATTTTTCTTCTAATCAATCTCAGTTTAATAATAATCCGTCTGTGATCATGAACGTTGGGAATGTGCCTAGAGGCAATTCATATCAGCAGAATTCGAATGAGTCTAGTATACCTTGGCAAAGGCCAGCTGGAAAAACTAACAAGAGAGGCATGGGAAAATCGTATCCAAACAGTTCTAGATCTGCAGTGTGTACATTTTGCAATATGAGGGGACACACAGTAGACAAGTGCTATAGAAAACATGGATTTTCCCCCGGATACAAACCTAAAGGTCAGGTTAATATGATAACGGCTGAAGGCAGTCCAGTGCAATCTGGTGAAATGTTGATGCAGGGAGGATCAGACAAGGCTCAGTGCTTTGAAGGAACTGATCTGAGGACAATGCCGTCATTAACCCAGGACCAGTATAACCAGCTGATCAATTTGCTACAGGAACGTCAGGAGAGTATCAGCCAGAAGAATGTTGCAAGTGGCTCAGGTACACTTCATACTGTCTTGACAGCACAGCAAACTACGGTCAATGGTAAGGACTCAGGTAATGTATTACATGAGAACTCTAATATATGGATCTTGGATTCTGGAGCTAGTGATCATGTTTGTTCATCTATCAATTTGTTTGAGTCATATAAACCTATTACTTCTTTGTCTGTTGTGTTGCCAAATAAGTCCCTTGCCACAGTCACACATGTTGGGACAGTGAGGATAAACCAGAATCTGATCCTTACAAGTGTATTCCATGTGCCTTCCTTTGCGTTTAACCTTGTTTCTCTCAGCAAGCTCACCCAATCTAATCAGTTCCAGGCAATTTTTAAATCCAATTTTTGTTTGATTCAGGACCTCAGAACCAAGAAGATGATTGGTTCAGCTGAGGTAGATCAAGGATTGTATTACTTACACGGTATTACCCACACTGAAACTAGCTCCATCTCTCCTTTTATGTCCTCACCTTTCGTACATGCTGTTGCCTCTTCAGGTGCAATGTTGTGGCACTGTAGATTGGGTCATATGTCCTTGCCAAGAGTTAAAGAAATCCAGAAAATTGATTCTTCTGTCCAAGCCTCTGATTCTCATCTGGATTGTAGTGTCTGTCCTTTGGCCAAACAAAAGAGAACTCCATTTCCAGTTTCTTACTCTGTAGCTTCTGTTCCTTTTGCACTTGTGCATATGGATATTTGGGGGCCTTACAAATACCCCACAATGTATAATCAGCGTTATTTCCTTACTGTGATTGATGATTTTAGCGGATACTGTTGGATTTACTTGATGAAATCTAAGTCTGATGTCAGAAACATCATTGAAAGTTTATGTAGCTTTGCTTCTGTTCAGTTTGATAGTAAAGTTAAAGTGATTCGAACGGACAATGGTCCAGAATTTTCCATGAATAAATTCTTTGCTGCTCATGGTATTGTTCATCAAACTAGTTGTGTGAATACACCACAGCAGAATGGTATAGTGGAACGAAAGCATCAGCATATTTTGACTGTGTCAAGATCACTCAGATTTCAATCCTCTCTTCCTTCGGAGTACTGGGGCTTTTGCGTCCAGCACTCAGTCTTTCTCATTAACATCACTCCAACTCCTATCTTGAATCATAAAACTCCTTATGAGATTTTGTATAAGAGGTTTCCTTCCTACAGTCACCTCAAGGTGTTTGGTTGTCTAGCATTCGGAGCCAATACACAAAGTCACAAAGGCAAGTTTGACGCAAGAGCTAGACGTAGTGTGTTCTTGGGATTGTCACATACCACCAAAGGTTACATCCTGCAAGATTTGAATACTAAGGATGTTTATGTTTCAAGGGATGTGTTGTTTCATGAAACCAAATTTCCCTTTGGCACAGAAGCACCTTCCTCATCTACCTCCTCTGATAGTTCAATTGGTCATGTTCCTAGTTTCAGTTCTGGTCCCCCTTGCTTCCAGTCTTTTCACTCTCAGCCTGCCAACCTCATCCATGATGCTCCTATCTCATCTCCTGCTCAATCTTCTGTCCCTTCATTACCTGATAATAGCCTTCTACAGTCAGCTGATATTCCTCAATCTAGCTCACAATCACCTCCTTCTTCTACATCTACTGAGGGTCTGTACACTGTCCCAAGCACAGATCTTCTTCCATTGATGGATGGACAGCTAATTGTTGATTTGCCTCCAGTTCTTAATTCTCCTACTAGACCTGTCAGAGTCAAGAATCCACCCAAGTATCTTCAAGATTACCATTGTAATACTCTGTCTCTTCCTTCTGATCAACTGGTCCATACATCTCCCCATTCTTTGCATAAAGTGTTTGGTTATGATTTACTAGCTCCACAATACAGATCTTATGTTTTGAGTTTAAATGCACATACAGAGCCTAGCACTTATTCAGAGGCTGCTAGGTTGCCTGTCTGGCAGGCAGCTATGAATGCTGAATTGTCTGCATTGGAAGCCAACAGGACTTGGACTGTGGTACCTTTACCTCCAGGCAAGAAAGCAATAGGATGCAGATGGGTTTATAAAGTCAAACTCAAGGCTGATGGAAGTGTGGAGAGGTATAAGGCTAGGTTGGTGGCCAAGGGGTACACACAGCAGTATGGCATTGATTATCAGGACACGTTCTCTCCTGTTGCCAAGATGACCACTGTCAGAGTCATATTAGCCTTGGCTGCAAGATTTCAATGGCATATACATCAACTAGATGTGAGCAATGCTTTTTTGCATGGTGATCTCCATGAGGACATTTACATGTCTCTACCTCCTGGTGTGTCTGTAAAAGGGTCCAATATGGTGTGTAAACTGCACAAGTCCCTGTATGGCTTGAAGCAAGCCAGCAGAGAGTGGAATGCCACTCTTACTAAGTTCCTGCTGGCTATGGGGTTTAAGCAGTCCAAGTGTGACTACACGCTGTTTCTTAGACATGATGGTGCTGAGTTTATGGCTTTGTTGGTCTATGTGGATGACATCATAGTGGCCTCCAGTGATGAGGATTCCATTGCTAAGGTTAAACAAGCTTTACATTGTGCTTTTATGATTAAAGACTTAGGCCAGTTGCGTTTCTTTCTTGGCATAGAGGTAGCTCAGGCTACAGGGGGGTACACATTAATCAAAGACGGTATACTTTGGATCTCTTGGAGCAAACAGGTTTTTTGAATGCTAAGCCTGCTAAGACCCCCATGGAAAGTCATGTTAGCCTGACTCATTTGGATTCTCCTGCATTAGAGGATGTCACACAGTATAGGAGGTTAATTGGAAAGCTTATATATTTAACCATCACTAGGCCCGACATTGCCTTTGCAGTTCAGCAGTTAAGTCAGTTTTTGGATTGTCCCATTGAAAATCATTTGAGAGCTGCACATAGACTTCTCAGATACATTAAGGGAACCATAGGTCAAGGCATACTGTTTCCAAGGAAAGGAGTGTTGAAACTACGGGCATTTGTAGACGCTGACTGGGGTGGATGTCATGAGACTAGGAGGTCTGTTACGGGATACTGCGTTTTTTTTGGAGATTCTTTGATATCATGGAAGGCAAAGAAGCAGTCTATGGTTTCTAGATCGTCTGCTGAGGCAGAATACAGAGCCATGGCCATGGTGACTTGTGAGGTTCAATGGCTTCTGTATTTGTTAGAAGACTTGGGATTAAGGGATCAGAAGCCAGTGGAGATGTTTTGTGATTGTAGGAGTGCAATGTATATTGCAGAAAATCAGGTGTTTCATGAGAGGACTAAACACATAGAGATTGATTGCCATGTGGTTAGAGATAAGGTGCAAGAAGGGGTGATTAGATTGATGCCAATACGGACGGAGCTGCAATTGGCTGACATCTTCACCAAGGCTTTGGATTCAAAACGGTTGTTGCAGCATGTTGGGTCACTTGGGATTCACAATCTTTATGGCAAGCCAAGCTTGAGGGGGGATGTTAAAGATGTTGGGTGAATCCCCAAGTAGTGTGGCAGCTAACTTGAATTGTGTACTGTTCTTGATAATTCAAAGTGTTAGCTACCAATTGAGTAAAGTTGCACCTGGTTTGTACGGTGGGGCAGTGTGTATTGGCTGGTTGAAGAGCCTGCCATTGAAGTAGAGATTACAGGAGGAAGAGGAAGATGATTGCTTTGGCGGGAGTATGTTTAAACGGGTGAAATGACGTTATTGCCCTTACTGATGCTATTATAATGTCAGTTAGTTGAAGGGCATAGGTGTAATTTTGCTGGTTCTGTTTCTCCTTCTCTAGCGGGCTAGCCTATATAAGTTTGGCAGCTTCGCGTTTGTAGTTGAGTTGATTTTCCAGAAAATTCCAAGAGTTTTTCTTCGTGCCTCCCCGTGCTATTTTCTCATGAATTCGCTTCTTAGCTTCTTAATTTGTGTTTGCACGGTTTGATTTGTTGTTAAACATTTGAATTGCTTGTTCTTCGTTAGAAATTTCACAGTGTTCACCTAGCTTATTCGG
Source organism: Eustoma russellianum (assembly GCA_036186865.1). Lineage (NCBI taxonomy): Eukaryota > Viridiplantae > Streptophyta > Magnoliopsida > Gentianales > Gentianaceae > Eustoma > Eustoma russellianum. Next base: position 7,145,721 of record AP025045.1, read on the forward strand.
AACATAGAGACGTCCTTAGTCAATAATGGCTCAGAGTACTTGACCGTAAATATCTTTTGAGATGAACTTACAATAACCTACTAGTCAAGCACATAATCGTTGCAAATATTTGACCTTCATAAGAAGGCCAACTCAATCAGACATAACATGACACTTAAAAAGAGTGTTGGACTAAACTTCAAAGCGTGTGGATAATGATTCATTGGAAGAACCTGAACCCAATTTACGGCACTAATTATCTAAGAACAACGAATATTCCAATTTTAATCACTCAGAGTGATAAATTTGAGTTTGTGCAAAGAAACATATTGAAGCGGAAACCCCTACAAACGGTGGAAGCGGTCTACGCCGTAATAAAAATGGAGGAGTCTCGGATGACAAGTTTAAAATCAGACTCCTCAGCCTTACTTGATACATTATTGGGGCAGGGTCTCAGACTCGTAGTCCGAAAAAGAAAAAAACAAAACGGACGAAAGTGGCCAGACAGTCTTGGCCTCACTCAGCCACACCATCACCGAGAAATGCCAAGAAGGAAGAAATGTCACTCTTTCTTTTCAAATAGTCGGTTGCCCAGAATGATGGGATAACTCTAAAGTACCACTAAAATGCACGGAGCAGGGGAGGGAACCACTACTATGTCTGTTACAACCCAGGTTTAAGGAGAAAAAAGATAAAATATATATATATAACGGATAACTTGGGGGAAATCCATTAACTCTCCACTTTCTTCCACTAACCCCTTAATCTCCTATAACCCAATTAATTCCATAACTCCTCTCTTTACTTTCATTAATTCTTCTACTTAAACACATTTTAGTTTTCCTCATCTCACACCAAAAGAAAACAACCGTCAGTTTTGGTTAAGGAAAAAAAAAGTGCTGCTGAGAGTGAAAGTGAGGAACGAGAGAGGAAAAAAAAAGAATAGAAAAAGAAGACAAAGAAAATTTGGTTCAATTTAACTCCGATTTCAACTATGGTATAGTATAATCTAAGCAATGTAAGTAACCTTCGTGTATTTACTATGATTTTGACAACTATACGTTTATATTTCGATAGTAACTTGGATCACGCATTAGTATCTTTGAATTGCGTAGATGAATTTTATGCACGTGTGTGCCATTTGTGTATATATGAATGACGTGTGTTAGGATGGTATGTTGTATATTGGATTATAATTCTTATATATATATGTGTCGCTTATAGATATATATACATACTTGAGGATAAATTTGTATAAGAGGAAAAAGAAAACACTGGCCGAAAGTATATGTAAATTGTTGGGTGGTTTTTTTACTTTTTTTTATAAGGTACCATTATTTATATGTGTACGGTGGCAGGTAATTGTATGAGTTGCTGTGTGTTTAGTTTGGTCATTTGCAATTGGGGTGCTAGGGGATTAGGCGTTGACTGTCAGAGGGGCTAAGGGAGAGTGCTTTTGGCTGGGAATTTCTTAGATGTTTATAGTAACTGTTGTGTGCATATATACATAATTAGAATCAGTGTCTGAATAGGCCACTGTTGGGGATAAATTCCATTTAAATTTATGTGTTTATTTTGGTATAAAACTTCGGATCATACATATTCACAATTGGTTGCATATGAATATGAACCTAATCATGTGTATGTATGTGTGACGACGGTGTGTGCATATGAGATAAACGAATTTATTTTATTACTAAAAAGAGGCCTATGGCCGATACCTTCAAATTGAAATTTACAAATTGAAGAATTCAATCCATGCTCAATTTCTCAAATTCTCAGTTGGCGTGTGAATTCATTTCGGCAGATGATATGGTACTTTCTTTTGTGTAGTTGGTATGACAAATAGGAAAAATAATAGAAGCTATGAACTAATTGTTTTAAGTAAGTCAAATTAACCTTTATTATTAGGTATTGATTTTTATACTACAACTGTTTAGATTCGAGCCTAGAAGAGAAGGAACAGATCAGAGGTAAGTGGTCTACCTGTACTCGTTATACTGTCATGCATCAGAGGTACGTGGTCTATCTGTGCTTGTTATGTTGTCATGCACCAGATGTAAGTGGTCTATTTGTGCTTGTTATGCTTATCGTGCATCAGTGTGTTGTTTGCTGCATATCTGTAATTGGACTTTTCCTATATGCGAGTTGTATGCATATGTGAGATAGGTATGTATAAATGAAATGGGTGTATGTATGGTTGTACGATCTCAATGCGTATAGCATGTGTATATGGATGTGTGGGGGTAGACATGCAAGTATATATGCACGTGTATGGGCGCGGGTATATATAGGAGCATGTATGCGCCGAATTGTGGATTATGTGTGTGCAGCATTCATGGCACGTGCATTAGCATTGCATCCCTTCGGGGCGCTGACTCCACGTTACGGAGCGTGTGTTCGCTGACTCCACGTTACGGAGCGTGTGTTCGCTGACTCCACGTTACGGAGCGTGTGTTCGCTGACTCCACCTTATGGAGCGTGTGTCCGCTGACTCCACGTTACGGAGCGTGTGTTCGCTGACTCCACGTTACAGAGCGTGTGGCCCTATGAGGCGTGTGGTCCTATGGGACGTGTGGCCCTATGAGGCGTGTGGTCCTACGGGACGTGGGGCTCTATGAGGCGTGTGGTCCGACGGGGCATGTGGCCTGACGAGGCGTGTGGTAGGATCACCTCGAGGTTCATGCATTGCACGATAGAGATATGAGCATAGTGCGTGGCATGAATTTTGTTGCGTGTGACACGTAGAGAAAGACATGCATCATGAAGTTGCGCATTATTATGTGGAGTGACTTACTTTCCACAGTTTATTTACTCCATTGGCGTATATTATTCTCTTCATTGTTTATGTGATTATTTGTTGTTGTGTATGTCATACTTGAGAAGAGCATGTTTCACGGTTATGTAGATTGAATGATGGATCTTATTTGACTATTCTTGATGTGTCAGCTGTTAAAGATATTCGAATGAATTTGATTGAGTAATAGAGACATGTATGTTGGTTGTATGTTATCTGTAATTGTCTCTGCATGTATGACTTTCGTAATGGGTATAGGTAGGTTGCTTACCGAGCCCGTTGATTTTGGCTCACACCACCACTCATCAGCTTTGTAGGTATGGGAAGTTAGGACATGCTTACACATGAGTTAGTATACCGTGGAAGATCGAGACGGGAGATTTCGAGACTAAGGGTATTCAGACGAGACTTTCGAAGGTTGGTTGAGGCAGTTATTTCGATATTCGAGGTTTATGTATTTTCGTGATTAGTGTTTATATTCATTTAACTATTGTATTGATTTAGAATTCTTAGACATTGTATTAATGATGATATTTATGTTATCGAAGATTTTTTTAGTTTATGACTTCCGCTAACATCGATTTACGTTATTGTGATGACGTGTAATTGAATTATATCGACGCCTTGTATTCTCCTTAATGAGATACGGCGGGTGAGTCGTTTCGAGTACTAGGGCTCAGGACGGGTCGCTACAATGGCACCCCAAAGGTCATCTACAGCAGCTGCGGAAACCCAATGGACGAAAAAGACAATGACATCAGAATCAGGCCATCAAAGATGGTGACACAACCGAGGGCAAC